>OW026521.1:59965288-60309708 GCA_932274085.1 Protocalliphora azurea | reverse complement strand
TTATATTATATTATATTATATTATATTATATTATATTATATTATATTATATTATATTATATTATATTATATTATATTATATTATATTATATTATTATATTATTATATTATATTATATTATATTATATTATATTATATTATATTATATTATATTATATTATACTATATTATATTATATTATATTATATTATATTATATTATATTATATTATATTATTATATTATATTATATTATATTATATTATGTTATATTATATTATATTATATTATATTATATTATATTATATTATATTATATTATATTATATTATATTATATTTTATTGTATTATATTATATTATATTATATTATATTATATTATATTATACTATATTATATTATATTATATTATATTATATCATATGTTATATTATATTATATTATATTATATTATATTATATTATATTATATTATATTATATTATATTATATTATATTTCTAAATCGATGCTGGAATGAGGAAATATTTCAGTAACTATCTTTCCGAAAAGTTTTGAATGACACAATTTAATTAATAATTTAGGAATACCTCTATAATTGGAAATGTTCTGTTTCCGGATTTAAACAAAGGTATAATATGATATTTCATCCAAACTTCTGGAAAATAACCACTAAATATTGATATCTTGAATAAGTAGGTTATTGGAGATATAAGAGGATGTAAACATTTATCAGAATATTTTAAATTCGGTACAGCTGTCAGCACCATCGATTTATCTAATGTTGGGATGCAGCATGAATTGGACTCGACACTTAGAATTCACATACTGGTAAAAATATTTTGGATTATTTTTAAAGTTTCTTTTCACCTTAAAAATATAATTATTGTAACATTGGATATTTTCTAAATTGTAAACTGATCTTGATAAGGAGTATCCCATATAATCCTTTTGTATTTTCTATAATGTTTGTTTTTCAAATTTTTTAAGTCATTGAGCTGATTTGTACTCCAAGGCAGTCCTTGTGCAATTCTTTTTCTCGTCATTGAAATTGATTTCTTAAAACATTTATATAAGCCATCATAAAATTTATTTAATATTATGTCAATGTTACGAGGGTATACTTTATTGTGAGGAATATATTCAAACCAATTTTCAGAACAAAGTAAGTGATTTAATTTGGAATAATCAGCTTAGCTAAAATCAAAAACCATCTCATCATTTACATTGGATGATAGATTTGTTTCGACGTATATGCTTATTTCAAGAGTGGCTGGATAACCATTTTCAGCAACAGCATCGAGTAATTCAATAGATGTTTCGGATCTTATTGATGGGCTTAAAAAGCATGAATCAAGAGTTTCGCACAATTTCATGTTTGGAATATTAAAGTCACCAAGAACAATTACGGAGTCACCAGGTTTGGATTGATTAGCTACAAATTTTATCGCGTTTGCATGTTGTTCATAAATTTAAATGTTTAAGGCAGGAGGAATATAAGAGCAAGTTATAAAAAAATTTTTCTACATTTAGCTTTAACACATACGGCGATAAATTCAATATTTTGATCATTGTTAAGAATTATTTCTTCCGAAGGAAAGAGAGTTGAGACAGAAATCAAAACATCCCCAACTTCTTTACCCACTCTATTTGCGCATTATTTCAAAATGGAATTTAAAAATTCAAAATGGTTAATTAAATATGGCGGAAAATAGTTGTTAATTATATTCTTAAGTATTAAATAATTTTGTAAGTATTTCAATATTTATGGGGTTTAAAATTTGCTGATTAAAATCAAAATCATTTTAAGAGTCGATTGAACAATTTCCGTCCGTCGACATGATGGCTGGCTGAACACATTTTTGAAGATATGTTAATGAACTTTTCCACGAATAATTATTCTAGTACAAGGGGGAAGCTTATTGAAATTGGTTATAATTGGTCCATGTTTTCTGCTAGTCTCCATATGAATGTTCTGTCGGATTAGGCGTTTAATGTATGTAACAGTGTGCCAAATTTCATGAATATCGGTTCATATTTAAACCCATATTCGTCATACAAATAAAAAGGAAGCACTTTATATAAAAATATTTAATCTTTTCAAAAATTTATTTATATTGCATACAAAAAAACTGTACAATTGCATACGAAATGTTGAAAAAATATACTAAAAACTATATTTTATAGATGTCCTTGTACACAATTAATTGCAACTAAGAGCAATTTTCAACATTTTTGTTTATTGCAAAAACAATTTCTTGACATACGGTATTTTGATTTCTTTTGGAGTTCAGAAAAACATTTGTTTGGAGTATTTTTACATAAAAATATGTGATTAAGTTTGCAACGATGGCGTTGCGACTTTCCCCTAACATAATCGATTTATTCAGAACTTCAATATGCACATTAAAGGAAATTATTTAAAAAAATTATATTTTTAATCTTTTTATAAGAAGTTTAACAACAACCCTGTTTCTTCTTTACGTCAGGCCTGCCTTCACAAAATAACACTATTTTCTTTACACGACACTTTCAGCTGCATACATAACAATAACAAGTATCGTTAAGGTTAATTAATAAAAATATTAATATATTGAATGTTTTATTAAAAACTTTATTTATTTTTACATCTTGTTTTCACATGTTAATGCCCAAAGCATTAAACCTTCAACTAACTATCTTTACGTTGTTAGAGTCATAGAAAGGTGGTTAAAGTCGTATGTTAGCAACAATAATCTTCATGTGGCAGGTTATACATTGCACAGAGTTGATAGACAAGTTGATATTATGGCAGGTGGCAGGTGGTGTAGTATTTTATGTGAGTGAAAGGTAAAAGCTAGGTTGATATTTGAATTTTCGGATCCTAATTATGTAGAATATTTATTTTTGATGGTAATGAGCGTCGATACTAATATTCTTCTGAGTATTATATATTTGTCTGGTATATGACGTTTAGATTTTATTTTAGGGGTTATTACTTGTAGATATGAGCACGAAATTTTGGTTGGTGATTTCAATCATAATTTATTTGATTCTCATAAGTCTATGATAATAAGAGAGCTATGCGATTACTTTATCTTAAGTGATAAGTTATTGTTAACTTTTTTCAATCGCCGAGTTTATCTAGAGACGCTTTTATTACTATGAATTTAGAGTTAGTATTGATTTTAATTATTGATTGAATTTAGAAACTGCAACATAATTGATTATAACTTGATGGAATATATAGTTTTTGGGTCTTAATTTAGTGTTGGAAAAATTGGTTTACATATTGCAGATACAGAAATCTTGTCAACAGAGTAGTAATGAGATTGAAGTTTAGGGAGAACAGAGAAACAGGCTTAAGAAAATTGGGTATACTATGCGGAGCGATTTCTCTATTTGCGAGGACCCTGATATTTTAAATAATACGTTTGTATCTAATCAATCTGATGAATATTGTTCTTCAACTATAATGAATAACAATATTTCACGTTTAATGAAATTGACTTGCGGGAGACATTTTTTATTAAGTCGAATTCCTTGGAAAATGACGAGTTACCTATTAAATTTTTACGAATTTTTTATCATACTATTGAGAAACATATTCTGTATATTTTTTCACTTCCAGTAATCCAAAGAGGTAAAAAGTTTTCAGAAAATACTATCGATTTTTTAAAAAATGTAACATTTCTACTTAAAGGATATAAAAAAATTAGAAAACTAGTACTAATTTTAAAAAACTATTATCAATGTTGCAAAAAAAAAAAATTTAAATATATACAATTAAAAAAATATTACTTTGATAAATTTGCACAGTTCTTCAAAAAATTTCGCTACCAGTTATCAAAAGTATAAAAAGTTTTCCAAAAAATCTACCGATTTTTAAAAGTATCAACCATTTCTACTTTAAGGATATAAACAAATTAGAAGACTAGCGCTAATTTTAAAAACTGCTATCAGTGTTCCAAAAGTGTATCTATTTTTAAAAATATATATAATTAAATAAATAAATAAATGCTGCACCGATCTTCAAAAAGTTTCACTTCCAGTTATAAAAAGAGAAAAACGTTTTCAAAAAAGAGGTACAGGTTTTCAAAAATATTAACTATTTCTACTTAAAAGATATAAACAAATTATAAAACTAGCGCTAATTAAAAAAACTACTATCAGTGTTGACTTTTTAAAAATATATACATTTTTTTTAAAATTTACCATTTCGATAAATTTGCACGGTTCCTCAAAAAATTTCGCTAACAGTTATCAAAAGAGATAAAAAGTTTTCAAAAAAGCTAAAAATTTTTAAAATATGAACCATTTCTTCTTAAAGGAAATAAACAAATTATAAAATTAGCGCTAAATAAAAAAAGCTATCATCGTTCCAAAAAATTATTGATTTTTACAAGTATATACAATTAGAAAATACCATTTTCAGAAATTTGTCCGAACTTCAAAAATATTCACTGCAAGTTAACAAAAGTGATGCGAAGCTTTCACAAAATGCTACCGATTTTTAAAACTATGTACCATTTCTACTTAAAGGTTTCAGTATTTTATCAACTATTAGTATTCCAAAAAAAGTATCTATTTTTAAAAATTTATACAATTAAAAAAAAATACCATTTTTTAAAAATATGAACCATTTCTACTTAAAGGATATAAACAAATTAGAACACTACAGCTGATTTTAAAAAGCTACTATCAGTGTTAAAAAATGTATCGATTTTTAAAAATAAATACAATAAAAAAATACCATTTTGATAAATATTGCACTGATCTTAAAAAAATTTTTAAAAAAAAAAGCTAAAGATTTTAAAAAATATGAAAATATTAAAAGATATAAACAAATTGTAAAACTAGCGCTAATTAAAAAAACTACTATCAGTGTTGTAAAAAAGTATTTGTTTTTTAAGTTTTTTTAAACTTGACGGGCCTAATTTGAGTTCTAAATATTTTTTAAAATATTCAATAGATTCCTTATAAATATATGGATTCAATAAAAAGTTGACTTTAAAAAATTTCACATTTTTGGGTTTTTTTTCCAAAAAGGTGGTAATATTTATTCAAAACATTGCTGCTAGAACTATATAAATATATAGATCCGATAAAAAATTATATTATTATTTTTATTTATTTATTTATCTATAGATTTTTATCTAGTCATTTTACAAAGTATAATTTACAATTAAATACATATAAAAATTTACATAATTAGTTAAAAAAAAAAAAAAATATTAAAGATTTTTTCACAATATCAGGAGTTAATGAGAAATCAATAAATCTATACAACTGGTTAAATGTATTGCAAATTCTCCTGAGAGAATCAGCATCAGCATAATTAGTTCTAAAAAATTTCTCAGATATTGGTAAGAAATTACGGGATGGGCGTTGAGGTATGTTGAATTAGAATTCATTAATTAAAAACCCAGAGTAGATGTCACCATTGATAATGTTTAGAATAAACGACACATTCAACACGAATTGAGTCCCTTATTACTTATCCATATTCAAGAATTGGACGTCAACTATTTCAATTTGATAATCACCAAGGAAATAATTCTCGACAAAAGGGGTATTTCTTAAAAAACGCATTATTTTACATTTCTTCAAACTTAGCCCCATTTGGTTGATATTGCACCATTTATATAGAGAATTTAAGTCGATCTGAAGAAGTTGTCGATCTAAAATTTGATTAAAGCTTAAGAAAACCTTAACATTGTCTGCAAACATTAAGATGTTTGAGAACTTTATTACGATAGGTAAGTCGTTAATGAATAGTGAGAACAGCAGCGGCCTAAGGTGACTACTCGGAAGTGCACCGGACAATACTATTATTCTTTTCGATATCATGTTCCTAAAGCGAACAGTTTACATTCTGCCAGATAAATATGAGTATAACCACTTAATACTCAAATTAGTAAATCCCATCGATTTTAGTTTTTTATAAGAAGTAAATTGATTGATATTCAGCCAATAGTTAATAGTATCATCATAGGCTAGACTTAAGTATGCAGTTGAGAAAAAATCAGCAAACATATTACTTATAATTGTATCATCAGTTGATGTAGTTTGTTTATATGTCATCGTTGAGGGGTATCCAGTTGTTTTTTCTTTGAATTGAAGAATTTATAGAATAATTTAGAATTTTCATTCAAGTTAAATTTGATTTTATTTAGGTATCGTGTGTATTATAATTTATTTAATCTAGTGTAATCAGCACGGCAAATAGAATATCTCAGATAGTCAACAGAACATTTAGACATACCCAAATGCTTATTCTTCCAAGGTGGCCCAGAGAGTGATTTAAATATTTTTTTTTCGAAATATACAAGTCCATAAGGGAAAATATTTTGTTATAAAGAACGTCAAAAATCCGTAGCAGAGAATCAGACGAACTTAATGCATGTGATAAAATATTATGCCAGTTTGTGTTTATATAAATAAGTTGATTTAACATATAATAGTCAGATTGTTTGAATGAAAATACTTTTTCAGCTATTGTGGACGTTGGCGAAACACCTAATGGCAAAAATATAGCCAATTCAATAGTAGAATGATGTCTATCCTCTGAATTAGTAATAGGGGTGGATTGTTTGATATAACCTTCTTCTTTATCATTTTCAAAAATTAAATCTATTATTTCAGAGATATATTTTACGAATCACAAGTTACAAAATTACTTCCAAAAAAAGTGTTTAAGAACCATTTTGCGACAATATACTTATTTATATTTATTTTTCATATTTTAATTTTTAGAACATAAATTTAAATATGGCAAAGATCAACTTGAAAGAGAGGTAATGAAAAATAAAAATTTGGATATTAACGAAGAAATGCCACAATGCTCAAATTATATTGATAAATCTGTATATTCCGAAAACACCAGTACTTTAAGCTTAAGAAATGAAAGCACAAATAAATTGCCTTTCAATGATTTACGATTATTAACAAACGACACAGTATTTCAAAAGATTATCGAACAGCAAGAAGCATGTATGCAAAATAGTGAAAATGACAGACCGCGACAGTTTGGCCGACGTTCCGAACGTATGCAAACAGCAACTTTGAATTATGAATATGTTAATGATGTGAACCCTAGACCAATAAGTGCATCTGTTTCTACTCCTATATCAATCCCAAATACTTGTTCGCATAATGTATTGTTGTACGGCGTTTCGGGCGGCAGTACGACACGAACGTCACCTAATGCAAGTCTAATATCATTTGAATCTAGTACAGATTCAGGTTCAACTACACAAATTCCATGCAATATAGTCGAACCGATCAATGCTGTGAATGAGGAGAATAATGAGCAAGGTGCGCATCCAATGGATTGCATGGATGTATCTATAAAATCCGGTTTCAATTCTTACTGGCCTCATAACTATAGCCGAACTTTAGCACTGGTTTCATGTACACTCGGATTATTTAATACAAGTCGATTTGCTGTTCTTACAATAAATTATGGCGGAAGTTTTTTGATTCAGTTCCTTATACTGTCAATTCTTTTTGGAATTCCATTTCTGTGGCTACAAATGAGCTTGGGAGCAAAAATTGAAGCAGGTCCTATTTCTATGTGGAAAATTAGCCCCATATGTGTTGGTATAGGAATATCATTAATTTTTGTACAATATATTATTACAATTTATTCGTCGGTTGTAGTCGTATGGATTTTAGTATATATACGAGATATTTTCATAAACCACTCATCATACCCATGGTCAGAATCCAGTCATCCTGTGACTGCACAGCAAACTTCTCATATTTTCACAAATCTAACGAAAAGTATTCCAGAATACTTTAATGGGAATGTTCTGCAAAGATTATATATATTACAAATAAGTGATGGAAATGGAATTCATATAAGCGATCGTGTAAGTATATTATTATTATTATTTTTTTATTAATTAAATTTAATATTTCATACACAGGTTGCATTTTGTTTGGCCATTCTTTGGGCAATAGTATTTTTGATACTGTGTAAGGGTTTGAAATCATTCGGAAAAATTATTTTGTTATTTGAGGTTCTGCCGATTGTTTTTTTAGCAGCAGTTGCAGTAAAACTGTTATTTATTACCGATTTCGCAAAACTTCAGGTAAGTTTTATATATATATACATATATATATATATATATATATATATATATATATTATATATATATATATATATTATATATATATATATTATATATATATATTATATATATATATATATATATATATATATATATATATTATATATATATATATATATATATATATATATATATATATATATTATATATGTTTTATATAATACATAAAAAGTAACGGTATATATAGTGGCATAGAATTTCGTATACTTTACGAATATTCATTATTACATATTCTCACGTAATTAAGTCACTTAAGAAAAATTTATATAAAATTATGTTACAACTATTAAAGAAAAAAGTTTGTTGTAAACAAAACTCAATATATATATATATATATATATATATATATATATATATATATATATATATATATATATATATATATATATATATATATATATTATATATTATAAATATTATATATTATATATATATAAAATATTACTATAAAGTTTTATTAAAAACAATTACGCATAAAAAGTTGTGTTTGAATGTCCACTTGTCTCTCATAATACGTCTCCAGAATGGAATTCTGCCTTTCAGGAAGCAAATATAATGATCTCAATCCGGATATCTCTTCCTAAATTGCTAAAAAAATTTACTTTTTTCATGGATTTGCATATATGCGTATACTTCACAAACATCATGAATGCATCGCCAAAACTATTGCCAAAGTTTCATTGAAATCATCTTCCGTCAGGAAGAACTGTTTCTCGTAGAAGAGTCTTCTGAAGTATCGAAGAGGACGCTTTTAGAAGCATCGATAAAGATTCCGAAGTTTCGTCTTAGATTATTCCAGAATATGATTTTGCACTTATACTATTTCTGTATTTATAATTAAAATTTGTTTGTTTTAATATTTCATAATTATTTTTATTTCACACATGTCTGCATTACAAAAGAAACAATTATCATAAAAATTAATTCTGTATTTAGGGAACTTCAAACTTTAAATAAAATTCTCATGAGAAACTTTTGGTGAATTCCGATTCCTTTGAAAGATGAAATTTTATAATTAAATTATAATCTTAGATACCTGTTAATACCAAAGGGCCTTATTAAGGTTTTGATATTAATATTGGTGATGAGCAATATTTTCCCTCCTGTACCTAATATACATGGCAACATAAATGTTTTGAAAATCGTTCTATCCTTGTCACACAAAAGGCCTACATCCTTCTGTTAAATTGGTCAAGAGGTCTAAAACGCTATTTCTGTTCTCGTTCAGATTTCTAATCGTTCTTGTTGACAATACATCCAAATCATAAGGTAATATTCGATTTAATGTCCAATAAAATCCTAACAAAATCCTTATTACTTTTTTATTTCTTTTCTTTTATATTCCAATTGGGGTTTTGTTTTCTGAGCAACATTAAAACAATACAAATATTTTAATATTGTTTATCGGCTGAGAGTGAGGAATAGAAGACCGGATAGAGTTTCTCTATCCGGCCTTCCATTCCTCAACTCAACATTTGGTCCATCGAACCGGATTTGATAATTACAACAAACTCTCTGCGATTTCATCATTTATTGGATTATTTTTGGACATAAAGAACACAATTTTTATTGGTCCATTATTACTAAGGTACGTTATGTATTTTGCTTGGTTTTTATTTTAGTTGTCTTGGAAGTGCATTTACATACATGACAGAGAAGAAGAGTTAATCCTTTTATTTTAGTAAATTTGTTTTGTAAATCTTTTAATGTTGTTCAGCCAGAATAAATTTAATTAAGGAAAATTTTGCCTAATTAATAAAATCAAAATATAAAGAATAATTTAACAAATAGTAATTATGAATGTGTGGATAAATAAAAAGAACCAGAATATGAGAAAAAACGAGGGAAAAATTCAACGATAGACAACTGCGGCTCGGTTAGAATACCTTTTTTTCCTATGGGATTTTAACATTCCTCTTACAAAATTTATCTAATGCCGCGAAAACATTGATTTTTTGCATAAAGTATATGACCTAGTGTAGGTGTAAAAGTTTACTTGACTCTCTGCTAGGTTTTCTAAAAATAGAAACGAACAGAAGGGACAAAACAAATAACAACAACATTGTTTCATTGCAACTTAAGCCGCCAATGGTGACGCAAATTTGACTTTAATCAATGGTGACGCCGATCTCACGCACCTGGGTTTTAAACTGAAGATTTTTCGAAACTTGTTACCAATAGTTCATGTTTTTTTTTTAATTTATGCTCTTTGACTTAAGCACTTTTATTTCAATATTTAAATTTACAAAATTTTTTTAATTAGAGCAATAAAAATAACAATGTTTTCAGTAATACATTTTTTAAAATTAAAAAAAAATAAATAAATAAATAAAATAAAAATTCACATATTCATAAAAGAAAATAACGTTTTTTAGTCTTTCGACATTAGGAACTTATACAAAATAAACAAAAATTGGTATCCTTTCAAACAAAAAATAACAAAAAAATACTTCTCAAAAACTAAATGTTTTCAGGTAAAAAGCTGCTGCAATACGGCACTACGTGTTCAAGACACAAATATTGTCTATATTTTTGGCAAGAGTACTTGGCTTTTCTGTTTTTTTCCATTCACACTCATAGCACCGGCCAATTCTTGAACGAACCTATTACTTGGGACATTGGTTCCTTCAATCATCTATATGTAAAATCTTCGAGAATCTTAGTCTTATTGATCGTGGCAAGTTTAAGTGCGTTTTCCGATTCTTATGTGAGGTTCATTTAGTTTCATAGCCAAATTCTCAATAAAGTTTGTGTTTTGATTGTTGGCTGTAAGGATCACCTGGCTGTTTATGGTGCTGACATTGAGCATAGTGTAGAATACTACCATAGGCCATCGCCTTGTTTTTCGAGCACAATTATAATTCGCACATAAACGATCCACGACATCGATGCCGCCCTTGGTGTCATTGTGGTTTAAAATTATATCGTGCTTTTGAGTTTCGGCATCGACTTTAGTATCATTGTGCATGGTACTAATAAGAACATTTTTTCCTTTCTTTAGAATATATGACACCAAAACCATGTTGTCACGAAAACGAAACATATTGGATTCTATATTTCGACCGCGCAATATGTTGTAGTCTGTAGAAATTTCCTCTTGTTCTTCCTGATTGTACCAATGGTTGTTAAACCTATTTTTTACCAATGCTTCAGCTAAAAGTGTACTTAACCAATTATCAGTTGTGACGTTGTGATCTGTATTGAAAATCTTTTCGCATAATCTTTGAACAATAGCGAAGCCAGAATTGTCGAAATTGTAGGGGCCTGATTGTGGTTGTTTTCCGGGATAAATTTCCTCACTATATGTGTAGAACATTTTGACGTCACAAAGGGCTTGAATTTGTATGCCATATGGATTTGGTTTATTTGGAATGTATTGCCTAAATGAGCGCCTTCCGCGAATTCCTTCCAAATTCTCATCTATAGTCACAAAAACAAATAAAGAGTAATTAGCCTTACAATTGTGAACGAATTTCTCGAATATTTGTGGTATATGGCAGATTTTATCAAGTTGCTTTCTATTTGCCCTCGTAGTACCATCATCAAAACTCGCAGTAAAAATCTAAATCTCTGGACAGACGTTGAAAGCCAAAATATTTCACTTGAACCACCATCCATTCGACACAACTCATCAACGTTCAGATGATTAGATTTTTTATCACCAGCTAAAAGGAGCTATCCTATCAGGCTATTTATTTATTTGAAATCTGTCTCTTTTTTTATTTTATTCACTTTATTGAAACCTTTATAAAATAATTACATTGTTATGAAAATTTACTTAAAAGTATTACAACAATTAACATCTAAATAATTAAATAAGGAAACTACTAATATCACAGTGTTAAGGAAAAGTTGTCAAAAAAACCTTGTACATACTTAAAAGTTATAAGGGATTTAAAAACAACCATCAATTATAACTCTTTAAGTAAAAAAGAGTCTTAGTGATTGTTTAGCAAATTTCTTATTATTTCATATGTAGACGTTATGCATTTTTCATTAAATGACAGAGTCAGCTCCCTTGCAAATGCATTAAACATTTTACGGTTAAAGTTTCTATGCAGTAGGTCAGTAGAATATCTGGGGTGTAGGTTATGAATTATTTTAAGATTTTTATTTTGTATTATCTGTAATTTTCTTGTGTAAGTTTTAGCAGCTTTATTAAACCAGACTTGGCATCCGTAGGTCATAATTGGTCGAATACACATTTTGTAAATAAGGATCTTGTTTTTTAAATTGCTTTATCACAAATATACTGTATGTGTTGTTTAAATGATAGTTTTTTTTATCTAAGATAATACCTAGATATTTGATGCTATCCTGCAGAGGAATAAAAACTCCCCTAGAATATAAATGTTTTGTAGGAATACGTTTCTGTGATCTATTATATGGAAATATAATAGCTTGTGTTTTACTAACATTAACTTTTATCTTCCATTTATTAAAGTATTTATTGGTAGATTTTAAACTATCTTCCATTTTTTTGATTATTGCGTTTGACACCTTACCGCAGCAAATAAAAGCACTGTCGTCGGCATAAAAAGCTACTTCTTGCGAATAGTAAAATCGGAAATATATATTGAATAAAGAGTAGGTGATAATATCGATCCTTGCGGCAGACCCGCAGGGATTTGTCTATCACTAAATAGGGTGTTATCTATAGATACAGCAAATGAGCGCTGATCTAAAAAACTCTATTATCTTTTGCAAGTACGTCGGATAATTGAAGGAATTTAATTTAAAAACCAGGCCTTCATGCCATATTGAATCGAAGGCTTTTTCAATGTCAAGAAAAATAACTCAAGTGCTCTTACGATTCCTTTTGTTTGTTTCAATAAAATTAACGACTCTTTTTGGTTGATGTACTGTGGAGTGCTCCTTGCGGAATCCAAACTGTTGAGGGTTAATAATATTATTTTGGTTGGAAAAATCTAAAATTCTCTTATTAATTATTTTTTCAAATACTTTATCCAATAGGCTTAGGATGCTGATGGGTCTATAGCTAGACGGTAATTTAGGATCCTTTCCTGGCTTAGGAATGGGGATAACTTTTGCTTTCTTAAAAATAGTTGGAGAATTCTATTAAACAAGAGTTGAAAAGTTTACATAGAGTTTCAAAAAAGTAATCGGGCATCTTTTTAAGGATAATGCTATTAATGCCATCTAAACCGGGGGCTTTATTATTTTTCAATAAAAGTACAAATGATTTAACTTCATCTAAATTGGTAAGCTCTACGTTAGATCTGTCAAGAATTGTGTCGTTAAGATCATGAATGAATCTTGAGACGGCTGTGTCCATAGGTGAATAATTATTTAAAGTAATGGTGTGTGAATTACCAAATACGTCTGCTATTGAATTAGCCTTTTCATTGTCAGTTTTTAAGACTTTACCGTTTACATGAAGATCAGCAAAAGGCATTTTGTTTCCTTTAAGTGCAAATTCGAAATAAATTTTGACAAGGATTCATTGCGGTCTTTATTAAGGTGAAAATCAATAAGTTTATTTAATAGCTTCAAAATGCTTTTCAATTGATTTTTATAATTAAAATCGCTACATCTTTGAAATTTACGTTTGTATTTATTTCTTTGACTAATTAGCATTTTACTAATTTCAGAGATTTCTCGTTGCCACAAATTTTTATGACCGACAGGTATTTTCTTGAACGCTTCTTTAACTATAAATATTAATTTGTTAAAATAAAAATCTAGATTACCTGAATTAGTAACGGGTTGATCAATGTTCTGACACCTAATTTCATTTTCAACCCAGTTTCTGAATGCTGACCAGTCTGCGCGATATTACAAGGGAACTGAATATGTCATGTTTTGAACCTGGCCATAAATAACGCACGATATAGGCACATGGTACGACTGTAAAACATTTGGATGTGTCTCAAGGTTTGGAAAATGGAGACATGAGTTAGATATAAGAATGTCTACTGTGGACGTTTGAACGGGGTTGATATTTTGTCCAAAGCGAGTGTGTCAATTTGGGTAATAAATGAAGTAGATGGATTGAAGACAGTGGCAGTAGAGATCATTACCAGCCGAATTATTTGACATACAATTCCAATGTGTATGTTGGGCATTCAGATCACCGAAAATAAAATAGTCTTTTGAAAACGAAGTTAATTTATCCAAATCAGCTTTAAAATGAACTGGATTATATGGATTATATGTTGAAGTGAATATAACTGGCCTTCTATTAATAATAACTTGTACTGAAATACTTTCATCAGTACTTGTTTTTATTTTTGGTAACAACGTATGCTTAATGTTACCTTTAATTGCAATTAGAACTCCTCCGCCATGAGTAGATCGATCCTCTCTATAAATTTTATAATCACCAAGTTGAAATTTGTGGTACGGTTTCAAAAAAGTCTCATTTAAAAGGAGAATATCGATTTTCCTTTTGTGTAAAAGGTATTCCAGCTGACTCAGTTGTTATGCCTTGGGCATTCCAATGCATAACATGAATATTGTGTCTACCGATTGAATTACCAAAATCGCGGGAATTACGTGTATTATTATGGGGTTCTTGCCTTGGCAATTGAGGAAAATCATGATCGTCTTCTTTAAAATATGTTACGTTAGTTCTTCTGCTGGTCGCCCTAGATTTAGATGTTACTCGATGACGGATTTCTAAATATTCTTGACGACTTGGACACTTTATGTCATCAGCTCTATAGTTAACGTTTTTTAAGTTCTTCTTTATGCAGTTGTAGCACTTATAAATTATACTACCATCACTATTACCTTTATTGAGTGAACAAACTGCATACTCATGGTTTCCGGCGCAGGCTGAACACACTACGATACGGTTACAATTTTTAGCACCATGTCCATACATAGCGCACTTGGAGCATTGTGTGGGACCTTTATTGCCCTTTAGAGGTTTTCTCCAATATACAGATATTTTACAAAAATATCTTATTTTCATAACCTCTCTTTTTGAAACATGTTGAAGATCAAACTCATTGAGATAGAGTGCGTCATCTACACTGGGTCTTTTTGTTGCTAGTTCCTTAATGCTTACCGGGTTTATGTTGAGCGAGCTTACAAATTCTTCGCCAATTATCTTTGTGTCCAGTTGTGGCAGGCCAAATAAAACCAATTTAAAAGTTTTTGCATTCCTAAATTCATGCGTATAATGCTGGAATTTTTTGTCTTTGAGAACACTCAAAGCTTCATTGTACAGCGATAACGAGTTTGATACAATTTTTGTACCAATAGACATCCGTTTGTAAGTATACTTATTCCCAATTAACCCGATCACAGTTGAAAAACTGTGGGTAGAGTCCACAATTATTAGTGGAATCTTTTCTTCTGTTGTAACTAGTGCTGGGACCGCCTATAGTTTTTGGCACCTTGAATTTAGGGCTATTGACCCAATACTTTCTTCTTTTTTTTTGAGCAAACATTGGCAAACAAAAGAAAGTTAAAGCAAATTTAAGTAGTTTTTTTTACACTTTTTAATTAAAAAATTCAATTAATTTTTCAAGCAAAAATTAACACGATATTTTTATCTTGAGGCAGAGATGCCAGATGAAATCTGTCTCTTTTGCATAAGTTTCTCTGCAAAATTTATCTTTCACGGTAGCAATATATTGGCTGGTAAACTTGACATATGAATAATGGAGTCCTCAGAAAAGCATCTACAAATTTCAAGAAGGTCTTTTTCATTGGCTATAAGCCGCTTTGGTCCTGGTAACTGTGAAACTATGTTGGCACTTCTAGTACGAACAGATTGGCGCAGGTTTCTTACTTCATTATAAAATAAAGAGTTGTTGTTACCTGAAGGCTCTAGGTCACTCAATTCCTCTTCGATGTCTAAATTTTCCATTTCCTCTGGTTCTTAATCATTCTCGGTTTCACTAACGGAAGAACTTGGTGGTATGTCCTCATCAAGTGTTATTTCTTGTAGAAGGTATTGAAGATGACGCTGTTCCCTTTCGTAAGAAATGCTGTAACAATGTTTATAATATGAAACATACAAATATATATATATATATACTATAAGTGCCAACAATAAAACAAGAAAAAATAGTAAACTAGGTGAAATACGAATTATAAAAAATTAATCCTTGATTATTTTACTTACATACACGGTGACACACGGTCCCACACACCGGGTTAGTAAAAAAAATACACAACGTGTGCTCACAAAATTGTTTCGACGTGAACTAATGGTGGGGGAAAGTACAACAAAAAAACAATAACGGAGAATAAAGTTATTCGAATTTTTTAAAACACCTTGTTTCACAGACTAGTAGGTCACAATTGGCTAAACAATAACAATTATACGTTGCTTCATTTGCTACCTAACCGGTAGCTTTAAGCATATAAACAATAATAATTGAAAAAGGAGAATACAAAATAATTGTAAAAAGTTTTATCTTAAACCATTCGACAAACTTAACATATGGGGAAAAGAAGTCACAGATTCCATTTCCCGAAAAGTTGTGAGTTAAATAAAGGATGTTTACAGAAGACACCACGGTGGGACGCTGAAGAGTGCTGATGACGGTCGTGGCTGACTAGAAAATGCATTTCATTCTGCTGAGTGTCCAATAAAACATTTACAATGTATTCTTCTACAATTATTCGATAAACTTAATCCCGAATGCAAAATTCTAAAAAAAAAAAATATTTAAATTTATTCACTAAAACTATCTATTACACTTTAATTTAGTTAATACGTCCATCAGATGAATTTAATGCATGCTAATTTATTACTAGATAGTCCACTATGGGCATCTATTTCCTTTAATAAACTGTTTTCGCGAAAATTAAATAAATAAAAATCTGAGTGAATTTTTAAACAAAATTGGTAACACTGTTTGTTTTATATAAACAACCAAGCTATGTACTCTTAAAACAACTCAATTTCTTTTGCTCATCGGCTGTCTTAATCAAATTCCAATTATATTTTCATTTATTCCATCGTTGTGTGTATACAATAGGTTTCTTCATGTAACTTTATTCTTAATGGTTTTTCTTCTTACATTACTATTATTTTTTATAAATCAACTAATTTTTAACTAATCATTTAAATTTATCTTTATCTAACTCCACCCGAAATAAATACTTCACATAATGTAATCATTTATAAGAATTATAAAATAATTATTGTTGATTTAATTAAAATAAAACCTTGACAAATAAAATCCTTATCTCGATAACAAATTGGAAAATAAAGTTTGAAGGCAAAATTGATTATTTCTACACCTAAATAATATTAATCTGTAAAAAAAGAAGAACAAGACTTTTGCTTTAGTAAATGGTCAACTGAAAATTCTTGCATATCTATTTAAAGACTGTATAATATTGATTTCAAAAGTTGGTATCCGATCTTTGTATTTATTTGCACCAATAGGATCCTTGAGAATATATTGACTCTCTGTAAACAGGAATTAAGGGATATATCCTTGATTAATTTGGGATCAGAAGAGTACTTTATTTCCGAACGTATATTTAATATTCTTCAGATTCCTTCACAGCCTATAACCATCCAGACTTCCGAGTTAAATAATACGGTTTTTGCTAGAGTTTAGCGGCAACGCACTTTTGTATTAGGTTCACAGCTAAATGCTGACAGAGAGATTCCCGTAACAGTACTTGTGGTCCCGCAATTATGGAGCAAACTTTCGTCCCAAACAATACCAGAATCCAGATTCTCCAAACAGCAATGAATTTACCAGGTCCGAAATTATACTGCAGTTCGAGGATTGATATGTTGATTGGTGGTGATATTTTTCCCTCTATAGTGTGATCGGGGACAATGCATAATGTTTGTGAATCACTTTTTTTTAGATCAGAAAATTTCTCGTTTGTAAGAGGTGGAGAAACTTCCAAGGAAGAATTTAAAATGGATTATGATAAAGTAGTCTTGGAATATGAAGAACTTAATCATATGTTTAAAGTGAAGTCTTCCAAACTTGTAGAAGATCCAAATGTTTATTAATTTTTTTACTATTACTGAAAACAGATTAAATTCATTGTTTCACATAGGACCTATTTTGCAAAATAGGTCCTATGTAAAACAATATATATATATATATAACTTTATTAATTCTTAAGTGGTGTTGTTTTCCGATACGTCTTTATAGCCGACATTAAAAAAAGTACTGGCAAATATTAGTCAATCCCGAGCATATTCCGTACAAAAGAATTTTACTTCGTAAAAGCCAAAATGATCCAATTTGCGACTATGGCTTAAAAACTGTTACGTTTGGGGTAAATTGTGCGCCCTACTTATCCTATGACTAGTTCGATATTACGGAATTCAATGTATGTTGATGATATCCTTGCCGGATCTCATACAGAACAGGGTACTCTAAAAGCAAAAAATGATCTTATCCGAGCTTTAGATTCTGCTTACGTTTCTTGCGTTTGAAGATAGCAACTCTGCAAAAGCCTTAGGCATCTGATAGAATGCGTGTTTGGAAGAATTCTATTTTAGAACAAATCCTTTTAAAAAATCTGCAGAATACAAGAAAAGACGAGTTTTGTCCCAAATTACGAAACTATTCGATCCTGCTGGATGGTTAGCTCTCTGTATAGTCCTTCAAAAAATTCTGATGCAGAAGGTATGGACTGCACTGGGCGGGATGAAAATCTTTTTACAGATGCGCTTACTCAATGGAAAACTTTTTAATCCAATTTTTATATTATCAAAATCTTTCGTATTCCTCAAAAAAGCAAATGGTATATCCGTGTTGACACATCTTATTTGTAAAAAACCAAAGAGTCTACAGTGCTTCAAAATACAGAATCCCAATAGTGTTCTTCCGAATTATCCAATATTCCCACTATGAACCTAAAAGTTAAACCGATTAAGGTAAATTTTTTTACTTTGTACATTACTTGATAGATGCTCCTCTTTCAATAAGGCAATGCGAGTTATGGCATATGTCTATCGTTTTTTCTATAGAACTCATATAAGGTATCGTTCCAATATCTTAAAAGACTCCATAAGCCTGTAAACTCATTTCAGTCTGTCAAAAATCATGTTATCCGAAGGAATATAAGGTTCTGACCAGCGGCCAATCTATACATAAATCCAGCCCTTTATTAACTTTAAATCCCTTTATGAATACCGAAGATATACTTCGTTCTTATGGTCGGCTAATATCGTCACCAGGGTTATCTTACAATAAAAGACATCCAATTATTCCCTACAATTCACAATATTCCCTGCTTTTTATAAAATTCGTCCATGACATAACCCTACATGGAGGAAACCAGCTAGTTCTGCGACTTTTACGAACACTGTAGTGGATTCCAATTGCAAAAAAATTTATGAAATCCACTACCAACAAATGTAAAATTTGTGATTTATAAAAGAAAATACTACTAGAGACAGCTAATGGTTTCTTTTCCTCCGGAGCGGAAGGAAATTTCTCGACCATTCTCACACACTGGCTTAGATTTCACAGGACCTTTCGAAGTTAAAAGCTACTTCGGTCGAGCTAAAGGATACGTGTATGTGTTTTTGTATGCTTTTCCACTGAAGCAATCCATTTAGAAGTTACTTCAGACCTGTCCCCTCAATCGTGAGTGAAGTTTCAAAATGCATTTTCAAAAAACTACAGGGTGCCATAAATATACATTTGAAGAGCTATCGACGTTATTCTCTAAAATAGAGGCATGCCTAAATTCCAAGCGTTATCTCCCCCATCTCAACTGATTCAACTGATCTTTGCGCTCTGACCCCAGGACATTTTCTTATAGGTACTCCTATTTTATCACCTGTTGATCCACAGATAAATGATTCCACGGTATCCATTATAAATCGCTGGCAAAGATTAAAGGTAATGCATCAAAACTTTTGCTCATATGGAAAATCGAGTACTTGAAGAAAATGAACAAAAGACGCAGTGGAAAAGGCCCGACATCAATCTTCATGTTGGAGCACTGGTAGTGATCAAGGAAGAAAACTTTCCACCGAATTCTTGGCGTCTTGGTAGTGTTACAATCATATGTTCTGGTTCTGATAATGGGACACGCGTAGCTGACGTTTTAAATCAAAGAGGCTTAATAACAAGACTATAACAATCTTTGCCAGGATATGCCTATTCGGTTCCAGGATAAAAAAGGATTAATATATATATTTCTTTTTCAATTCATAAAACTTTATTTAATACTTCTTTTTACAAAATTGTAATTCCAAAATATTTTAGAATAACTAGCCCAGCAATTAACTTAGACAACCGCGCAGCGTCCTGCTTGTTAAAATCTTGAACACCGACTCCGCGACCAGTAAGAGGTGGTAAGAGTTGTTAATGTGTTAGTCACCACTACGCCTGGGACCTATGGCCATTAGAATCCCTGTGCACTACAACTAATGTGTGTTGGAACTATGGCTGTATAATACCAGTAGTAATCCTATACACTACTACTTGAGTTACGCTTGACCGCGCTCACATGTGGCTGCTAGTAAAGCTATTACAAATTTATACTAGCATATCCGCACACGAGCACAGCCAAAGCACAACTGAACTGGTAGTGATAAATACTGTGATCACAAAGTGATCTCCAGCTGCGTAGTAGTGATAACCATAAAATACAAATGTGTGTGTGAGTTAGTTACTTGCTGTAAAGTTCTCTTATACTTGTATCTCTTTAAATGTTAAACTAAAAGTGCTCTTGTATAATTAACAGATTTCATACTTCATATAAAAAATATAAGTTCCAAATAAAGAATTACTTCAATACAATTTAACAAAATTAAATTCATTACATTTTAATAACTTAAATTATATAAATTCAATTGTAACATAAAATTCAAATTGTAAATTCTTTATGTAACGAAAGCTTCGTTACAAGACCAATAGTAATATTAATCATGTTGTCATAGAATCTTGTAACGAAAATCGGAAATATCAATGTGGCTCATAATGGTATAGCTTACCATGGATTCTGCTATACTTTGCTAATCCCACCCTTATACGGATGTTAGTCGTCAGCCCAAAAAAAAAAAATAATAATAATAATAAAAATGTTAATAATAATAATAATAATAATAATAATAATAAAAATAATAATAATAATAATAATAATAATAATAATAATAAAACCTTATTACCTACCCCATACTTGTATTATCACATTTCGTGCTAAATGTTCAAAAGTATTAAAAATTTCATATTGCTTGAAGTACTTGACAAATATTAAATACATTGAAGAGGGGAAATAAGAAAACGAAAAGGGATTTAGTTATATTAACAATACTTTTATTTTAGGGAGAAAATGTAAAACTAATTGTACATTCATGTGTATAAATTTAGGAACACTAAAGCATTATCCACCTAAACATCCCGCCCCCTTGCAGTATTTGCAATAGTTTAGCAAAGAGGTTGGGATAGAGTAGGCAGATTTAAAAAAGTATAAATTTTATCCATAAGGTATATTTAAAAAAATAATAATAAGAATAGCAATATTAAATTTGAATAATAATAAATTTAACAATTCAAAATAAGTTGTAATTCAGGATGTATTACTATAGTAAATAAGAAAAGGTAAATATAAAATTATTTGGGGGTGATATTTATAACGATTGTCGGGAAATTGGCAGGATCGTTTACAAAAGACGAATTTGCAATTATGTTGTGATTCTGTGGTAAACGTTGTAATTGTTGTTGATGAGGTTGATGTTGGTTGTGTTGTTGGCGGCCGTTTCGAGAACGATTTCCTCTTCTGTTTTTTTTTTCTCGGTGAAGTATCGAAATGAAGTAAGGTGTGGTGTTCGAAAAGACATTCTTTGTAACGGTCACGGCTTCGACATTTCTTTACCAAATGTGAATATGCCAAACAATTGATGCAATAACCGTATTTACGCACTATCTTAAGCCTTTGCTTAGGAGACAGTCTTCTAAACCGAAGGCACTTCCTTAAAGGGAAATCACAATAACGGCAATATTTCACTTTTTTTGAATTAGATGATGTTGATGTTCTCTGAAGTCTTCTAGAATTTTCTTCTGCTGGTGCTCTGTTGCTCCTCATACACCGTGGGGGGGTAGACATCGTTACTGAAACAAAAGAAATTTCTTCATTAAGCGGTAGAAGAACTAGTTTGACAATTGGTCGTATGATAAGGCCATCAGCGGTACGAACTTTGCATACTCTCACCCTAGCTTCTGGTCCTTTAAAAATTCTTTCGACACGCTTTAGTCGCCATTGATTGAGAGGTAAATGGTTGCGTCTGACAATTATTAAGTCATTTATCTGAATGTCTCTTCTTTCCATCGAAGAGAAAATTGATGGTGAAGCAATTTTAACTTTTTCCATCTATTGGCATAGCTCAATGATTGATGGGAGAAATCAAGTTCTGCGGGCGCTAAGAGAGGGGCTCCTATAAGAAAATGTCCTGCGGTAAGAGCACACAAACTGTGTTTTCTGTCATGTCACTAAGAGGCCTCGAATTTAGACAGTTGTCGTTACGAATAAGCATTGTCGAAAACTCTTCGAAAGTAAATTTCTGTGAGTGGGAAACTTTTTTCAGATGGACCTTGAAACTTTTCACTCCGGCTTCCCATAAACCTCCCAAATGGGAGCACTAGGGGGGATGAAATGCCATTCAATTTGTTGGTTAGCATATCGAAAGATGATATTTTGACGAACTGAGGAGAGAAACTCAGACCAATCTCTAGCAAGGGTATTAGCAGTACCAACGAAAGCGGTACCGTTATCTGAGTACATAGCTTGTGGGGAACCGCGGCGTGAGTAAATAAGGGAAATGAAAATTGCACTGGTGACTTCAAGGTGAATGGCTTTCTTTGCTAAACACACTAACTAGAACATAACCTTTTCACATTTTGCAACCTCGTCCTGCGTAGGATTTTTTCCCAAAGGGCCCTGCGAAATCGACACCTGTATTAGTAAAAAGTCGAGATAGAGAAGTTCTCTCAGGCGGAAGAGCACCCATAATTTGTTTGCTTTTAATGTGTTTCTGCAAAACACACTTCTTACAATTACAAACAATAGATTTGGTCAAGAATTGAATTTTCACCGTGTATGGATGTTTCGTGGATTAATTACAATCGGGTAATGTAATAGCTTAGGAAAACGTTCATCGTAAGTGAGCATATGAGATAATGAGAGTCTACCGTTAACTCTCATGAAACTATTGGAATCGATGAATGGATTAAGAGTTAAAAGACTACTTCGCTTGGGCAAATCCAACCCGTAGGAGAGTATGTCATATTCAGAGAAGTATATTTTTTGGCACAATATCACTAGATATAGATATAGATATAGATATATATATGGATATATATATATATATATAGATATAGATATAGATATAGATATAGATATAGATATAGATATAGATATAGATATAGATATAGATATAGATATAGATATAGATATAGATATAGATATAGATATATAGATATATAGATATTGATATAGATATAGATATATATATATGGATATAGATATAGATATAGATATAGATATCACTAATCTATATTTTACGTGTTTCATCTCAGACTGGAGAATATTATTATTATGATACTGTATTTGGTGCCTAGAAGAGAGATTGTGGAAAAAACGAAATATGTAGCAAAGTACTCGCATTGCTCTTGAAAGGTCAGAAAAAGAACAAAGGATCTCAGCGTCTACTAATTGTGTAACGTGGGATTTGATGTTTTGAATTTCTTCCTGCATTTCTAAATTAAGGTGATTTAACGGCCATAGGGAATGTGGATATTTAAGCCATGAAGGACTATGCCACCAAAAGTCATTTGAAATTAGATCACTTGCTGTGGAGCCACGGGAGGTGAGATCAGCTGGGTTGTCCTTCTAGTCAACATGTAACCAAACATCTGTGCCCAATTCATTAACAATTGAGGACACTCTGTTCGCTACGAAAGTTTCCCACTGATCAGCGGGTTTTTGTAGCCATGCCAGTACTATTGTGGAGTCCGTCTACATGTAGACTTTATAACTTTCAAGTTTCAAATGTGTATTACTTGATTTATACATTGTAGCCATTAGTTCAGTACCAGAGTTAGGAATTTAATTTAATGGGAGCATCTTCGGTTTTTGAAGCTAGGAGATGGGTGTGAACATAACCACTTAAGTTTTCAGTTCGTATATACAAAGTAGCAGCATATTCTCGCTCCGATGCATCAAAAAAACCGTGAAGTTCGACAGAAAATGAGCGGGGAATTCTAGTTTGTTCAATATTCAGGTAATCGTTGATAAACATTTTCCTTTGTTTCAGAGTTAAGGGTTTCCAAACTTCATCCGTTTTATCTTTCCATATTTTGGGTGCAAACCAACCGGCGGGATCAAAGAGTTTAGCAATTTCAGATAAAACGGCACGTCTAGTAAAACAATATCCACTTATATGTTTGGTAGGGTTAAAATAAAAGTGGTCACTTCCAGCATTCCATCTCAACCCAAGAGTTTTCGAAGTGCTTGACTCTGAGAGTTTAAGAAATTCATTATCTAATAGGTGTTCGGGAGGGATACCTTGCAAAATACGATCATTGGTAGCGGTCCATTTTCTCAATGAAAAACCAGCTGTTTTTAACGTGAACAAGATCATGTCGAGCTTTTATTGCCAGGTCTATGTCTTGCGAGCCATATAGTACGCCATCAACGTACATGTAATGCCTAAGAATCTCAGAGACAATTGGGATTTCAGATTCACATTGCTTAGCTAGTTCAAGATACGTTCTTATGGCCAAATGTGATGCACAATTCACTTCAAAAATGACTGTGTTCACTTCGAAGTCACTCAACTCTTCATTATGAGAATTTCTAAACAGTATTCGTTGAAACGGGGTGTGAGCAATATTAACAAGAATTTGCCGATACATTTTCTCAATGTCGGCATTAAAAACATAGCGAAAGGGACACCACCGCAAAATAAGCGTTGTCAAATCGGCCTGTAAAACTGGGCTAGGGTATAAAATGTCGTTAAGACTTACACCACTAGAAGTGGAATTGGACGCATTAAATACGACGCGAAGCTTCGTCGTCGTACTATCAGGTTTGATTGTAGCGTGATGAGGAAGATAATACGACGTATTAGGGCCAGCTGACAAATCTGGGTGAACTTTTGTCATATAACGAAGAGTTAAATATTCGAATATAACTGCATCGTAGTTCTTTTTCGCAATGAATTGTCTCATTAAACAAGCTTCATTACGAATATATTGGGATATGTCATTGCTTCTAGTATGGCCCCAAGTTGAATGTACTGGGAACTCTTTCTTGAAAGGTAGAGAAACTACAAGCCTGCCATTCTCGTTTCTATAGGTAGTCTTTGAGTAGACTTCTTCACAATAATAGTCTTCTTGAGACAATTGCTTAACAACTGAAACTTCTTCAAGTTTAAATAACGAACTATTTGACAATTGAGGTCTATGTTATTATAAAATATTGAAACGGTTGGAGGATGGGTTAAAGAATTTACTTGGCCAGTTTCGATCCATCCGAAGACGGTCTTTTGTGCTACAAGATTGCAATCACTCTCCCAACGAATTCTTCTACGTATAATGCGTGGGTATACATCTCCTCCTAAGAGTAGATCTACTTTGGCACCTTTATGAGTTTTTACGTCTGCCATTTGCAGATCTGAAAATTTGGATTTAAATGATGTAAAAAGGAGTAGATATGGCAATTGACTGGTGATTTTTTTTACTGAAAATGAGAAGAGGAAATAAATGATGCTTTCGAAGAAGTATCTATTAAGGCACAAACTATGTATCTAACATAACACATAAGTCTACCAAAGCAGTTCCTAGTAAAATCATTGTATATGAAGTGGACTGTAAACGGGTCGAGTAAGATTGGCGACTACGAGTTGTAGATGCCGCGGATGTTGATGTGATGTCATCAGAAGTGTTCGAGGTATAAGGGTGAATTAAAGAATTAGAGTTACTATTATGAATATCCGATGATGTATTTTGAGGGTTTTTATTGTTTTGGTTTTGGGTGTTTGTTGTAAGTTGTGATGCACGGTGAAGTAGAGAGTGGTGTTTTAATTTACAAAATGAACAAACATTTTGACTCTTACACTTTTTTAAGTCATGAGAGGTGGCTAAATAGTTTGTGCAAAGTTTTTGGTTTTTTTTTACCAAAATGAACCGTTCGTCAACCGAAATTTTCAAAAAGACTGGACATTGCCTAATGAGGTGTGACTCAGAGCAAAGAGAACATTTTGCAGTTTTGTTTGAAAGAATATTAGTGTAGTAACTGTTTAGTTTCTTTGAATTTCGGGGGTTCTGAATCTTAGCAGTTGGATTAGTTTTATTGAAATTGAATGAGGGTTTTGAAGATCTAAGATCTGAAAAAGATTCTAATGTCTGATACCTAGAGGTTAAAAATTCGTTTATTCGTTTCTACGAGAGAAGTTCGGAACCATATTTATGATGTTGTTTCCATAAATCTAAGGTTACATCTGGGAGGCACGTTGAACGAAGATAAACAAAAATTACATCCCATTTATCAGTGTCTATATTAAGAAACGATAAGTCGGTAATACAATCATTAATTGTACGCGGGAGTGCCTTTATACTAGGACCAGATTCTTTAGAGACAGAATTTAGACTAAAAGGTGTTTTCTGTTGTGCGTTTAAAAGAAGTTCTTTGTTTTCAAACCTTTCTACCAGGTTCTTCCAGGCCATCTCAAATCCTGCATTTGTAAGTTGACAAGTTTTTACAATATCATGGACCTCATTCCGGTTATTTTTAATTAAATGAAATAACTTTTCAACGGGTGTAAGACGAGGATTATTTTTATAAAGAGCAGGGAATATGTCTCTGAAAGTAGGTCTCCTGGCCTACTTTCAGAGAGAGTCTCCATAGAAAATATCAGTATCGCATGGTGGGTTAGGAACCGGTTGAAAATCAAGATTCTCGATAGGTGGAGTCGCTTTATTGAACAACTGACCTACAAGCTCATTTGTCTTGGACAAGCACTTAAGATGGGCATAATATGCCACAAAAAATTTGTTTTGGACAGTGGTTAGATTGACCTCAGCATCTTCAGATTCTAATTGTACAAGAAGAGAATCATAAATCGAGCGAAGAGCAGACCAGAGGTTTACAATTTCATCCTTCTGAACCGCTAGGGTATGTATTGTATGATCATCCTGTGGTATAACAGAAAAATATGCGTTGTATAATAAAAATTGTATAACTCGATCAAAAGCCCTTATAAATGCACTCAATTCCGAGTTTTTTCAAATAAATTCGTAATTAACGACTGGAAGAAATTTAATTTATCTGCCACAAAAAATCTAATATATTTTGTTCCGTGAACAACTATTCAATTGAGTTATAATACAAACAGAGTACAAAACAGTAAGTAGCTAAGATGTAGCATATGCAAAACTATAGTAAATATAATTAGTAATCAAGTTATTAATCTTTTATAACCTTTTATCTTGTTATGTTAAGTAAAATAGAGAAGCGTGGTAAAATTGTCAATTGGGTTACTGAATAAAGAGAGCAAGTGACAAAACAGAGATTACGAAAAAAATTATAAGAAATTATTACACTTGTGTAGTCATCCGGGAGATAAATTCAATAAAGAATGTAAATAATAATTTAAACGTTGAACTAATTTTCTTTGCGATAATTATAAGTATGTACCACAATAATTTTATCAGTAAAATTTTATAGTGATAAATTTAAGAGATTCTCATAATCGTGATAAATAGAATTGCATTATTTAAATTATTTGTGACAGTATTATAGTTTAGTCATTTACACTCTCTTTGAATTTAACACTCATTACTAATTAGTTTATCCAAATAATTTTCTCTGTAAAGAACTAAGCCTTATATGTAGGTAAATATATTAAAAAAAATGTTACTGTATTAAATGTTGTTAACTAACAAATAATTTAATGTTACTCTTCGATGTGGATTTCGTTCATATTAAATGAGGGAATTTTTATCTTCGAAAAAAATATATGTTTGTCAGTCTATGCATGTAAATATGATCAATATATATATATATATATATATATATATATATATATATATATTTGCTAATATTCTTATATATTTTATTTAACACATAACTTTTTATGAATTACTTGCTTTGATTTAATTTGATACTTTGGGAATTTTGGTTTATAATTTGACTCACTCCAATAAATCACTGTTTTTCACCACTTTTTGTTTGTAGCCAATTGTTTATTCGGGATTCAAGAGGGTTAAATGCTAAATTTATAATTTCAACCAGAATTTCTGCAACAGAATTTTTATGCATGAAATATTTGCCAAATCCAGTTAGAAGGACTACAAATACATATGGGGATGTAGAGGTACTTGACAAATATTTAATACATTAAAGGGGGAAATAAGAAAACGAAAAGGGATTTAGTTATACTAAACAATACTTTTATTTTAGGGAGAAAATTTTAGCTTTACTTCACAATGTTTTTTCAAGACTGGTTCTACCAAAAAATTTTATAATACATTAACAAGAAAGTTTACAATATAAAAGTAAAACTCCTTCCAATAAAGAGAGAGGTTGAGAGTATAGAAAAAAATGTTTATAAGCAAAAGCTTTGGTTACAGTAAAACTAATTGCACATTCATGAGTATAAATTTAGGAACACCAAAGCATTATCCACCTAAACAAAAACTTTAGAAGATTTATTACGAAAAGTGATAATACAAGTATGGGGTAGGTAATAAGGTTTTATTTATTTTTTTTTTTTTTTTTATTTTTTTATTTTTATTTTTTTATTATTTTTTTTTTTTTTGGCTGAAGACTAACATTGTAACATGTAAGTCAGCAAGGAGGGTGGGATTAGGAAGGTGGATCTCTAGGATCAGACATAATATACATGATCTTAACACTATTGCTATGGGCCAGTACGCACCATATTGCAGAATTTTCAGATCATGTGCTTTACAACCAATTTTGAAGATCCGCCACCTGGGGATGCGTCTCCGAGTAAATGTAGCAAAGACTCCTCACGGAAGAAATGCACATAGAAGAAAATAGTGTATTTTTAGCATTTTTGGCCGAGATCGTTATATTTGCTTCACTTGGAAAGGTATGTACACTATATGTATATATTACTAGATAGGTAAATATGTTTGTCATTCCGTGTGTAACATGTCGAAATAATTATCTAAGACCCCATAAAGTGTATATATTCTGAGTCCTCGTGAAAATTCAAGACGATTTCTGTCCGTTTGTATGTTGAAAGCAGGATAGGACTCGGGGCGGATATCTTAGGGGGACGAAATTGGGCTCAAATATTTGTCTTGTTTGGTATTGCAAAATTGGTTCATAATCGAAAAAGTTATGTACCAAAAACTGGAGTTGTAACTCCAGCTTACACTTTTCGGCCGATATCTTGTAAAAAAAATCATGTACATCAACGACATTTTTTACAAATAGATTAAGGTTCAATGTAAACCCGGGAATAAAAAATGAGCGTCCACTTTACCGCCCTGCTTCCATATAAGGTGAAATTTAAAAAAAAAAAAAAAAAATTCTGCTGGTGGGTATAATACTCTTACTCCTTATATTATTTTTCTGTTTTTTACATACTTAAAGATTGGAAGAAGTTTTTTCATCCGTCCGTAGTTTAGGAGGTACAGATTTGCAACCAAAATGTTTGCGATCGCCCCCACTGTGCTTTATCTTATTCATTAATTCTTATGTGAGGTTGCTGTTCTTTTTTACATTAATGCTACTGTTATACTTTCTTAAATTTGTAGCGTTATTTGGAATGAGTTGAGCACAGCAAAATATTATTATTAGTTAAATCATCTGTAATAATGTGTAAGTTTTTATCAAAATTAAGTATAAACTTAATTTGCCAAAATTTTAAAAATGTGCAACTTAAAAACTTTTCTGCCACTTGTCGAAATAATTAAGCCAAACCACTTGCCTTCGATTTACTTCATATCCAAATTTTTAAATTTTATTTTTGAAAACCAAAAATCATAGATAAGAACCCGTGTATTGTATAACTATTTTAAATCAGAATATAATTAATTGCATTTATATGTTTCTTTCCCAGGATGTTTTTAGTACTTCCGAATTCGATGAATTTTTGATAAACTCAAAAACTTGGTCTGCTGCAGCACAAGAAGTTTTTCTAACATGGGGAATCTTAGGCGCATCTATCATAGCAATGTCGAGTCGTAAACATAAAAAGTCTTCTAACCTTACGCTACGAAATGATGCTATTTTAGTTGTTCTGGTTACTTTTATTGGATTATGTTTATCTGCTTTAATTGGTCTCTGTTTAATTCAAATTGTAACCCAAAAAGGATATGTGTATGTTCCTGGTTCATATGGTAAATATACAAGTAATATTTATATAAATAAATATAAATACAGTGTTTATTCTATTTAAGTCTCACAAATAATTTTCCATCCTTATACCTTCTAAATAACATTAAAAAAACTTAGCTTTGGCTTAGCTAAGTTCACATTAAGCTAATATTTGACGACTTTTGCAAATATTGATTTGCCTAAGTAAACATCAAATATTTTTACGAACCAAACAAGAAAACAACTGATTTTGGTCAAACATAAATATTTGCCTAATATCAAAAATGTGGCAAGTGTGAACATTGTGTGAATACAAGATGTAAAACATTTGTTTGATCTTACAAAATAAATGTAAGAGCAAACAGGGCAAACAACAGCTGATGCGGCAAATTATGTTTTATATTTTATGTTCTTTAAATCGACAAAAAAAGAAATAAACAATTTATATTTTATCTATTAAAATACTGTTTTTTAAATAAAACTCCATATATCAATATTTGTAATGTTTTTTATACAACTGAAAGTGGCGTACAAAAAAGAGTGTTGTTTTATTAATACAGGCCTGTTTTGTAAATAGCAGTTCGAATTTCAGAGGCATAGATAAATGGGGCACGCAAGCTTGTCGGCTTCTAGCTCTAGCCGATACAAATAGAACTGTTTATTTTTTTGTTATTTTATTAATCAAACAATTATTTTAAAATTCAGACAAAAATCATATTTATTACAGATAATTCACTTCCACCAATTTTAACAGTATAATCTAATTTCAAAATACTTTTTTTATGATTCTGAATAGGTACTAACAAATTAACATGAAAAGAATTACAAAATAAAGTATTCAGTATAATGAATCAAACTAAAATGATATGAAAATGAATTATAAAAGATTTTAATTTCAACAAAAAAATATAATGAAAAAATATAAACAAAAGTAAATAATATAAAAGAAAAACAAAAAACAAAAAATATAAGAAATGGAAAACTAAATCAAAGAAAAAAAATGTTGATTCATGAGTAGGTGAAATGAAATGTTAGAAAAAAATTAAAGGGATAAGAAGACGTAATTTAACTTTAGACCAAATCAAAAAAATAATAAAATTAATGTTGGGCACTCTAACATATTTGGTCATCTATGTACTTAGAAATATGTAGGTCAATGAACTTTTAGTGAGTTAATAAAAAAAATTAAATGTTAAATTATTTAACAGACTTACATTCATGTGATTGTTCTGTTGCTCCCACGACGAAGGTACCTTCGATGAGATCAGCTGAATTTAAAATATTGAGAGAAAAACTATCCAAGATTATTTAAGCACCAAGATGTTTAGCAACATGTTATATTATATCTGCATTTGGAATTTTTTTTTTCATTCAATCAATTAGTTTAATTTTTATCCTTTTAACATTCTCTATAATCACTCTTTGTCTTTTTCATTCTAAATTGTCTATATAAAAAACTCAAATATTGTTAATTATTCTCAGAAAAAAAAAAAACAATGACAAGAGATATACGAATATTTTTATCATACATTTGATTTTTTTCTCTCTTTTCCCTTTTTCAAAGAAGAAAAGAGATAGAATAACAAAAAAAAAAAAAAAACGAAGAGGAAACAATATTTAATTTTTCCTTTTTTTTTTGGTAAAATAATTTTCAATTCTATAAAGTTATTAATGATTGATTTTTTTAAGTTTTTTTTAAGAAATCTTCAACACAAATATATACATATTTTTTCCGACACTGAGGCTTTCAATTAAGGCTAAGATTATAGATTCCTTTGATTTGCCTTTCTTTTTAAGATTTAGTATTTAAAAGTTTTTTTTTTCTATATTTTTACTTTTATGTTTAACATTTTTAATCCTTTAAGATTTTACTTATTTTCTTTTAACACCAAAAAACAACAACTGCAGCCTAATCTCCAATAAAAATATGGTGTATGTAAGAAAACAAGTTGTTGATTAACTGTACAAAAGAACCAATCATAACCTGGTGTAGCCAAATAAACCTTGTGCATGTAGGGTGAAATATACAACAATTAAAAGGGAAAACAGCCTGTACATTTGGAAAAGGATTTCCTAATCCTCAAATCCAAAGGGTATTTAAGTAGAAAACTTAAATTTATATTGAGCCAAGAATCCAAATTCTGGAATTCTGTACAGTGCCAAAACGTTTTAGGTAGACCCAAAAATTTAAATTTGTATTTTTTTAATATTCAGTTTATAACTTGCGGTAAATTATACATTTTTTTTTAAATAGCACTTTTTTGAAAATAGTCCTGATAGTAAATTTCAAGACCAACAGCTCAGAATATAATTTTACTTATCTCAATCAAACAGACTATCTTTAAGCTGAGTTGATGAGACATGATATTGCATAATTGAAAAAGTAACATAGGTTTGCCAATTTATGGGCCTTAAATGCATAAACAAATAGAAGTAAGAAGAAAACTCACGGATACATACAGGGTGTAGTTGTATTTCAAATGACAATTAGATGGCAGTGTTAAATGCAACAGATAGAAAAAAGGTTATATACTAAACAGTTTGTACTGGTGAAACAGGTACTACTATACAGAGTGGTTATTTTGTGTAAATATAAATTACTTATAAAAATTATAAAAATTATTTTTTTATTTAAAATTAAATATTTTTAAAGTAAGTTTCGTTAATGTACATTATGAATTTTGCGATTGATAAATTGATAATAGTTACAATTTTTCGTATATTATCAAAATATTTTATTTTATAGTATATTAAATAAAAACGCTACAAAAATTGCCTTTACATCCCCATGTTCCAAAATTCTCTCAGAAAATTGTTTCAAATCCATAAAAGCAAAATAAAAAAATAAGATTTTGTTATAAATTCATGACGTAAAATAAATATATGGTAGTTGTGTGTTTAATCAAATAATTTTGAGTAAATAATTTGCATCTAATCTGAACAGGCATAAAGTATTTTTCCCCTTCTCGTATTTTACGATATTTAATATCTGTTGCATCAGACAAAAAACATCAAATAAATCAAATCTGAATTTAGTTGCAAAAAGTGCGGAAAAACACGACCAAATATTTCGTGCCTAATGCTAATTTAGCTTAAGTTCATGTTTAACAAATATTTGATAAATTTTCTAAAATATTTCATTGCCTAATTTGAACACCAAATATACGATATAAACAAATAAAAATGTGGTAAGTATATATATATATATATATATATATATATATATATATATATGGACAAAAAATCAACACGGCCAAATATTTCTAAAATATTTCTTTGCCTAATGTGAACACCAAATATTTTTACGATATAAACAAGATTTTGGACAAACAAAACTATTTGTCCTTAACTAAAAATACAAGGCAAGTACAAGGCGCATTTATGCTATCAAGTCAAAATATTAGCGGGTTTAGAATTAAAATATTATTATAAATGAAATATTTATTAACAAAAATTAAATTTAAAAAAAATATGTGCCGTTTATTTTGAAAGTACCTAAGTCTATCCAACAAAAATGGTGAACCTAGGTATGAAAATATTTATATATGTATATATATATATATATTATTGTTTTGAAATAGTAGCAAAAGTAGGATTATTTTTTGTGTAAATTTGGTGAGCTTCTGGATTGGAATTATAAATTTTCCAAGCTTCCCTTATGGTGCAACGGCAATTTATTTTAATTTTTAAAACTGAATTATGCTTGAGAAAAGTGGGGAATATTGATTCGTACGATGCATGTGTTTCCACATTGCAATTGTTGCAGTATTTTCTTTTACATGGGTCAGGACGGACTAACTCACCATATTTTTTCAATGGTTTTTGTATGACCCAATTTTTGGCATATTTTGCACCGCATTGGATTTGGTATATATTTATTAACTTTGACCCGCTCTCACCCGAGCTTTATGCATTCTGGGCGTCTTATTAGATCGAAGTTCAATATAACTGAAGTTGGTTCCAATTTGTTTTGTTCAACTTTCTTCATGATTTTTTCACTTTTCAGATCATCGAAGATTCCTTCATCTAATAGATTTAACCTTCAATGGTTAATATAATTGCCCCGGTGGGAACGGGTCAAAGTTAATGAATATGTTCCAAATTCAATATGATGCAAAAGGAAATATTGCATCAACTACACACATCGTACGAATCAACTGCCCCATTTTTCTCAATCATAAGTCAGTTTTGACTATTAAAATAAATCACTGTTGTACGAGTACCATAAGAGAAGCTTCGAAAATTTATAATGCCAATCCTGAACCTCACCAAATTTACACAAAAGATAATCCTAAACCAACCTTTGCTAATATTACAAAACAATAACCAATCAAAAAATACAAAAAAGAACAGAACCGGAACAAAAGAAATTGAAGGATAAAATACAACAAAACTCTAAAAAAATGTCACACAACAATCAACGGGTAATTCCAAAAAATTTCGACCCAAAATTACAGTTTTAAAAATTTTATATCTTCGAATTTTTTGTTTAAATTTGGGGTGTTTATTAAATTAGTCACCGTGCATTTTATTGCATACGAAGCAGTTCCTTATCGTTTATGGTTCATATTTAATGGACCTCTAAAGTAAGTTACTTCGAGCAAATTAACAAAGTTTTTAAGGTTAAATAACTATCAATATGCCTAAAAACTTCTTAATATCTAATAAAAAATGTGTTAGTAAAGAAAAATTTTCGTAACTTCTGATCCCAGTGAGATCTTATTTTAAAATTTTTACACTATAACGACTAATTGATTGTAAACATCTTGAAAAAGATAATTAAAATTAAAAGATCCTTTTTCAGGAATTGAAAGGATAAAAGATACGTTTTTCATTTTATATGTCCTTGCGCCAGGAAGATGTTTGGTTGTTATGACTGAGATAAAGAAGAATCCGAGTTCTTTCCAATGATACCAAGTTTCTTGAAACCTGATAATGCCCCTAAAAGTTATTCAAGCTTAAATTTGACTCCTTTTTGACATAAAAGATCAAGGTGTCCAAAATTAGAGGTTCATAGAATATGAACCGTTTGCGATATGGTACAGGTTAATACGCCATATGAAGCGCATAGAGGAATAGATTATATGTGCTCGTCGTTTATGGAAATTTGTCGTCTGAGGTAGATAAAAACAAAAGCTACGACAAAAACGATAACGATGATATTTCCAATGAAAGACTTTTGGAAATATTTTTTAATGCTGTCGATGCTTTTCAAATATGTCAGAATAGGCTACGAGTTTTGTGTATGATGTTTCAACAGGCTATACAATTCAACTTGTATACGCAATGTTCAGCTGCTGTCCAGCTGGATATTCTCTTTTTAAATGAAACTTTTCAAATTTAAAGAGAGGATCGATCTACGCAAGTCGGAGGAGTTCTAATTGCAATCAAAGGTAATATTATGCATATATTGTTACCGAAAATTAAAACGAATACTGCTAAGAGCATTTCAGTTCAAGTTATGATCAATAGAAGGCAAGTTATATTTACATTAGCGTATAGTCCAGTTCACATTGTCAATTTCAAAGCTGATTTTGATAAATTAACCACTTTTTCGAACGACCATTTTATCTGATTGCCCAACATACGCACTGGAATTGTATGCCTAATAATTCGGGTAATGAGGTCTACAGACACTGTCTTCAATCCAGCTACTACATATATTATCCCAATGAGTATACTCGTTTTGGACAAAATATTAATTCTGTTCAGCCGTCTACAGTAGACATCCTTTTAACAAACTCTTGCCACAATTTTTCAATCTGTGAGATACATCCAAATATTTTACAGTGGAACCATGTACTAATATCTAGTGTTATTTTTTGACATGGTCAATATATGACATTTTCAGTTCCCTTGTATTATCGTGCATACTGGTTAGCAATCGGAAACTGGGGGGAAATGAAATTAGGAGTCAGAACATTGACCAACCTGTTACTTATTCAGGTAATCTAGATTTTTATTTTAATAAATTAATTTAAATTAATTTATTTTAATAAATTAAATTAATATCTGTAGTTAAAAAGTTTTTAAGAAAATACCTGTCGGTCGTAAAAATTCTTGGCAACAAGAAATCTCCGATATTAGTAAAATGTTAATTATTCAAGGAAATAAATACAAACGTAAATTTCAAAGATTTTAATTTAAAAAAATCAAAAAAAGGTATTTTGTGGCTATTAAATAAACTAATTGATATCCACCTTTATAAAGACTTTTATAAAGTCGAAATTTATTGCAAATTTGCTTCCGGGCTCTAAAAAATTTTGGAAAGTAGAAAAAGTCCTTAAAGGCAAAAAAGTAACAAAAGTCCTTAAAGGCAACGGTGAAGTTTTAAAAACGCGCCTAAAAGGCAAATTCAGTAGCAGACGTATTTGGTAATTCACACATCATTACTTTAAATAATTATTCACCTATCAAGATTAAATTGTTGGACATCTCGGATGTCTAATTAAAAAAAAATCGCCAAAAATTTATTTACGATACAACAGAAGAGATATTATATGTGTAGATAGTCCTTTTGTAAATCATGTGTAAGTTAGCTCTTTCAGTTTAAGAGACATTCAGGTCGAAATAAATTTTTATCCCATTTTTTGCCTCGTTTTTTAGTCTTTTTTTTAACTAATATAACAAGTTATATTAATCTGAAATTGGAACTTTGAAAAAAATCACTTTTTTTCTAAAAAGGTAACAATATTTATTCACTTATAAAATTTGTTTTTGTTCTGGGTTATATAATTTTTTTATGAATCGTTGGAGATATCTCAATAAAATTTCACATGGCCAGAGATGTGGTATTTCTGAGTTGATTTGGTGGATTACAGATTTCTAGCGGGTCAGGAACGTAGTGGGTGGCCCTCCAAAGTTGGCCATTTCTATTATGTATTTTTTTTTTTAAATCGCCAAAAATGTATTTACGATATGACAGAAAAGATATATGTGTAAATAGTCCTTGTAAATCTCTACAAAAAATACGTTTACATGTGTAAGTTAACTTTTTCAGTTTAAGAGACACTCAAGTCGAAATAAATTTTTATTTCATTTTTAGCCTCTTTTTTTAGTTTTTTTTACAAATATTGCCCCCAAAATCCGATAAAAAGTTATATAAACCTAAAGTTGGAAATTTGAAAAAAAATCAATTTTTTTTTTGTTTTTTTCTAAAAAGGTAGCAATATTTATTCACTTATAAAATTTGTTTTTGTTCTGAGCTATATCATTTGTTTATTGTTTTCAAAAGAAATCTTAACGCAAATGCAAGTAAATTCGGAGCCTGATCCAAACTTTGTCAATTTTTAAATTTTTTTTTGTTAAATTCTTAAATTGTAAAGCTGGGATCAACATATTTTTTTTAATTATATATCTCCATATGTAAGGTAAATACCCAAAAAGAATTTTCTGACCCACGCCTCTTTCAATGAAAAAAATCAACTTTTTAAACACGTTTTATACGGATTGGGATTCTAGGTATTTTAATGTAAAAAAAGTGAGATTTTTTTTAATTCTCTGATTTTAAGATAAATTTCTACATGTTATACTGTAATTTCAATAAAATATCGCTACTCGCATAAATTTTATTAATATTTAAATATTAAAAAAAAACACTAAAAACAAAATTTTAAGTCCTTCGAAAAATGCTGGTATCAAATAACATCCCATTAACTTTTTATTATAAACTCCATCTCCATATTGTAACATTTTCGTGGATACCAAATACTTGCACGAAAAGTTTATACTTTTGCTTAAAATCTAGCTGAAACTTAGCGTACTCTAGCCAAATTAAGCTATTTCTCATACATTTGTATGGCAAATGTATGCTGCTTAAGGCAATTTATTTATACATATGTATAAGGGGTATATATATTATTACATTTTTGTTCAGATATGATGTATAAAAGATGTAGAAACTGTTTAATTAATCTTTATTTTTTTTAACTGAGATATTTAGAAACGATGTAATTTTAGGGAAATTTTATGATTTTCTTAAGAAAATGTTTTTTATTTGCTACTTAGTTCGTTAAAACAACATAGAAATTTTATGTAAATTGTATTTAATAACTTTTTAATAAATAACAATTATAGGTATTTTAAATTCTATTTTGTGTATTACGAAACATTGTATTTAGTATATTTTATAACAAATATTGTATGTTAAGGTATATTTGGGTTATTTTCTAACCCATTGATTGCAATATCATAAAAAATGGATACAGTTTTGGGGTAGGTAGGTAAAGAAGGGTTGCACAGTACTCAGAAGAGTACCTGTGCATCCACTCGGAGACCTAGAGGTCCATTGTGAGTCGCTTCGCAGATTATATAGAGAGAATTTGTAGAGGAAATTATAGAAAAGACCAGGAAAGGAAAATAATAGAAAAAGCTGAGACTAAGAAAAGTATAGAAAAAAATAGAAAAGACCTGGAAAGGAAAAGTGCTACCGGCCTATATCGTTCACTCTAAGCCAACGACCCCTTCTTAGCCAGCCTATTCCCATGACGAAGCCTATCAATCTATCGAGATCGATCCACGATATACTGTCCAATTCGTCAATGATTCGACTGCCTGACCATTTCTGCCTACTTAGTTGTAGACATGGGCATATAATATGTTCTACCGTCTCTAGCTACTCATTATCTTCACATCCTGCAAAGACCGGAGGAACCTCTATCCCAATTCCCTGTCATTCCCCCTATGGGACAATGACCTGTCAGAATACCTATCATAGTCTTCAGGTTTTCCCTTTTCATGCCTAATAGTAGATTTGTATCTGCTGTATCAAGTTTAGGCCATAGGACCCTTGATAATCTGCAGTCCGTTCTACGATTCCATGCATGATTGGTTCAATCCCGAATCCACTCTCTAATTAACCTAAAGTAAAAGCCTAGAGGTTTTTTCACACCACTTTCACTTACAGCCCTATCCAAAGCTGAGCCGTTCCTAGCTAATTCATCAGCTACCTCATTGCCAGTTATCTCGCAATGACCCGGTACCCAGCAGAGTCTAATATGATAATTTCTCATCAATCTCCTCAGAGCCTTCTTACAGTCGCTAACTAACAAAATGTCCTTTCAAGGCCTTTAGCGCCGCTTGGCTATCTACATACAGAGTTACCTCTGTGTTCTCTTCAATGTTCTCTGCTATCAATACCGTGGTCCTAAGAATACCCAGAATTTCCGCCTGAAACACACTGCAACTATCTGAGAGTCTATACGTTTCCCTGATGTTCTCCTCAACCAGATACACATCTGCACCAGTGCCTGTATTCATTTTGGTTCCATCAGTGAATACCGACACTCCACTGAATAGTTTCTCCCCACCTGACTACTCGGGATAATCAGCATAGGATTTTCCCCGAAATCAACCTCCGTGCACATATAGTCCGTGGATCCAGAGGGAGCCAGGGAATGTCCACCGAGGTTGACCCCTTTAGAAGTTTGGAATGTCCTATTCTGATCGATCCTATAAGTACAAGTTCACTAAGTCTAAGCAGGCTCCTTGCAGCCATTTCCATCACGAACTCCTCAATGGGTAGGAGATGCAGAATGATGTCAAGTGCCGCCTGAGGTGTGATTCTTATGGCACCTGTGATGCCAATCGAAGCACATCTCTGGGCCTTAGACAAAAGATTCCTACGACTTCTTTCTATTCTCATTGCCTCCCACCAGACTAGACATCCATACGTCAAAATTCGTCTCACTACCGATGTGTAAATCCAATTTACTACCATCTGTTTGAGGCCCCAATTCTTCCCTATGGAGTTCCTGCATGTGTAGTAGGCGTTGAGACCTCTTTTAAGCCTTTCCTGTGCATTCCTCTTCTAAGATAATTTACTATCAAGAAACACACCAAGATATTTTGCTTCGTTTGCCGGTCTTAGTTCAGTTCCCTCTAGTACCGGTAGCCTAAACTGCTCAATCTTGTACCTTCTCGGGTTGACCCCTAAACCCTTACTACTAGCACATGAGGACAGTTCGTTAAGTTTAGACTGCATGACGTCGCTGATCGTGGAAAGAAATTTCCCTGTGATCAGTATAACAACGTCCTCAGCATAAGCAAAGATTTTCCGCCCTCTTGCGTCAAATTGTCCTAGAATGACATTGACGGCTAAGAGCCATAGCAAGGGCGAGAGAACTCCTCCTTGCGAAGTCCCTCTAGTCACTATCTTCCTTATGCATTTATCTCCCAAGTTCGAGTTAATTATTCGGCTATTCAGCATCAAAGTAATCCATTCGATTAGAAAGTTTTGAGCGCATAGTGATTCTAGTGATTCTCTAATAGCCTCAGTCTGCTTCTATATCAAGGAACGCTGCCAAGGTATACTCCCTATACTATAGGCCACGTTCAATGTAACTCACCACATCATGCGGCGCACTCTCAACAGATTTATCCTTTAGATAAACATGCTGAGCCCCACTGATGATATGGTTGTCAATTGTCGTCCTCAGATAAAGATCGATCAATCTCTCTAATGTCTTCAAAAGAAAAGACGATAGGTCTAAAATCATTAGCTTTCGAGTGGATAGCCTTGCCTGCCTTAGGTATAAAAATTGCCTTAACCTCTCTCCACCTCCTTGGAATATATCTCCTAATAAGACATACACTTAAAAGCTCCGTAAGAAGTGTTAGTGCCGTGTCACTGATGTTCTGTAGCATGGCTGGAAAAACACCGTCTGGACCAGGTGACTTGTAAGGTTCAAAGGTGTTCACCCCCATGCTACCTTATCCATCGAAATTATGTCACCGACTACTTCCATAAGTAAACTCAGAGACTCAGAGCAAGACTCCGTCCATTAGTTATCCGCGCGCTGAATATATCCAGGAACACTAGGATCCTTGGATAAAATTCGCCTGAATCTGGATAACTCATTAACATAGTCGATGGACTCACTGTAGTTTCTCCATGAGTCCCTCTTTGCCCTCTTAATGTCTGTCTTATACCTATTAAAACTTTCCCTGTAGCTGTTCCAATCCTCACACTTGCGTGTCAGTTTCGCCCTATTGAACAGCTTCCTGACGGTTGACCTTTGGTTCCTGAGTCCCTTGGTCCACCATTTATGCTGTTCCCTATTTCACGGAAATATTACCTGACAAGTTAGTTTATAACTGTTCCTAACTTTCCCCGGAGGATTTCCATTAAACTCTCAACTCCCTCTGATAACAATTGCCATCCTGGAGCGGCGTTTAGTTCCCTATTCATAATGACCCTAAAGGAGTTCCAATCGGTTCTCCTGGAGTTCCTATATGGTTCTCCCTTTGGCCTCGCGAAATTTAAACTAAAGGATATCCTGTTATGATCCGAAAAGGAACATTCACTATCTATCCTCCATATTGCCCCTGTTACAGATAAAAAGATTGTTAGTAGTTATAAAATTAAAAACTGACTCACCTCTCTCATTGATATCAGCGCTGCCCTACTGGCAGTGATGTGCGTTAGCATCGCAACAGAGTACCAAATATAAGCCTCTTCTCTTTACGTACTCCGTTAGTATGCACACCATATCGCCCGGTGGGTTGGCCGCATCGTAGGGCATACAAACGGAGGCGAGTGCGAGTTTCTTCCTGTCTCTATCCTCTCTTTTCACGATGAAAATTTATAAAATTCAACACATTCCTAGCCAGTTTTCCAATATATAAATTTTACATTTGCATTATTTGTAACGTTAGCGTTTTTACTACCATGATGATTACACTACAATATAAAGTTCTATGCTTCATACCTTGGGAAATTTCTACGAACACTACACCTGAATCTGTTATAACACTAATTGAATTCATAGAGGTGCAATCGGAATCAAAAAGCTGGATAAAGTTAAAAATTTTATAAAGTTATTTGAAATAAGTATTATGTTCAGCTAGTTTGCTGAATCTTGTTGTCCAGGCAGTATCGCTAGTATTAATGAAATTGAAAAATATTTTTTTTTTTTTTTTACTAGGCTTTGTCAAGATAATATTACCAGTACAATTTTGAATATAACACAAGCACTTGAAACTTGGTATTTGGAGAGGAGAAAGAAAACAATCCTTTTGTATGATTGATTAATATTTTTCTTCCTTTATTGATAAAAAAAAAACAAGTCTTATATACTAATTGGATACAGACAATTTATCTTGGTTTAAAATTGCCGAGTTGTGGTTCCCACGATTAATTATATGTTTAATTAAATAATACAAAATTAAATTTTCATGTAATAATTCAATATAATATAATATTTTTGGTATTAAATTACTGAATAGTGGTTCCCACAATCAACAATAATTAAAGAAACAAAAAAAAAAAAAAAAAAAAGAATATACTTAAACAAAACAATGCAATGCGATATGCAATTAAAAGTTTTTATCACATACATATTTGCATCTGCATGTTTTGCTTACGCCACAAAAAAAATTGTGAATGTTTGAACATACACCCCGCCGTTGAGCTATGATCAACTTACATTACAAGTACAACAACCTTTAGTTGCCTTTCGCTTACATTACTTAGGTTACTGATACTTCACATTCCGCTGTTAGATTAAGTTGACGTACTGTTGGACGTGGAGGCTGCTGATTTGGATTTACCCTGCTGCAACGCACTCTTTCCCAGGCAATTTTTTATGATGATTAGAATTGAGGGCGACATAAGCAATGGTAGCGTGGTGGTATTGCATGTGTTTGATCTATGGACACTTGTTGGTGTAGTTTGTTCTGTACTTCCGAGTTATTCTTAATCTGGTCCGACATAGGGTTTGATGTGAAATTTTTTTACTTGAACCTCGTCCGAATAAATAATATCAATCATGTGAGCAACTGCTGTGTGTGATGCTTGAAGTAGGGTAGAAACATTTTCATGCCCCTTGGTGGTTAAAGAATCGAATTTGAGTGTTCAGTCTGGTTTTATTTTTATGAGTCCAGATCCCTTCAGGGTTAATTGTGACTTTTCTTGCCCACAGACGGTGCTTATTCGGGTGGAATGTTGCATAGAATACAACCACTGATTTCTGCATTCCAACTGTGTTAGCGGCGTGCTTTCTATGAAGGGCTCAATGTTACAATTCTTGCAAGTGTTTTAATTGAGAAGTGAAATTTCACACAAGCATTTCTGGGCGTTGTAATTGAATTTTGATTGCACGTGTGGATACAGGAATTCTCCTTCCTCAATAATTATGCTGTCCACTGTTTTTCGGTCAATACAAAATACTAATCTTTATTTATAGTCAGGAAATCACATGGTCTTATGGTAAGCATTGTGTCATTGATGAAGGAAGGAATTGGATATGGCTTGAGAAGTTCGAATATTCCGACATCGGCTAATGGAATGGATATATGAAAAATGACGTGGCCGTTACTCCTCCTTTTACTTTCATAATCTTGTACAGTTGAAAAATATTATCCTGTTTACTGGCAATTCCAGTGATGTCAGAAGATGATTTCCCACTTGCTCTAGTTCGGCTAGAAGTTGAGGGGGTGATAAAAGCATTGAACTAATTTTTACATGATGAAAATCTGTTAATGCTGCTATTTCAGATTAGATACGTTGCAACCTTGCTGATATCAAGGAAAGTTGAACGGATAGTGACATCAACATTTGGAACAGTTTTGCTTGCTGCTGTTCGTTTGCGTTTTCATGTAAACTTGACACAATATCCATTATTTTATGGTCTAAGCTGTTGAATTTCTGCTTGATGTTGTCTTCGTTTTGTTTCATTATGTTGAGAGTAGCGTCAGTTTGATTTATGAGGAGTTGTTTAAGATGATTTTGATTTTCTCTAACAGTGTTGATGGTGTTTGATATTTCCTCGGCATAATTTGAGTCTAGAACACCAAACAGTGAATTAGCAACATTTCCCGCAACATTAAAAGCGCCGCATTTAATTCTTCTTTTTAGCAGGAAGTTTTTATCCATTAGATCTACGAAGCTGAAGTCGACCGCTTGTAAAACATCTTCGCAAGTCGCCTTTTGATTAAGAAGCTGGCAATGCTGTTGTTTCGTTCATGAAAGTAGCTTCTTCTTGCCAATATGGTTTTAAGTTATATTAGGAAAGTATATTCTATTCCGATCGCGATTCTCGTGTGTTTCCAAGGCCTTCGAATTACATGAAGGCTTGGGATGTTGGTTATCTACTGTTAATTCATCGTTCTCCCCTCGTTTAAGTACACCTGATGCTGTTTGAACATCTGCAACTCTTACAACTTCGTCGTTCCCCTTGTAGATCTTTATTACACGCCCCAGGGGCCATTTAATGACTGGCACATTATCCTTTTTGATGATTACGAATGCCCCTGGTTTTAGATTTTTTTTTACCGTTTTCGCCATTTGTTTCGATGCTGCAGTTCATTAAGGTAGTCTCGCGATCACCACTTCCAAAATTCGTGTTTGAGATCAGACACCAATTTCCATCTTGTCTCCAATTTAAGGTTTGTGTGTTTCGCTTGTGAATCGATTTGAGCCGTCAATGGTTCATCTATCAAAAAGTCCTAAAGTAAGTGCGCCTATATCATTTGGATCATTTGTCATCGGTGAAATGGGTCTCGAATTAAGTATTGCTTCAATTTCAACAAACCTAGTTTCAAGTTCTTCGTAGGTTAAAGGTGCATTCCCCAAGGTCCTTACTAAAAGATATTTTGCTGATTTGACAGCTGCCTCCCATAGACCATCAAAGTGTGGAGCCCTTGGGAGAATGAAATTAAACTGTATGCGTTAATAATGGCTTCTTGTGCGTCCGCAGAGTGTATTATTGTTAAAAGTTCAGGCAATTTATTCTTTACTCCACGAAGTTTGTTGTATTATCACAATATAAATTCTAGCAATGTCCACGACGGGAAATGAACCGTTTGAGTGCACCAATAAAGGTTTCAGTGGTCAGATCACATACAATTCCCAACAATTTTTGTGTTCCGCAATGCTTGTGCTCTTCATGAAGTGTTTGGAATATTAGTTTTGTATTTGGATCAATGTGTGGAATGAGAAGTTGGTGAATCAAGTTTTCTAAGGGGATTTATAATTCGCTTTAACCGGTGGAATGAATTTTTGTGGTTGATTTTGTAGGCTCTGTTGTCGTCATTGCTAGTAATTCAAGCTGTTTTCTCTTTCTTTCAATATTTGTTGAAGGCTTGGATAGAACTTAGGTGTCCAAACTTTTTCCACTCCATGTAGAAATGGAGGAGCATGGAACCAAAGAGTGCATTCTTTAAGGGCTGTTGATGACATCCCACGCGATAATACGTCGGATGGATTGCATTTTCCGCTTACATGGCGCCATTGTTCTACTTGAGTTTCCTCCTGAACAATTGCAGTTCGATGTGTTGAACAATGCTAAGGATGAATTTATCCAATACAGCACAATTTCGGAATCAGTCCAAAACCATGTTGGGCCGGTAAATTAAAGATCAGACTTGATTCTTGTGAACGATTGGGCTCCTAGTACTAATGCACATAATTCCAATCGTGGTATTGATTGCCATTTAAGTGGAGCCACGCGAGACTTAGCACAAAATAATTGTGTCATGATGGCTCCTCAAAAACTGATCGAATATATGCCGCAGCTCCGTAGGCTCTTTCGGATGCACCTGTAAAGATGTGTAGTTGATAGGAATTGGGAACAATCCCCTTAAAAACATGTCTCGATACTTGAAGGGTTTTCAATGCATCCAAGTCTGAGCGAAACGTGATCCATTTTGTATACAGCGATTGCTTCCAAATCGTATTGTGGAATATTGTGAAGTAATTGTGGATGATTTGCACACCACTTGCGTAATAATAAACGCCCTCCCTTCATCACCTGCACAAGATGTTCTTGTAATTTTATTATTGTTATCAAACTATCAGATCCGCCCAAGAAATTTTCTTTGATAAATTTCGAAGCACTGAAGCCAAGGGTACATCATTCTCCTTAGACAATTGTTGCAAACATTTCGTAGCCAAGTAAGGAGCAGCTCTCGTGCCATATGTCACCGTGTTTAGTTGATAGTATGTAATGGGCTTTGTAGAATCCTGCCTTCAGATTATGAGTTGAAATTTGCGATCTTCTGGAGCAATCAAGACCTGTCTGTACATTTTTTAAATGACAGTGGTGAAAACAAATCTTGGCATTCGAAAAGAAGAAGTATGGAAAATAATTCGCTTTGTATTGTTGCTCCTGTATACATCATTAAAGGGTGTCCTGATGAAGTTTTAGCCGAAGCATCGAATACCACCCTGAGCTTAGTGGTTGAACTTTCTGGCCTCAAAACACAATGACGCGGAATATAATAATCGGGAGTCATTATGGATTTTGCTTCCAATTTTGTCATATGACCCAGTGACTTATATTCAGTCATGAATTCGGCATATTTGGTCAATTTTATCTGATCGATTAAACGCTGGGTCAGCTGGTACAATATTTTTTGGTATTGGCCATTGATCAATATCGGTATCTTATGATGGTTGTGGTGCAATGATGCGAGGTAAACAAGTGCCTCAAGACGCATTGAAAAGCCATTAATTCTGGAATGCAAGGCGACATTAATTCGATGTTGGGTTTTGGTATTGGGGTTTCCGATTTCATTGATGTTATCAAATTGACTTGGAATCCAGAATCGAGCAGGGTGCGGCATTCCACTTCTGTTTCATCAGTTTTGATTTTGATAGTTGTTCATTTGCTGCCGCTAGCGAAGTTGCCTCTGGAGAGCTATTTATCACTAAATTAATATTGTGTTTAGTGATTTTAGACGGTGGAGTCGGCATTGAAGATGACATCTTGGATACATTTTCTTTTGTTGAACCTTGTTTTATAAATGAGAGTTGAATTCCAGATGAAGCAGCGAGTTGTGTTTTTTCTTGCATGCCATGCACACTCCTAACTTGCAAGTTTTTGGGGTATGTCGTGATTTTAAGCAGTTTACGCACAAGTTTTGCTTGAGAGGCATTTTTGCAAAGTTGGCATGTAATTTCAGTTGTTTTGGTTGAGGCAGCAGACACATATACCTTCGATGACCTTTCTTTCTGATTGATTGCTTCCATGGATTGAAAGCGATTTTCAAGAAATCTCAAAAAGTCACTGATTTTCTATAGTTTTTTGGATTTATGATAGTCCTTTCATATAGGACATGAGTGCTACGATCCAATTTTTTAATGAGTATGTAAAGCAGCATGGAATCCCAAGATGTAGTAGCTCCAACAGCTGTTGTAATAAAGTTGTTACAAGAACTCGTTGATTGTTATAGCGCTCTTGTAATAAATTCCAAGCAGTCGCTTAGTTTTCTGCTGTGGCTGAAGGATGACTTATTAGTCTTTCAGCCTTACCTCTCAAATTTGACTTGAGGTATCACATCTTTTGTTTGGTCGGAATTTGTTAACGGTCGATTAATTGTGAAAATAAATCGTAGAACGCTCCCCACTTTAGGTACTCTCCATTGAATTTGGGGATTGACATCTTGGACAGTGGCAGAACGTTGTTCTGTACAGGTTCAAAACCTTCCTCTTGTGTACGAAGGGATAACTTGAAGTTTTCAATCACAAGTTCCTCCAGATTTTCGTAGGACTCCAGGTCGTATCCTTCTTTTACTGGATCTTGGCTGGATTCCCACACTGTGAAATGTAGCTCTTGAATTTCTCCCCACAGTTTTTCATTTAGTTTCAAGTTGGTTGCTGTGGGGTCCCTGGTAATAAGTCGCTTCAACGATGACATCATGACGTTTTGCCGTCTGATTGTGGCATTTATTGAAGTGGAAGAAAAGGAAGTTCTAGTAAGTGCTACAGGCTTCTTGCTAGTATCCTGTTGGTTTGTTGTCAGTGTTGGCTCTTGTGTCGTTTAAGCTATGGCTGATTCAAATATTTCCCGGTATTTTGTGGCGAATTCCTCGATTTTTTGATAATAGTTGTCGGTGAAATATTTGTTGTCGGTGACTTCGAGTTCAGACTATGCAGTGTCCAACCTGTTGATTCCCTCTTTATAATAGCTGACAGTCTTTCGGGCAGCTGGATCCTTTTTAAAATTTCGAATGATGGTTTCTATTGACTCTCCGGTTATGCGCTGGGAAGTCGTCAGTTGATCCATCATGGACTCGGGTGAATCTTCTTTTCTGGTAGCCATTACGTGGTTAAAAAACAGGAACTAAAGTTGAAATCATTTATTGATACAAAAAACAAGTCTTATGTACTAATTGAATACAGAAAATTTATCTTGAATTAAAATTGCCGAGTTGTGGTTGCTACGATTAATTATATATTTAATTTAATAATACAAAATTAAAGTTTCATGTAATAATTCAATATAATATAATACTTTTAGTATTAAATTGCTGAATTGAAAGAAAAAAAAAGCAAAAGAATATACTTAAACACAACAATGCAATGCGATATGCAATTCAAGGTTGTTGTCACATACATATTTACGTTTGCACCTTTTGCTTACGCCACAAAAAAAAAAAAAGGAAAAGAACAATTTTGTGAATGTTTGAAAAATAAGGGTGAAAACTGTAAAAAAATTGTGTACGAGACTTTCAATTAAAACAAAGTGACTGGTTCGATAGCACTATGGAAGTTAAAACCGCTAGTGCAGGGCCCCCATTTAAACGGTATGCTTATCTAGAAAGAAGTCTAAAAGAAAAGTAGATTGTCGGAAATTCTGTCAATGCCATCCAATGCATTCTGTCAATTAATCTTTCAAGGAAGTATTAAAAAGAAATAAACAGCCAGTAGAAGCAACACAAATAATGGATATCATTCCATCGCCAAATCACCCTAAGCGAATAGTAAAAGGTATACCAACACCCACTTCAGCTTTCACTTTACTTCTGAAGAAAAAGCAATTGCACTTATGCTGGAATTATAACTCAGCAGAAATAAATATATAAACTTGAGAAAGGGTTTACTTGATAAAGGGCATCCAATTCTACCAATCTACACAAATTTATTGGAAAAATAGGATATTATAGCGCAACCTTGCGAAATAAGCAATGAAAGAACATTTTTTGATTTGTCACTATTTCTTGAGAATACATCTTCAATGCTTCTTCGACGTCAACAAATGCTACCAGATACATATGTATGGAAAACCCCAACTGCAGGATTAAAGGCCTTTTGCAGATCAATAACATTTTAATATTTAAAAGAAAGAAACTTATGCACAAAAAATGGATCGATTCAATGAATCAATCAATTGAAAATTTAAGTCTGGTGTGTATTAGAATTTATGGATATTATATTAACATACAGTTTGAACTTCAGTTAACAATGATTGATGGAAAGATATGCAACACCATAACGGATATGGTTTCTGCGTGAACTTGTTCAATTGAAAATTGAAAGAAAGTCCGGTGTGTGTTGAAATTTTTAGATATTCTGTTAACATACAGTTTGAACTTCAGTTAACAATGATTCATAAAAAGGTATGCAACGCCATAACGGATACGGATTCTGCCTGGAATTATTCAATATGTGAGTGAAAAAATTTGTTTTTTTTTTCAAATCCCCGTAGATGGCACTCCTAATATATCCATTAATAAAGATGTCCTATAACTTCATGCTCGAATACGCTTTTTACAATACATTCTTCATATTGCATATGATCTCAAATATAGAAGCATACCTTAATCGACAAAAACTTATTAGAAATAACAAGGAACTCGTAGAAATGAGAGCCAATGAAAAAAGAAGAATCCAAAATGAATTCAAAGAAATGATTGGCCTAAACATGGACAAACCTCTCGTCGGATATGGTAATATAAATAACTGCAATACAGCAAGGCGATTTTTTAAAAATTATGAACTGACGTGAACTGGGATTGGTGTGGAACTTCTTCGAAGATGTCATGTAATATTGCGGGCAGTAAATAGTAAACATCACATAAACGCTGAAAAATTTAAATTATACACCGCAAATACGTTAAAACGCCTGCAGTTCTTATATGGATGGAGAGAATTAACAACCACAGTTCAGAAAATACTTCATTATGGCCGTCAGATTCTAGAATCAAATCTTCCCCTACTAGGTGAGCTAACAGAAAAGGCACACGAAGCTAGAAACTGGGACTTTAAACGTATTAAACTATTTAATACCAGAAAAAGTTTGAGAACATCTCAAAACCAGGATCTTTTAAATTACCCTTTGTTGTCTTCTGATACTACTTTACCATCAATAAGAATGAAGTAGTAATATTATGATGACGTATAAATACGATGATATTAAAAAATTCTTGATATATCGGACGTAAATTAATACATTTTTGAAATAAAACGAAATACATATACACAAATAAATAAAAAATTGCCTTTTAAATATATTTTTTAATGATAATAGTTATTTAAGCCATATAAAACTAAAGAATCTACAAACAAATAACTAAAGTATTTAAACATGCTTCTTACATGTATATGATAAATAGCTTAATTTGGATAGAGGAGGCCAAGTTTCTGTTAGATTTTAAGCAAAAGTTTAAACTTTTTTTACAAGTATTTGGTATCTAAGAAAATGTTAGAATATGGAGATTGAACATTTATAAAAACAGTTAGTGGAATGTAATTTGATCCCAGCATTTCTCGAAGGACTTAAAATTTATCTGTTTAGTGTTTTTTTTAATAAAGTTAATATTCAAACTTTAATAAAATTTAAACGATATTTTACTGAAATTTCATTATAATATGTACAAACTTGTCTTAAAATCAGAGAATTAAAAAAATTCCCACTTTTTAATATGAAAATGCCCAAAATCGCAATTCGTATAAAAAATTTAAAAAATTTACTTTTTTCATTGAAATGGTCAACTTGTCCTTATAAGGGAGATATATAACTAAAATAATTTAATGTTGATCCCAGCTTTGCGATTTGAGAATTTAACAAAAAAAAATAATTTTTCAAAATTGACAAAATTCCAAGCTTCTCTGGAATTTACACGCATTTGCGTTAAGATTTCTTTTGAATACATTAACAAAAAGATATAGCCCAGGACAAAAAATAAATTTTATAAGTGAATAAAAAATGGAAAAAGAACTAAAAAATATTTTATTTTTTTAAACTTCCAACTTCAGACTAATATAATTTTCTATTGGATTCACATATTTATATGATTCTTTAGAATTTATTAGAATTATTTAGAATTTTGTAAGAAATATGGAGAATATTAAAAAAGAAATAGCCCGCCAAGTTTAAAAAAAAACTAAAAGAAAAGTTTATATCGACCTGAATATCTCTTAAATTAAAAGAGATAGCATACTTATGTATTTTTGTAGAGATTTACAAGGACTAGCTATATGTAAAATTTATTTTCTGTCATATCATAAAATAGTTTCTGCGGTATAAAATTACATACTCGAGATGACCAACTTTGGAAGTCCACAAACTACCCCCTGACCAGCTAGAATTCTATCAACTCAAAAACACCTCTTCTCTGGCCATGTGAAATTTTATTAAGGTATCGCTAACGATTCACAAGTTACAGAATTATTTCCAAAAAAAGCGTTTTGGAAAAACTGTGCTACGCCAATTTTGGTATTCTCTAATAAACTTCAGACGACGTCGCACGGTGGCTAAGAAATTAATTTCATTGGCCAAAGGTCCAATTTTTTGTTAACTCCGATTCCCAATGTAATTTAATAGTAAACATATTGAAACTTAGGTGGTCAAAAAAATTATAACAAAATATTGGTAATTGTGGGCTTGGCAGGCTGTTAAAGACAAATATTTTACGTTATTTAAAAAAGTGTGATTTTGTAAATTTGATCAGAACTAAATTATCATTACTCGCGAACTAATCGATAGTTGGCTACATTTTTTTTTTTGTTATGATAATAGTCCTTAAGAAATATACTGTTATACCTGCTGTCTTATTAAATGTTTTCTGAGGTACTATATTTTAGTCAAATTTGAATTTTAGTGGAATAGAACTTTTGAGGGTCAAAAGGGGTTAAACAAATTTTACTACTAGAAGAAAAGCGAAAGTGTCCTCTTTAACCATATGTACCTGTCTGGAACCGTCTGTAGAACACTTTCTCCATTTGAATGAAATTACTTCCAAAATTTTTTCATGTAACACATACTAAAAATCAGTTATGATTTCGATTTTAAAACTTCAGGATCAATAAGAAACAACGACACCAATAAGAAGTTTAAAAAAGAAATGTGTTTTCCAAATATGGGTTGGTTATAGATTAACCAAAACGAGGATCAAGCAATACGAATGATGTGAACACAGCAAGAAGGTTCTTTTCAAATCTCGAAAGAGCATTTGAAATAACAGGTGTTGGTATAATTCTTATTTCCGGATTTAAAACAATTATCGATGTACTTGTGTGCAATGAACAAATTGATGCCAGAAAGTTTGGTGATTATGCGAAGGAAACTGCACGAATATATACAACCAAATATCCGTGGAGAAATATGTCTGCAACAATTCACAAAATCCTTTATCATTTAGAAGATGTCATTAAGCATTACTTAGTACCACTTGGAGATCTATCAGAGGAAGCCCAGGAAAAAAGGAATAAGGATTACACACTTTATAGAGGGCACTATACCAGAAAAATACCACGAAATTCTACAAATGTCAGATCCGCTCTTCTCTGGCATTTTAAGTCAATGGAAAGTAGAACATCGGGACTTCATGAAGAAGCCAAAGGGCTGCTAGAGGACATAAATAATATAGAACTAAATATGGAATATTTGCAGGCTATTTACCAACCGAATGAATAATAATTATATGGCCTGTTTATACAAGACATGTGAAGATTCAGGCAAGCGAGTGGTACCCAGACGAGTATGTAAGAAAATGAGGTTTTTAAAGTACTCGTCTATCTTACGTTCTCTTACGTTGTTTTTTTTTTTTTTTTGCTGTTGTCGAATGTTATTGTTGCCATTATGTTTAATTTTTACATCTTGTAAATGTTTTTCATATGAAATCATGATTTTTGAACAAAAAATTGGCAACCCTTAAAAATAAACAAAAACAGATGTTTTTTGTTTACTTATAAATCAAAATTCGTGGAGGACCGATACTTTAACTAAGTATAAAATAAAATATACGAATACAGAATATTACGTAAATACTAACATTTATATGAATTTATGCACTTTAGGGTGATTCAAGAAAGTGGGCTTATATGGAAGCTATGGTAAATTTTATGGAGCGCTCCTCATAAAATTTTTCACTATGATTTCCACTTATATAAAACTTATTTGTGTCGAATATAAACCTGATACTAACATGTGTATGTGATTTAGTAGTGTTTTTCGGAAGAGGGTTTTATATGGGAGCTATGGTCAATTATGGACCGATCATAACCAATTTCAATAGGCTTCGTCCTTGTGTCATGAGAGTCCTCCGTGCCAAATTTCATTGAATTATCTTCAAAATTGCGACCTGTACTTTGTGTACAAGTTTTACATGGACAGCCAGCCAGACGGTAGGACATCGTTGGATCGGTATAAAAAGTCATTCTGAGTCGATTGGTATACTTTAAGGTGGGTGTTGGATGATTTTTTCTGTGCGTTACAAACATCAGCACAAACGCATAATACCCCTACCACCTATGGTGGTGTGTGGTATAATTTACATATTGCAAAAACTAAATTGCTAGCACATTTTTTAAATTAACAATAATGTTTCCATCAGTGGCATATTATTTTAGTGGTGTTGGCGACACACGTATATGTTGTTATATTTATAGTTTTGTCAACGCATTTCGCTTCACGATTACGTTTTACCGATTTTCTGTGTTTGACATTAATGACATTTCTAAATGCGTTAAAAAAGCACACAAAACAAAACAAAAACGTAAAAAACAAACATGGTTATATAAACAGGCCAATAGTTTTCTTTTATTGTTATTTAAGCAAAAAAATAAAATAAACATCAAAAAAACATTTAAATAAAAAACAAAATAAATATTAAAAAAAATCCAAAAACAAGTGATTTTAATGGTTGCGGTTCTTTAGGAACCAGTTCTAGTGGAACCTGTTCTAGAATTGATAAACTGGGAACCTGTTCACAAAATTATGCTGGGTATTATTAAAATATTTTTTTTATCTGCTAATAACTTTATAAGTAGAGCTGATTCAAAAAACATAAAATCCGCATTTTCATACTAAATGCTATAAAAAATTAAAAGTTCAACTTTGGCCTTAAATTTCTCTTAACCTGTTCTTTCCATTGATGTATACCTCTCGCTGAAAGAATCTTTGGAAAGGAACTCAAAATTGAGTGATCGAGGAAATTTTAGTTCCTTTTGACAACTGTTGAACCAATTTTAATGAAATTAAAAGAAAATATCTCTCCATAAAAAAATTATCGATTCAAAAGTTAAAGAGTCGACTGTTTATCGATAATTTGAACGAGCAGAAAAACCAAGAACCGTAATGATTATGAGTTTTAAAATAAAACTCAACAAATAATGATTATTTTTGATTTTTATTTTTTCGCTCAACTTTTAATGATTATTTTTACATTTTATTTTATTGCTCAAAGAATAACTTATTCCCAATTCTTAGTGAAAAAAATAGGTTTTCTTTGTTATAAACTCGATTTAACACCAAAGTTCAGATTTTTTTTAACAAAATTCTTATGATTTTTCTTAAAAATCAAAATTTTCATAAAAATCTAAAATTTTTTGCTAAGTCAAAAATTTTAAGTCTATTCTTTTGGAAAAAAATTGGTTTTTAGTAAAAATTTTGATTTTTAGTAAAAAATTTTATTTCTAGTAAAAATTTCAATTTTTAGTAAAAATTTTGACTTTTTGTAAAAAAGATTTGATTTTTTTTAAATTTCGACTTTTAGTGAAAAATGTTATTTTTATAACAAAATTACGATTTTTATAAAAATGTTTGATTTTTTAAGAAAATTTTGATTTCTAGTAAAAGTTAAGTTTTTTGGTAAAAATTTATATTTTTAGTAAAAATTTTGAATTTTAATAAAAATTTTGATTTTTAGTAAAAATTTCGAATTTTAATAAAGATTTGGATTTTTACTGGTTTTTACACAAAATTAGAGAACATTTTTTTACAAAAATTATTTCGAAACAATTTAAGTTTTATTTTGTGAGCAAAAAAATAAAACTCACAAAATAATCATTATGTTGAGCGAAAGAATAAAAATCAAAAATAATCATTAAAATTGATTTTTTAATATATATATATATAAATATAAATATAAATATATATATATATATATATATATATATATATATATATATATATATATATATATATATATATATATATATATATATATATAATCACTCCAGATTTCGATAGAACTTGTCCTGAGGATGTCTGTATTTAACACTTTTATCCGGTCGTTCCTTGTATCTGATTTTTTTTTAATTATTTTCTGTCCTTGTAAAAACACATCACTAATTTTTGAGTCAACTGATTTATTTTTCTGAAAATTTAAACATGAATTTTGGCGTCAATTATAAAATTCCAATTAAAAATGTTTGATTGAATGTTCTGATTGAAGTCGGCGTCATCTTAAGTCTATTAGAGAATACCAAATTAGCGTATAAGTGATATTGATGTCGGCACAAAGTGGTGTTTACTCAAAAACGACATTGGCATCGACGATGACAACTGGAATAAGGGTGAATAATCCAATGAATTTGGTGCAAAGTAATAAGGAAATTTTTGATTATATTAAATTTGTTTTGAAAAGATAAACCAAATTAGATTTTATTAGTTTTAATAAGAAAATAATAGTCCAATATAATATAATTTGCATAATTTAGTTTAGTTAAATGAATCTAAATGCCGTGTAGTTCGAAATTCCTGTTTAAATTTTCTTGAAGCTCTTATCTTAACTCATTTTTGTAGTATCAGTTGTCATCTGCGACATTCTAGTTTAATTCCTTTTGATAAAAAATCGATTTTTACATGCCTATTCACAAAAAATATTGTGACTCAAAAATATTCATAACTTGCGATCGCAACGGGAAACGGATTAAAAACTATAATTATCACTACTCACATTATTTCAACAACTGAGTTAAACATCTTAGACCCAAATATGATAAGAATCTTTACATTAGCAGATTTAAAATAGTATTGTAAATGTACTGCGAAAAAATTCACAAAAAAATTTAGAATTTAATAATTCTAAAAGTAGTGGCTCATGATAGCTTATTCTGAAAGCCTTCAAGGTAATTCGAACGTGAGTTCAAGCCGTATTAAATTATTTGTAACCTCATTAGGGTGATCCAACATTGCATAAAAATAACGTACTAAATTTATGAAATTATTTCAACTTCCTACGATGATTGGAACAGTCATTTATGTAGTTGGTATTTTTATGACATTTTTTGTCATTAATATTATTGATATATAAATAAAACGATAGATAAATGAAAATAAATGGGATTCATATATTTATATAATTCTTACAACAATATTATTTAGAATTTTATAAGAAATCTGGTGAACACTTAAAAAAACTGTAGGGCAATATTAGACCCGCCAAGTTAAAAACTAAAAAAAAAAAACACAGGGCTAAAAGTAGGATAATAATATAATTCGACCTGAATATCTCAGAAACAAAAATAGATGTAGGTTACATATGTAAGTATATTTTTGTAGAGATTTACAAGGACTATCAATATATAAAATTTCTTTTCTGTCATGTCATAAATGATTTTTTGGCGATTTTTAAAAAAATTACATACCCAAGATGGCCAACTTTGGAGGGCCACTCACTACGCCCCTGACCCGCTAGGAATCTGTACTGTTCCAAATCAACTCAAAAACACCTCATCTCTGGTAGTGTGAAAGTTTATTTAGATATCTCCAACGGTTACAGAATTTGTGAGGACCAAAATTCTTGGAATTTTGATCCACATAATTATTAGGCAAACATAGTATAAGAAAATAAAGTATACATTAGCGTTTTATTGGTCGGGAGATTGGGTGCGAATTACATTCGCCTATGCTATGTACATCATTTTCATTTCGGATATTCCGGAGGTCGATGGGGTAAAGAATGGGACAAATGGCCATGCTAGCCATTTAAGAGTTAACTATAAGAAAACGCAACAGGCAGAAGTAGCAGTAGAAAACAGCAGGAAGAAAAGCCGAGTGAAGACGTCAATACCTACATCGTCACAGCTGAGCAGGCGAGTAGCAGAACTGACGAATCACGAAGGTAGAAGCGAGAACACAACAGTAGAGAGGAGAAGCAGCAGGAAGAAATACACAGGAGTGTAAGAGTAGCAGAGAGGTAGAGGTAAAATTCAAACATAGCAAAGCAAGAAGGAGACAAAATAAGCAAACAAGAAGTCACATACACAGACACTCACACACAGATTAACGAAACTGTTACAGCAGCGATCATAAAGGAGACAACAGAAGGGAAGGTTCGATGCAACAACCGCTATCGGTTCAAACAAAGTGCAGGAAAACTGCAATAATATTAGTTTTAAGAAATGTATATAAGCCAGCATAAAGCTACAAGGGCTCTCTTTTATGCTGGAACAAGTGAACAAGGCAGACGTGGTGAGTAGCCGGTTAATAAAATAAATAAAAAAACTAACAGGGCAGTGTTAGAGGGGGAAAAAATAAAAATGGTTGAATTGATTACATTAATTCAACGTAGGGTATACTGATTTACAATCAGTAAGATTCAAAACTTCAACAAGATTTACAATCTTGTGGCAGAAGATAAGCACTGCTCAGGGCCAAGTGATAGAATATTTTCTTGGAAGTTTTCACTCGAAAAATATAGGGACGAGGAAATTTCGGATTAAATAATCAAGTAGGAGATAGTAAATAGGAGGTGTAGAACCGGCAAGGTAACACGGAGGCTTCACGAAGTAGCACTGTCTCAACATAGAAGAAAAAAAATATAATATATATAGTGAAGGATAAGTAATAAAGAAACAAGGGTAAAAATTAAAATAAAAGTGTTGTTATTTTATGTAAGAACCTTGGACACGACTGAGTTTACCCAGCTATAAACCCGGGTAACCGGAGGTTCCTTTCAAATTATTAAAAAAAAGCGTTTTGGAACCAATGTGCTTTTAAATTTTGACCGTAACTCCCCCTGGAATTGTTCATTAGGTTGTAAAAAGATATTGTGTAAAATGTTAGTGAAATCGGATATCATTAACCCGTGCCACATCGGACGTGATATTTGTATGGTGCGTTTATATGCGGACTAGCTATTAAATATTTTGCTTTGCAACAAAATGTTAAAAAATCGTAACCTATCACATCGTAATCATATAATTGTCTATCAAACAAGACATAAAAATAAAAAATCGGTTGAAAAATGTTAAAGTTATTACGAATTCCCCATACCATTATTGTGTTAAAACAAATATTAACAAATTTTTATTTTTTTGAGGAATGTTTAAATAAAATGCTATTTTTAGTTAAATTGGAGCCATAATTACTGAAAAATACGTCTTCGTTTCTGTATGATAATACAAACCCCTTTCCATGTTTGGTTAAAAAGTGTTGTTTTTTTAAGGCTGTTTCAAAACTCTAATTTTAAACTTTTTAAAAGTTAGTTAAACAAATTTCAAAAAAGTTCAAATTAAACTTTGCAGATTTATAGACAACACTACAGGAAATGAACTTTGTTATAAAGTCAATTTTTGTTTGAACTAATATTCAAAATAAGCAGAATTATTTATTTATTTTATTTATTTATTTAATAGCCAATGAAATTACAATTTCTTATATTATTATTCTTAAAGCTATTTACAATAAAATATTTTCATAATCATTCAATAACAAAAACTTATTATTTAATTAAGTTAAAAATACTCCTCTTAATGCGGATTGGATTTAATAAGAAATCAATATATGGATAAAAACTGTTGAATTGTTTGCATATACGTCTCATTGGATCAAAGATAGCATAATTAGTTCGAAAATATTTTATTTTTAAAGGAGTTTAATTTCTAGTTGAACGATTTAGGATTACGAATTCGATCTTACGAAGCAGGAACTCAGAATTAATTAAACCGTTTACTAAATTAATTACAAATGAAATATTCATACATTTTCTCCTACTTTCAAGAGTAGGGAGATCAATAAGCTGTAATCGATTTTCATATGATGGTAAATTAATATTAGGATTCCATGGAAGATTACGAAGACAAAATAAGAGAAATTGTTTCTCGACCGATTCAATTTTCTTTATATGAACTTCGTATTGAGGTTCCCAGACCACGGAAGCATATTCCAGGATTGGTCTTACAAGAGATATGAATAATTGCTTGGAAACGTAAGGATCATTAAACTCTCTTCCCCAGCGCTTGAGGAAGCCTAGAACTCCTTTTGCCTTATTAACGATTTGAGAAACGTGGGAATTAAAGGATAGTTTACAATCAAGCAACACACCCAGATCAAGAAATTCTTCGACTAGATCAAGTTGATTTTCATTTATTGTGTATCTACAGAGTACTGGACTTCTTCTGTAGAACTTCATATGTTTACACTTTCTTAAATTCAGATCCATTAGATTCATCATACACCAATCATAAAGATTGTCAAGATCTGATTGGAGTAAGGAACATTGATAGGAATAGTTAAAGCTATGGAACAGCTTTACATCATCAGCATACATTAATATTCTAGAATTCTTAATGCAAGCTGGTAAATCATTTATAAATATTAGGAATAATAAGGGGCCGAGATGACTACCTTGTGGAACACCAGATAAAACAGAAATGGTTTTTGATATACATTCTCTGAATAATACACATTTTCATCTATTTTTAAGATATGTGGAAATCCATTTAAGGAAAACAGGAGAAAATCCGAGTTTATCCAATTTGAACAATAGGAGATATACATCTCGATGATTTACTTTATCGAAAGCTTTACTGAAATCTGTGTATATTACGTCTGTCTGTAAACCGGAATCAAATGCAGTTATAACTGAGGCTGCGAACTCCAAAAGGTTAGTAGTAGTAGAACATCCTTTTCTAAATGCATGCTGAAATGGCGAAAGATAACATACAACTTGATGCGAAAGGATTTCAGTAACTATCTTTTCGAAAAGTTTTGGAATAACACTTAATTTAGCAATACCTCTATAATTGGAAATGTTGGATCTGCTTCCGGATTTAAACAAAGGTATACTATAAGATTTCCTCCAAATTTCAGGAAAGTAACCACTAAATATTGATATGTTGAATAAGTAGGTTATTGGAGATATAAGAGAATGTATACATTTTATAAGAACACACCTTGGAACACTGTCAGGTCCACATTTATCAGAATATTCTGTACAGCTCTCAGTACCATCGATTTATCTAATGTTGGAGGATTTATTAGGGATAATTGGAAAGATGATGTAAATCTTTATCAGAGTAGGCGGATGAGAAGAAAGCAGCAAACATATCGCAAATATCTGCATCGTTTGAGTATTCTTTGTCTCCAAATTTCATCATGGACGGATATCCAGAGACTTGACGCTTAGAATTTACGACTTGGTAAAAATATTTTGGATTATTTTTAAAGTTTCTTTTCACCCTAAAAAGATAATTATTGTAACATTTGATATTTTCCGAATTGTAAACTGATTTTGATATGGAGTACCTCATATAATCAATGGATAAACCGGATTTTTTATATTTTCTATAATGTTTGTTTTTCAAATTTTTCAAGCCATTGAGCTGCTTTGTATTTCAAGGCGGTCCATGTGCAATTTTTTTCTCGTCATTGGTATTGATTTCATAAAAAATTTAAACAAGCCATCATAGAATTTATTCAAAATGATGTCAATATTACGAGGGCATACTTTATTGTAAGGAATATATTCGAACCAGTTTTCAGAACAAAGTAGGTGATTTAATTTGGAATAATCAACTTTGCTAAAATCAAAATCCATCTCATCAGTTATATTGGATTGTAATGATAGCTTTGTTTCGGCGTATACGCTTATTTCAAGAGTGGCTGGATAATCATCTTCAGGTGTTAATAATGGATTAATGCGAAGAATATTAAATTCTTCAGGTTGATCAACAAATACAAGATCAAGTAATTTGCCAAGCTTGTTTACTATGTTGTTTATTTGGAATAGTCCTAAATCAGCAATAGCATCCAGTAATTCAATAGATGTTTACGATCTTATTGATGGCCTTAAAAAACATGAATCAGGAGTTTCGCAACATTTAATATTTGGAATATTAAAGTCACCAAGAACAGTTATGGAGTCTCCAGGTTTAGATTGATTAGCTACAAATTTTATCGCGGTTGCATGTTGTTCATAAATTTGAATATAAGAGCAAGTTATAAAAATTGTTCTAAATTTGGCTTTAAAACATACGGCTATAAATTAAATATTTTGATCATTGTTAAGAATTATTTCTTCTGAAGGAAAAAGAGTTAAGACAGAAATTAAAACTCCCCCACCTTCTTTACCCACTCTATCACGTCTATAGATTTGAAATTTACTGCACATTATTTCAGAATTATGAATTTCTTTATCAGATTTATTTCGGAGCCACGTTTCAGTGAGTACAATGATATTATGCTCAATATCAAACTCTCTGAATAAAGGGATTTTAACTTTGTGTTCATACCTCTAACATTTGGTATGTGATGGAGATAGCTGAAAATGCATTATAAATATTATGATAAAATATGTGTCATATACTACATTCTGAGGTGTTCAGCAATATTGGACATGGAAAACATCACGAAAAATTATTATTTCGACCAGGATTTCGATATATATATATATATATATATATATATATATATATATATATATATATATAATATAAATTCAATTTTCTCTTTATCCGATATATCATAGAAATCGTTGAGAAAATGCAGGTTTTTGACTTTATATCCTCCGATTTTCTTGAAATTAAGGACACATTTACACTAGAAAATAAAAAAACTCACCGTTTATGTTTTATAGAAAATGGTCAAACATATACGAACCATTAAGATTTAAATATTCATAACTTTTTATGTTGCAATCCGATTTTACTGAAATAAAAAGCGAACGAGAAGACATTATGCCTTAACTCCCATAAATAAAAAATATAATACTGTTTAAAAAATTTGCATCATAATGTAACTGCATTTTTGAAATCGTTCTCCCCATTCGATTTTTAATTTTTTCATTTCGTCTTAAAAAGCGATTTATTGGTTCAACAATTTTACTAAGGTTTTTTTGTGACGGAAATATTGTAAACATTTCCGTCACAATTTTTAATTAAAAATACCATCACTTTTTCGCATACAAAATGTTATTATTTTTTAATATATAAGCTTTTTATGTTTTACGCAAAGGGCGTGCAATAGACAATGTCGTCCTGATACTAAAACACAGTTTTTTAAATCGAAAAAAATTCAAAACTGTTTTTTTTTATTGATAGTGGTATATTGCATTAAAATACTTAATATCAAAAGTTTTTAGACTTCTATTATCAAAAATACCGACTTTAGCTGTGTTTTGTTGCTAACAAAATTTTTTAAAAAATTTGTATTGAAAATTTTTCAAAGTGAGGTGAAGCGATATACAAAATAAGGGGTAAGTTTTTTATCATTCCTGTAAAATTGTAGTGTTGTTTGACACTTTTGCATTTTAGGTGACAATATACAGCTCAAAATATTTAAATGAGATCTTATTTTATATTTTTTTCCAATTAAATAAGAAAAATACTGCGATAGAATTTTTCGATTATCGAATTAAGTATAAAAGTTTTACTATTAACTAATTTATCGCTTTCTTGCACATATTCTGTAACAAATTATTTCGAAATGACTTTTCGTTAAAACTTGCATCACAAAATGTCGAAAAATTAAATATTTAGTGCAAAATACAGTTAAAGATTAACAAAAAATTTGGTTAATTACGTTGTTTATAAATTTTATATTTATATCGCATTTATATTTATATCGCATTTTAACAGATATTGCACAAGCAAACAATTTTATATCATAGACGACACAACAAAGCGACCAAATAATATTTTTGATAAAAAAAAACAATAATATCAATATAAAAATTTATATTGAACTTTATACCTTTCAATACTCTACAAGGCCTTATAATGGTATTTTGGATATTTGCTAAAATTGCAGAAAGTTACAACCATAGTGTGCAACTATAAACTCAATAAGTAGATACCTGATTTTATTGATTCAAAAAACATTTAAATTGTGCTTTTATACACTTTAAGCTAAGTTAGCCAAAAATTTAAGATTTGTTAGAAATTGCGTTATAATTTATAATTTTTTTAAAATAAATGAGTTTTGGTATGGAAAAATTTGTTGGGGTTTTTAATAAAAAAATTTTTGAAAATACTACAACTTTCGTCACATAAAAACTTAAACTGAATAATCTTGTCAATTACAATTTTTAAGTTCATTATATATATATATATATATATATATATATATATATATATATATATATATATATATTCGTATTTGTAAAACCACATTGAAGTATCTATTTTCATTTTTTGAAATTCCAAAAAAATGAAACTATTTTACTTTTTATGTAATTTTAATTATTCATAGCTTTAGAAGTTTAAGTCCGATTTCCCTTATTTAATTGTCATTAGAAAGGCTATTAGTTCCTCTTTTAATATCATTATTTATGCATGTATAATGTAAATGCACTTTTTGCGTGCATTTTTGAAAACTTTTTTATTTTTTTAAATAAAAATAATACTTGATATATATTTTTTTTTTTTTTTTTTTTTATAAAAACATTAAAATTATTTTAATCAAATTTTTTGGTACCAAAACGTGTTGGTATTTTTTTTTTCTAAAAATTATTAAAAATTTAATTGCTTAACCAATAAATCACTTTTAAACCTAGCAAAAAACGAGCAACAGCTCCAAAAAGAACTTTTACACTATTTCAAATGACACTTTATAAAAATAAAAATTACTTAAAAAAAGTGAAAATAAATAAAATAAATGTATTTTATTTTGAATAATTTCTAAGAAATGTAAAATTTCTCAAACTCAAAAGTATTTTTGTTATCTATTAACAAATCTAAAACCACATTTTTATTAAAAAATTTAGAAATATAGTTTTAAGATATGTATTTGAAAAACAATGAACGAGAAGCATAAAAGAAAAACATCCTACCAATATACAGTGGGGCATAATCGAAATTTTTTGGAAATAAATCTGTAACTTCTGATCGCCCGGTTGTATTTTTCAAGAAATTTGATATAGGCGTAGCAGAGGAGTGTACTATGTTATGTTTGGAAGGGGCGCACAACAATCCCCCCAGGGGCGGAGCTAAGGGGGCTCAAAGTTAGGTACCTCTGACAAAAAATTTTTGTTTCTCGTCCGATTTCAAATATTTTTATATATTGTTATAGGCCCTGATAAGACCTATAAAAAACATGCTTACATGTCCTATTTATCTCTTGTAGTTTTCGAGTTATTTGCGTTTGAATTTTTAAGCACCATAATTTTGCATGTTCTTGGTCCAGTTTTTTTCTTAACTAGTTAAAGAACAAAATTATCTATTGAATAATGAATTTGAAGTCGATATCTTTACCGAGTCCAAAAATAAACGATTTTGAATTTGAAAATTGCAAAAAAGACGACTTTTTGTGTTTTTTTTAGCCGAAAAAGTATCTTCACTCTTTTTTATCTAAAATAAAATTTTCTTTAGAAACATATAATAATTTTGCACTTTTCTGAAAGGTAACTTCACAGAGATGGTTTTAAGATAAAAAACAAGCCCAATAACTCAATTGGTCATGGTACATACCCTCCCGAATTCGACCCATATTATATGAAAGTTTTGATTTTAGACCATATTTTCTCAAATCCCAAAGCACGAATCGACAAGCGGAATATATTTTAAGAATCTTCAATATGTTGTCAAAAGTTTTAAATTAAAATCTAGGGACTTCGGAAAAATGTGGATTCTATAGCCGAAAATGTAAAAAATCCCATTTTTGGGAATTTTGATTAGTTTTTTGGGAATTCAGGAAAATGGAAATTGAAATTTGGTTAACACGCATTTAGTTATATTAATAAGATCCACCTTTCCTGCAAATTTCATTAAGATATCTTTATAAACAAATATGTTATTGCAATTAAAAAAAATTGTATTTTCTCCAAAAACCTCAAATTGGGCCTTTTGTTTGGTTTATTTCTAAATAGCGAAATAAATTTTAAAAATATGTAATCCAAATTAGCTTATCCTGAATTGTGCATGAGTTAAAAAAGAAATGCAGCTCTTTTCCGATGACAAAATCATGTTAAAATCATGAATTTTTCAGCTCGTTTTTAGATCTTTTTTAGCTGGGATATGAAATAAAAAATTAAAAGAGGGAGAGCAATTTCGAAAATGCATCTGAGAAATGCACTTGCATCTAAAATTTTAATTTATTAAAATTATTTAATAAATTTATTATAAAAGAGGGCAAATGCGGAAATCAAATGTATTTTAAATAATGAAAATCCGATAAGAAATATAGAAAATATCGTCTCTTAAAATAACGTCTCGATTTTGTTAATTTTTTAATAATTTCATGTCACGAAAAAAACACAGTTTTTGATTTTTTTATAAACAAAAGTTTAATAAATTTTATGGCTTCACAGAGAAAATATTTAGTGAATATGAAGAAAATTGAAAGACATGAGGACAAAAATTGTACTCTTTATATGCTCTTTCGTGGAATTCATGATATACAAATAACAAAATATTTAGACCCTATTGGCACCAGGAACTGAATGGAAATAAAATTACCGTAAACAATATTCATTAGCGCTAATCAAGTAATTAACATCTTCATGTAAAATTCCCACGGGTGAAAAGTAAAGACTGTTGGACCAATTAGAACCAACTTGAGAATTATGATCACTAAGGACCTTCATTTAATTATTAAGCTGGATCAAAGCACAAAACGATAAGTTGTATCCCTGCTTTCCTATATATAACATAGTTTTAAAATCTTTTATGAAAGACTCGCGTTAACACAAAGTATCAAACGGCTTTATTCCAATATCTCCAACTTTGCTATAACCATCGGAGAGATCGAAAACCAAATGGGAAAACCATACAGTAAAAAAAAAAACAAAAAAAAAACAGCAATGCTGGTTAAGTTTATTTAAATTTTATTTAGAGTTAGTATTTAATATTATTCAAGAAATGGTGGTCCCGCGGACCTTTGCCCGAAGCATTATGAAAACAGATAGCCTCTGATGTGTGTTAATTTTAATACTCCAGTCCCCGTAGTATTTGTCACGATAGGTGTTGATGAACCTTGTCTAACGCTGCTATTGGACTATTATCATACCGCATAGATAGTACTTTTAAAATCATTCGAATCATGTGAAAAATCACAACGTATTCTAATAAGTTTGTATAATATACCTAATATACCTTGGTATATACTTTAAACTCTTCCGCTTGATGCCTTTCGAATTGTTCCTTAATAATTGTTTTCAGGAGTTGAATTTGACCACTTAAGGCGCGATATTCGTCCGATGTCCTATTGCCCTATCTATGAAATATTTTTTTTCAATTCATTCTGCCATGTGAATTTAATCCTTAAAAGTCTTTTCTTTTCTCCGGTAGTGTAAATCGTTTGTTGTTCATTTCAATTTTTTTTTGAATGTTTTTCTATTTCCAACTTAATACAATTGTTAAATTTAGAAATATGTCCATCTATAACGACGGTGCATTGTGAGTCCTTTTGGTATGCCAGAAGAGAGGCTAATAAAAAATGGAATACAGAGGTAGAGAAAAAAAAACCGTTAGAAAATCTGTTGGAAAAACGTGGAACCTACAACTTAACAATCAAGGTGCCCCTAAGCCACCTTATACCCATTACGAACCATATCAGATTACTAATCCCTTTGCCGGTACCTTCTCTAGTTCGTGCAGTGTGTGATTTCCAAACCACCTTAGCCTTCGGCGCCTACACAATGACAGTGTATATGCTCCACTGTCTCTAGCTCCTCTACATTATCGCACATCCTGCAAAAATTTGACGTGCTCATGTCCACTACATAGTCATATAAGTACTCTTATATTCTTCTATGTATAATTTGTTCTGTCTAGAGTCCATTCCCTTATGGCCCAAAAACAGGACCCCATTGGAACCCTAACCGATACATCCGCAAAAGACTATCCAGCTCAGAGCCACTGCGAACTAGCTCATCGACTATTTCATTACCGAGAATGTCACAGTGGCCAGGAATTCAACAGTTTTATCCTGTAGGTATCTATTAGTCTTTTCAATTCCTTCCTACGCTCAAGAATAAGCTTTTACCTAACAAAAAGACTTGTCATTGCCAATAGTGCTGTCTCACTATCCACATAAATAGTTACCTCAGAGTCCATTTCAACATTTTCCTCTAATAACCCTAAGGCCTTATAAATATCAAGAACTATATAACTATATATATATATATATATATATATATATATATATATAAGACCGTCTTCGAGCCATCCGTAATGACAGCCAAACCTCCAAGAAGCTTGTTCGCCCCAGCCCAGAGGTCCCTGCTAGGGATTTCAATAACGGGAGTAGCCTCGAAGTCATTATATTATTTATCCCAATTCCTTCAGTCCGAATAAGCACTGTGCAGTGCTACCTTAGGTGTGCTTCTCATGGCACCTGTAACGCCAATTGAACGTTCCTTTCCTTAATACCTCCCACCAAACTGAACATCCATAAGTGAGGTTAGGCCTCATAACCGATGTGTAAATTAAATATACAACTATCTGTTGGAGACCCCAGTTCCTCCCTGAAGAGTTCCTGCATGCGTAGGCATTAAGCCCTTTCTTGACCCATTTCTGAGTGTTTCTTTTCCAAGACAACTTACCGGCCTCTTTTGACAACTTAAGTTCCATCCCATTTAATACCGGCATTCTAAAAGTATCAACCTTATATTTCCTGACAAACAGAACTAATTCAGTCTTCTCCAGGTTGACTCCCAGTCCCTCACTGTTGGCCCAAAGGGATAGGTCTTGCAGGCTTTATTGCATAACTTTACTGATCGTGGGCAGAAATTTACCTAAGACCAGTATTGCTACGTCATCAGCGTAGGGTACGATCTTTTGTCCCATAACATCGAAATGTTTCTAATACATTCACAGCTGGAAGCCACAATAATGGAGGGAGAACCCCCGCTTGCGGTGTGCCCCTCGTCACGAGCTGATATAAGTGTCTGCCATGCTTGGAGTTGATAACTCTACTGCTTAGCATCAGAGTTGTCCACTTAATTAGGATGTCGCTTATATTTAATGAAGCAAGTGACTCACTAAGCGCATCTATCCTACTATTGAATAATTCCATTTTAAATTTAAAAAAATTTTGACCGATTTTCCGATTTAGATAAAATTTGGTTCATGTGTAGAGGAGGATACAGGGGCATGTAAAATTAATTTTTCTCATTTTTGTTTTGAGAACTAGCAACTCTATAACTTTGAAGGTGATTAACATATTTATTTAAATGACCATAACTTTTGTTATATAAAAGATATCAAAGTATTTTTTTTTCAGTAGATTTGTCAAAGCTTGTATTTTAAGATGCCATATGAATTTTAAAAATATTTTTATTAACATATTTTTTTGTAAAATTTTTTTTAGGGACGTGTATCTAAAAAAGTGCATCTTTAATTTTTTTTATATTTTTTTACATTGGAAGCCTTATCGGTATACTTGCTGCAGAGAAAAATTCAGAGAGGTCAAAATTGTATTATTAAAGGCCCCTTCTATATCGAGAAAAGCTTCCATGGTGTATTCCCTTTGCAGCATACCCCATTCTATATAACTGACATGCAGAGCACCCTCAATAGACTTACCCTTAAGATAGGCGTGTTGAACGTCGCAGATGACCTGAGTCCCCACAATACTCCTAAAATGTTGATGAATCAGTCATTCTATTTTCTTTAGTATCAAAGGCACGAATTGTTCGCACGTTGTATATATCCAGGTGCAACAGGGTCTTTGGATAATACCTGCCTAAATGTTTACAGAGTTCACAGACTCACAGAAATTCACCTATGATGTCCGTTTAGCCCGTTTTTCTTGTACCTAGCGAAACTATCTTTGCAGCTGTTTCAATCATCATCACTCCCGTTAACTTGGCCCTATTAAACAACTTTCTAACTGGAGACCGTTGGTCCCTGAGTACTCAAGTCCATTATTTCGGTTGTTTCCGTTTCCCTGGATAAATCACCGGGTAACTGAACTCAAAGATATTCCTAATTACATCCGTGAAATTATTCACGAATTCTTCAATACCCACAATTGAATTTCTCCAGCCCTGGGTAACGCTCAGATTTCCACTCACTAACTCACCAAAAGACTTACAATCCGTCCTTCTAGCGTTAATATAGGGATTTGTTTTTGCAAAGTCAAGACTGAAGGATACCATGCTATGGACTGAAAAGTAATAATTCATAACTACTCTCAAGTTTATAACAATATCGTTCCCTGGTTTACTAGCGTTGTGTCTATAACTGTTTCCCTACCTTTCGTACTGAATATAGGAGTGCTACAAATATTACAGATATAAAGATTATAACTAGTTATAAATTCAAATACTATTTCTCCGCTTTTGTTAATGTCCTTATTCCCCATTGGTAATGTTGAGCAATCGTATCACATCCCAAAATCTTGTGCTCCGCCAATTGCTGCAGAGCCATGTGCACTGATGCCAGTACAACCGTAAGGTCCCCATTGCTAAAGGAATGAAAAAGATTAATGTTTAGATCATTCTTACCCAGTATATATGTTCGAACATTCTCCATTGTGGATGGTATGAACAAGTTGTACCCCATGACCCTCAAACCACATACCTTGGTATTGTTAATCCAAGATTTCTCGTTCCCGCAGTTGATAGTTTTGATTCCATTCACTGAATCCGTGCCTTTGAAGGATACCTCGTCTGGCCTTCCTATTACAATGAGCTTGTACTCAATCTGTCGCCATTACTCAACATTGATCCTCCCATCTGGATCAGATTTGTCAATGACAGCAGCTTGAATACAGTTCTGCAACATTGATGTTGAGGGCTGTTCACTTCCTGACCCAGCTCTTTTAAGAACCTCCTTCTTTGCCATCGAAGTCTGCTATTCATTCCCAGCAGTTCTGGTCCTCTTAACGACCCCCTTTTGGGGACCCTGAAGAGAGCTGGATAGGTTTTGACTAACAACCTTAGATGAAGAAGACCGTGTGCCAGAAGTTTTTACAACTCTACTAGTGGAGTCCTTGCGGAAGCTGATAGCCTTCTTACAGGTTGATGGCTGATCATCTCTAGGCCTAGTACCCCTGACAACCTTTTGTGAGTTGCCAGATTTACTGGATGATTTATGAGCAGCCCCACCAGTGGTAGTTGTTGGCTTACCAGTCGTTGCCTGCTGTTCAAAAAAGGCTGCAGTATTTGCCGGTACGCCTCGACCGCTGCTCCGGCATGGATCGCAGAGGAGGTTGACTTTTTCTTCTGAAAGTACACTCATTGAGTACTGTCAGCATTCTCGCATAATCCTTCAGGATAAGACATTCCCAGAGAATCACAAGCGGGTTCGTAGATCCTTTCGAATCTTTTGACGTTCCTCTTATGCTTTGCCTGCAAGTGGCAAAGGGCCTCTTTTAGCTATCTTATGCAGATAGATAAGAGAAGCTCCTGCGCCACTTCAAGCCATCTAATCTTTAGTTCGGCATACATCGACGGTTGTCGCTAGAAGGAGGGTCTAAACTCAATAAGTCAAAATCAAAGTCTTTACGAAATTCATCACAGCTCGAATTTTTGAAAAATATAAACCACTTTGGTGCTAAAGTGATTAGATCAAAGTCAGAATGGGAAAATGTAGGAATTCTAGATATATAGCAATTTGTATTCACTAAATCTAGTAGATTTATACTAATTAGAAAATAGTCCAAAAAGGAAGGTCAATTTTCTAATTAGCACAAAGACCTTCCTTCTTGGACTATTTTCTAATCAAGGTCCCCCTGGAAACGAAAGTGTTACATCACACAGTTCTGTAAAGTTAATACCTGAAAAGCCAGATAAAATCAGATAAACTTTGGTTGTTAAAATTGTTGATCGAATCGGCCCACACTGGTCAAATTTTTTTTTTATTTTTTTATTTTTTTCCAGAAATTCCAAAGTAATAATTTAAGAATTTGTAAAATAAGGCCAAGTAATTAAGAAGAAATATTACAAAATATAAAATGGCAACGTTTACAGTCTGACAAGGCATTAAATATGCTATTTCTGTAACGCATTAGCAGAAAAATATATAATATATATATAGATATATAGATAGATATATATATATATATATATATATATATATATATATATATATACATATATATATATATGTTTTAAATTTTATATAAGTAGTGTGTCATTATTTTTGAGTTTTGTGGTAATGTGGGTTGTTTATCAAGATAACCTATAATTTTGAAGGGCTAAAAGTTATTTTTGGGCATGAACTTGCACGCCAAAGTTTCTATTTATATTAGATAGATCCAGAATTTTTCGCATACTCTTGCAATCGTCAATTTCCTTTAATTAAATTTAGCTGAACCTGAGCGGAAATTTCTTGGTTTTCACAAACAAATAGGAGAAAATATTATGTTCTAACCAATTGGGTAGTTTCACTAATCAATAAAAATCTAAAAACTTACAAAATAATTGAAATAAAACCAAAACCAAACAAGTAAATATCATATTTAAAAAATACATCTACTGTAGTAAAATTACGTAGTCGTATTATAGAGGTTTAAAGCAGTTTTAGTTAGTTTTAGTTATTTTAGATAAAATGACTTCGATAAAGCCTCAAAAATGCAATTTATTCCAGAAAGTTGAATTTTGACCAGTGTGCATTTTAGATTTCAAGGCTGCAACTGACGTCATTATGGAGGAATTATAATGGAATATATATAGTGCTTAGTAAATATTTTCTAACCTGACCAGAAAAGTTAAGATTTATTCCCATAAAAATATTTGGGAAATTTATGTATATTTAGAGTACTTGGTATTGAAAGTTTTATATTATTTCTAATAAGTGGTGCCGTGCCTTAGCTTGAATAGCCAATTATAATATTATAATTGTCAAAAATAAATTTCGAGTTTTTCCTAAGGTGAGATTCCTGCACAAAACATATGTCAACCTTATAAAAATGAAGAAATTTAATTAATTCGACACGTCTACTTAGCTCCACTAACGGTCTAACATTAGAAGTAACAATTATTAAATTATTTCGGGCCATATTTAGAAAGTACAACATTTAATAAATAGCTTTATTCCTTTATTACCATATCTAATGGGATTGTTTTGTAAGAATTAAAAACATTTAAAATTTTTGATTCTAGATTTTGGGTTTTTTGTTGTATTAACATTTCATCTAATTTTAGAAAATTTACGAAGAAGCGCATTGGTTTTTCATTATGTACCCGATTATTAGTACTTAGATACAAATGGATTGCCATTAAAGTATTTTCCTTAACAGATTGGGTGCTCAATACAGCATTATTAACATTTTTATGGATTTCTTCTCTTTTACATTTAGCTTTGGCTAACATTTCCTTTTTATTCTTTATATAAGATTTGTATGATGGACAGCATGATTTGTATGATGGACCACATGACCTTTTTCATTACAGTTGTCACACATTGGAGAAGCAATACCTTCTTTATACTACGAAGGGCGGGATCATGATTCAAATTATATTTTACACATTTGAAACCAGAGTTATAGTTACGTGCTGAATGCCCCTACAATTGACACTGGTAACATTTCCCAAGAGATTGGTTGGTTAAGAATAAAGCGTATTATCTCCTTTAATATCGCTAAACTTCCTTCCTTGTTCCAGGGTAAAATGAACAAACCTGTGAATTTTATTTTTTGGCAGAGAATTGCGTAAAAAATTTACTGACTTTTCTACAGTATCAGGTAATTCTGCATCAAGGGCTGTTTTAATTTCAGACAGATCAGTCAAATGATGCAAACCTCATAAAATAACCGAAACTCTTTTTAATTCCACTCGGAGTAAATGAGTATGATTTTTTCCGGAGATCTCAATATCTCTATCATTTCCAGTTGAGCGGATAAGTCCTCTTAATTGGTCAAAGGCCTTATTGGTCAACCAGCCTTTTAATGTATACGTTAAGTAGTATAATTAGTGGGCAGAATTTTCTGTTCACTTGTTTTCCTGAGTTTCTCTGAACATTCCCAGTGGCTTCCGCACTGCTATTTACTTCGTAATCAAAATGACCCAATAATTCGAATCGATTTTTAGAGATTCCGGTAGTCCAAAAGCTTGAAACGTTAGGAGAAACAATTTCGCCTTGCAAATTCCTTTTTGGCTTCTACGATCTAACTTCTTGCAAGTCATCTACGCCATATTCCACTAAGACATCTAGATCATCCATCTCAGACTGATTGGATATTCCATATACATTAATAGCCGTATTCAAAATGAAAAATTTCTTATGGAAATTTAAATACAAAACAAGTTAGCCACTCGTTAGCAAGCAGACATTTTTTAATACGGTTGTTAGTCTCCAATTACATTTGCTTTACCTGCCAAAAGTTTGTCAGGCTGCATTTTATCAGATTTAGGTATAAGATCCACCAATTTTCCAATAGCTTGTATTAAATACAGCCGCCTATTATACTTTTAATTGAATTATTTTTTTCAAAAAATTTAAAAAGTATATCAATTAAAGGGTAAAAATGTGAACTTGTCAGTTCCAGGGTTGCCAGATCTTCATATATATATATATATATATATATATATATATATATATATATATATATATATATATATATATTTATATTTAAGAGAAAAGTTTGTTTAAAAATACATATACATTTACATTTTGAGTTTTGAGTTAGATATGTCAACGTAATATCTAAAAATTTGTAACATTTAAAAAAAATTTTTTGGACAAATTTCTTTTAAAAAATGTGTAAACGAAAAATTTTTTAAATTTTAAAACTTAAATATTTCCGTCTCTGTAAGCAATATGATACATATATCGGATATTTTTCTGAATCTTCGAAGTCTGAAGATAATAAATATGTTATACTTTTTTATTGAATCCAAATCGTTTATTCATAAACTTGAAAATTGAATATAACACAATCGAATCGAAAGTTTAGCAATGATAAATTTGCAAATGATACATCACAAAAAAGACAATGTTATAGTCTATCAATTAAAATACTAAAAAATGTAAAGATCGATATTCCGACTAGATTTGGCAACGAAAAGTGAATCGGTAAAATGGTTCAAGTTAAAGTAAAACACACTGAATGCATGTGTTATAAAATATTAATATAGATTGAGCCCAGCTAAAAAATTTGACATCTACTGTCATGGTGTAAAAAACGAGTAAATTGTAAATAAATGTTAAATATTTACAAAAGTTTTTAGAAAATAGTGTGAAAAACCTGTTCAAAATGTTTTTTCTGAATTTTTAAAATTTTGATATTCTTTTCGGGACTGATAACTTTAAAGAAAAACAACAAATATATTCGTATTCTTTAGAGTCTCTAGTCTTATAGAAATATAAAACATCGTACTTAAATATTTACATTTGAAAATGTAAAAAATTTTTCGTTCACATGCTTTAATTCTAAATGAACTAAAAGTGATTCCATATCAAAACGGACAGCAATCGGATTTGACGTCTCCGATTTCAATGAATTTCACTACTGATATTGGCTATTGGAAGTGTTTCTGAAATCATAAACTTTTAGACTCATGGCTCTTTCCGGTCTAAAAATATGACGTTTTGAAAAACGAAGAAGAGTGTACTTGTTTAGTTGCTAATAACTTCTAAACCATACACGGTAAAATCTAGTTTTAGTTTGATATTAAAGACAAAGATATTGCCTGTATAACGTTAATTTATATCAAAAGTTCAAAGCTCAAAGTTGGATATATAAAAATCAAATCATTATATCTCAAAAAAAGGTTATATTTTAATTCTTAAAAGAATATTTAATATTGACATAACTCTTCTCCGTTTACGTGCAAAATTTCAAGGTGGACATTTATTTGGTTTAGAATTTATGAAGCAAATTTATGTGCCCATATTTAAAATAAATGAAACTTTATATACAAAATTTGACTTTGCATTATATTTTGTGCGAAATTTTGCACGAATATGGAGAAGAGTTGAGTTATCATTATATAATTTGTTAAGAATTTTAAAAATAATTTTACACGAATAGAAAAAAGAGCAGTATTAACATTATATAATTTTTTAAGAATTTTAATAATACCGTTTTTGAGATATAATGGTTTGTTGAAACTTGACCTTTGAACTTTTGATATAAATAAACTTTATACATATAATTATAAAGGTAATATCTTTGTCTTTAATATAAAACTAAACTAAACTAAAACTAGAGATCTACCATTTATATTTTAGAAGTTAAACGAGTACACCTTTGTGAAGTTTTTAGCTTTTTTCGTTTTTCAAAACGTATCCTTTTTTGTCATTAGAAAGGGCTATGAGTCTAAAAATTATGATTTAGGAAACACTTCTTTTACCCAATGTCTGTAGTGAATTTCATTGAAATCTGTGATGTCAAATCCGAAAATGGTTGTTTTACGTCCGTTTTGATATAGAATAACTCCTAAGGCCTATAAGCCCTATTTTTTGTAACAAAATATTTTACTTAATTTTTCTCATCTCTTGACTTAACCACTGAATCAGTTCAAATAAAATGTGACTATAAAAGTTGAAACAACTGACTAATCCATATTCAATAAAATTCAATTGCTAGGAATAAGTAAATCTATCATTTTGAATCAGCCAGTTTCACTAGCATAAAAATTCACAAAATCGTAACAGAGTTTGTGTGGAAGAATTTAACAGACCCCCTGTGGATCATTTTAGGATTAATTGAGAAAGGTAAAAATGGAAATTTTTAAAGCTGAGCGGGACGAATTCCTAGAATTAAAATAATTGACTTCCTAATTGCTTCTATAAATATAAATGAAAATGGTCTAGGAATAAATTGCCTAAAATGTGATTTTAATAGAAAAAAATGGACTGACATAACTTTTACTCATTGGAAAGTGCATATTACCAGCGTTTTCGTCTGTAAAAAGATAAAATGTCAAATAAATGATACACAGCATGTAAGAACATCTTTAATTAATGAGCACTTTAACTAGCAGTACTATTAAATACCCCTAGAATTTTTTCTTACATGGAACAAATAAAAAGACCTTATAATTTTCTTGCATAGCTTATTGATTTATATTGTAACGAAATTGTACTTGAATTCAAATATAACGGTTTTAACGGCTGGTTTAAAGTTAAATAACGCTTCTCACCCTTTCTTAATGCTTCTCAACCTTTCTCAATGCTTCTCAACCTTTCTATTTATGTTAACAGCAGTTAACATATCTGTAGAAATTATTAACATAGCTATAAACATACAACACTAAATGTTGAAGCTGCTAACGTTAACATCGAAAGCTCTAGAATTCGAATATACTAGTTTGTCCGTTAAGATCATTGTAGAAATAGAACTTTCGAGAAGAATCTAGAAGGTAATGCAGTGTATGTAAATTGGCCATGAGAACACCATTGAGTCAGTCTAATTGGAAGCATCGTTAAGTAAAGACAAATTAACTGCCTTGAAGTTGGCTGTATGTCCTTGTACATTATTAAAGTGTACTGTATAAAGTGTGTGTGTATTAGAACACATAGTGACTACTTAAACTGTTATTGCTGTACATTTTTAAATAAAATAAAGAGTTGTTACATTTTTAAACTACTAAACTGCTTTTATTTGCAATCAAAGTATCCGGTTTATTTAAAAGGAAATAAACCACAGTTTTTATAAGGTAAAAACGTCACAATTGGTGCCAGAAGTTTGAAGAGCTAAAAGTGGAGCAACTCAAGAGAATTGAACAAGTTGGAGTTATCTGCAGCTGGTAATAAAGCAGAATTACAAAAGAGGCTGATAGATGAATTCAAGCGACGTGATATTGACATAGGAGCTTACGAATTCCAGTATAAAGAAGAAATGAAAGTTTCTACCCGTGCAACAACAAGCAGCATGGATTTATCCACAATGTTTGCTGCTATGATGGAGCAATTTAAAGAAGCCAACGAAACTTCTAAAGTAAATAACGAGAAACTTCGTGCTGAAGTTAAAGAAGAAAATAAAATAATGGAAATGAAATTTCGACGAACTTCTAGAGCGACAGACGAGAAACTTCAGCAAATTTCGGAAGTTATAAACAGCATTGAGACAAAGGTGTCCGACTTAGAAAGCTGCCTAGATATACAAGCCAAAGATGTTGATAAAAAACTAAATGATCTATGGATAAAGATGAATGATCTTCAATGCCAAGATGGACATGTGCGAATCTTTCCAGAATCCTCTAGTAGAATTAAGGCCCCTAGTCTTGATGGCACCACACCATTTAATGTGTTCATATTCTAGTTTGATACAGAAACATGTGCAACGACGAAGAAAAAGCTATAGAGTTGATGTTGGCATTAAAAAGAAATGCTGCAGTAATTCTTGAAAGCGTGCCAGCATGTAACAGAAATAGTTATGATGACATAATGGAGGCGCTACATCGTAAGTACGGTGGTGAACATAAAAAGGAATTATACCGAATAGAATCGCGTGGTGGAGTGCAGAAGCCCAATGAGACACTACAAGTTTTTGCGTTTGAAATCGAGAGTTTGCTGCAGCTTACTTATCCAGGGGAAAACAACCCGTTTTTGGACTATATCCAGATAGAGGCATTTGTTAATGGCATTCGCGATCCTGCCACACCTAAACCATCATTTGCTGAAACCGTCCCATTCTTACTAGCTCAAGAAACGAAAATAATTTCAAAGCCGCATATATGCAAGGTGCGAAATGTCGAAGTTGTTGCTGATAATGAGAGAAATATAGTCGTCGAATTAAAAAAGGTTTTGGAGGCGCTTAATGAGAAGCAAAGTAAAGTCAGAGTAAAATGTTATAACTGCGGTAAATCTGGTCATATTTAGCAAAACTGAAAGCATCAAGAAAACGAACCAGATCCGCCTCGCCTCAAAGAAACAACCAGCAATCAAATCATCAATCATCACAAGAATCATCTTTATAACTAAAACGAGCTAGCACTATGGGGCAAGAGCTAGCTCCATTATGTGAGGTAAGTCTGCGCACTGGGAAGCCGGCCACTGTCTATGGTAAAGTAAATGTGAAATTAACCATTGCCAACGTTAGCGTCAATCATGTATTCATTGCGGCCGTCATTGTGGACGAAGTTATCATTGGTGCAGATAAGGGACAAAAATTTATGATTTGGCGAAATGTGGAGATACCCGTTGACGTCGGATATGAAAATAGGACTCAAGTAAGACAGCTAGTTAGCATCGAGCACCGGAAGGGATTGAAACACGGCAATGCAGACGCGCTGTCAAGATGGCCTTGCAACGTGGAATGTAAGCATTGTACAAAAGCCCAGGAAAAGGAATGTGTCATCGATGTTCGACTAATGCATATAGAGGCCATTGAAGATTGGTCTGTAGCGCAAAGAAATGATCCCATACTGGCGAAAATAATAAGGGCAAAAGAAGAAGGTAAAAGGCCAGCCCGCAATGAAATATCCGCCGAAAGTCCACTGATAAAATTATATTGGGCCCTACGGTTGTTAAATGGCTGCTTATACCGTATATGGGAAAATGCTAACGGTAAAACAGTGACAAATCTAATTATAGTACCATCCTCTAAAATAAACGACGTAATGAAAGACTTCCATGACGGTCTCAGTGGTGGTCATCTTGGTGTGACAAAAACCTTAGAAAAGTTAAAACAACGTTTTTATTGGGTTGTCAGCAAGCAGTAGCCGATTGGGTAGCCAATTGTCCACAATGCATACCAGCGAAGGGCCCAGTAAGAAGAAATCGTAGACAACTTCAGCAGTATAACTCAGGTGCGCCATTCGAGCGGATTGCAATGGATGTAGCAGGCCCTTTTCCTGTCAGTGATGCCGGAAACCGTTACTTTCTAGTGGTTAAGGATTATTTCAGCAAATGACCAGAGGTATATGCCATACCGGATCGGAAAGCTAAAACAGTTATAAGCGTATTTGTGAACAACTGGGTGTGCCGCTATGGTGTTCCACTGGAGTTGCATTCTGATCAGGGTAGAAATTTTGAATCTGCTGTAGTCAAGGAAATGTGCGATTTATACGGAATAAGAAAAACCAGAGCAACGCTACTGCATCCTCAATCTGATGGCATGGTCGAAAGATTCAATTGCACTCTGGAGAAATATTTAAGAAAAGTGATCAGTGCACATCAGAAGGACTGGGATGAACACATACCGAAATTTCTATTGGCATACAGATGAGCTGTTCATGACTCAACCTCTCGAACACCTGAAAAATTGTCTTCGGGACAGAATTCAAGTTGCCTGGTGATTTAGAATTCGGTATTAAGCCCTCATCAACAAATAATGAAAACCTAAACGAACTTCATGAATTCGTACGCAGACGAATAAAAATTACTAGCGACAAAATGAAAGCCAGATACGATCGAGAAGCAAATTCTGAAGGATTCACGAAGGCCAGCTTGTACTGTTGTATAACCCACAACGCACAGTGGGGCATAATCGAAATTTTTTGGAAATAAATAAACTTCTAATTAGCTGGTTGGATTTTCATGAAATTTGGTATAGGCTTAGCAGAGGAGTGTACAATGTTAAGTTTGAAACTGGAGGCGGAAAACCCTCAGGGGCGGAGCTAAGGGGGCTCAAAGTTAGGTACCTCTAACATAACAAATTTTTAATCACTTGCCAAATTTTTGTTTCTCGTCCGATTTCAAATATTTTTATATATTGTTGAAGGCCCTGATAAGACTTATAAAAAACATGCTTATCTCCCATTTATCTCTTACAGTTTTCGAGTTATTTGCGTTTGAATTTTTAAACACCATAATTTTGCATGTTCTTGATCCAGTTTTTTTCATATATATCCTAGTATATCCGACCGATTTTATTAGTTTTTTTCTTAACTAGTTAAAGAACAAAATTATCTATAGAATAAAAAAATTTGAAGTCGATATCTTTACCAAGTCCAAAAATAAACGATTTTGAATTTGAAAATTGCTAAAAAGACGACTTTTTGTGTTTTTTTTTAGCCGAAAAAGTATCTACACTCTTTTTTATCTAAAATAAAATTTTCTTTGGCAAACTTATATTAATTTTGCACTTTTCTGAAAGGTAACTTCACAGAGATGAAGTTTTTTTTAAGATAAAAAAAAAAAACAAGCCCAATAATTCAATTGATCGTAGTACACGCCTTCCCGAATTCGACCCATTTTATATGAAAGTTTTGATTTTAGACCATATTTTCTCAAATCCCAAAGCACGAATCGACAAGCGGAATATATTTAAGGAATCTTCAATATGTTGTTAAAAGTTTTAAATCAAAATCTACGGGACTTCGGAAAAATGTGGATTCTATAGCCAAAAATGTAAATATCCAATTTTTGGGAATTTTCATTAGCTTTTTTGGGAATTCAGGAAAACCCTACTCCTGATTGAAATTTGGTTAACGCGCTTTTATTTATATTAATAAGATCCACATTTTCTGCCAAATTTCATTAAGATATCTTTATAAACAAATATGTTATTACAATTAAAAAATGTGTATTTTCTCCAAAAACCCCAAATTGGACCTTTTAGTGAAAGAAATTTTAAAAATATGTATTCCAAATTAAGCTTATCCTTTAGCACATATAATTTCCGAGCAAAAAGATTCAAGTCAATACCATGCCTCATTTCAGAAATATGCGCCTTCAAACTTTTATATTTCCAATTTATTGTATATATGACTATATTTTTACAAACTTGCAACTTTTGCCTTTAGTTTTGCGTGAATAATTATGAATATTTCTGTATACTTTTACTAATATCTATGCACAAAATATTTTTATAAAAATAATTAATAAATATTTTTTATTTTTAATAGGGTTTCCACATTTTCCAAATTTAAGTAAACCTTTATCCTTTTCTAAGCATTCATATATTTTTATTAATGAATTTTTTTAAAATAACAAAACAAACAAAAAATGTATATTTTAACTTAATCAATATTATTATTTTTGGTATTTATCATCTTCCTTAATAAATATTCTATTTCTAATACGATTTTTTATTAATTATTTACATTAAATTTATGTAGACAATTTTTCTAATATTTTAAACTTATAATACTTATTTTCTATAAAATAATCTGTTGTATCTGTATACATATCTAAAAGATAATAAAGGTCCTTCAAGTCTTCAGTATTTTTACTTGATAATGGTTCATAATAAATCCAACGTTTTCTCATTGATGATAGTACAGGCTCTGATGATAACAATAGGCTATTAAAAATATCCTCGTTTTGTGACGTTCTGGAGCATTTCCTGGAGCTGAACAACGTGCTTAAAATCTCTGTTTCTTGCTTCTTGAGCCTCTTCTGTAAGCTCTCCAAGTGGAAGAATATTTCGTTCAATTATAATTTCGCCATGGCACAATACTTTATGTACTGTTGGTGTCATTTCTTTCCATGAATATAGAGAAACAAGTAGTTTAGATATTTCTGTTGCATATTCTCCAAATCGAGCAGAGTTAATTTTGTGCTTACTATTAATTGCCATTAATAGTTGTTAGTCCTTTTAAGTAACTCTTTATTAATACCAGTTATTTTTGATGTAGCTTCGAAATTTCCGAAAAACCTTCTTGCTGTGTTTCCATCATTTGTACTACCAGTAGGCAGAGGTTTGTCGATGTATAATCCCTCCTCTTCTCTGAATTCATCCAGGATTCTACTTTTCTCAGATATTCTAAGTGTTTTTAAATCCTCGTTGTTTCTGGTAGGTTTTGTTAAATTTTCTGGCACAATTCTGTACTTTAAATCATGTGCTATGTGCAGAAAATGCTCCATGAGCCGTATTCTGGCGTGAAGTGGAGATATTCCGAAAGACAGAAATTCTTCATTAATACTCCTTGCTTTACCAATATCCGAAAATTGTGATTTCGTCTCAACCCATAGTGAGCATTTCCAAAAAGAAGATGTTTCCGTAATGGCATTACTAACCTTTCCATCAATCATTGTTAGACTAAGTTGAAAGGATATGTCGAATATGTGTTGGTTTATGGTTATTGTAAAAGGTTGTAAATCATTTATTTCATCTTTAATATATTCCACTAAATCCTTTGTTGTTGTCTTCGACTCCCTTGTATATTCGAACCAAATAGGTCTGCAAAAATGTTTTGATCCTGGAGTGGTGTTAAGCCATATATCTTCAAATGAGTTTTTACACTTTGATGAAGATTGCTTTAAGGAATAAGATCGCATTCTTAATGGCACCAAAGATGCTATAAATACGCTTTTATAATCCGCCATTTTCTTACTTCCACTAGCATGCTTGTATTAAGGAAGGGCTAATAGTCCGTCACATCCCCACTTACAGATTAATACAACGTCGCTGTTATTTACTTTTTTCAAACAAAGAAGATAGCTCTACACATGCTTCTTTTTCGGTAACCGAAATAGATGGTAAAATAGTTTGCTTTTTTTTCTTGAGTACCCTTGTATGATGGTAGATTTGAGTGTCCCTTTTCAAGTAGAGCTTTTCTTAAAATTTGATATTTGTTTCGGCTGAAGTCCACTTCAAGCATTAAAGCAATTGCTTCTTCCTCTGTAAAATTGGATTGTGATATTGGAGTAGGTACACTTTCGGCAATCTGTTTAAGACGGTTTGGTGATGCAGTTGACAGTATTTCAGCAATATTAATTGCACTCTTAAGTAGCTTCTCCTTTATTAACATTTCTTTGAATGTATCAGAAACTTCTTCATTCGAAATTAGAGAAAGCTTATGGGCCAGTCTTTTCTTCTTAGATCTTGTACTTAAATCATCATAAGTCTTGCAGGGTGCTCCAATTGATATTTTGCACTCCGATATTTCTATATCAGTATCCATCCAATCGGAATGTTTAATTGTTAAACTGTTAGTACGCTGATTCAAGGACTTAATTTTTACGTCATACAACGTCAAAGCTCTCTATCTGAGACTTACCAATGACGTCGACTTTTGCATGATATGTAGTTTTTATGAATTCCACTATAGCTTTTAAACGATTAAGATCATTTTTAGATAAACTCCACAGAACACAACACAATTGTTCATGCTTCAATGTAATCACCATGGTAATCAACTTCGTTATGATGTTGATAAGGATTAGCTGCGCATTTATATATATCTAATAGATATATCGCACAGGTATATATATTTACAGGTATTCTGTGAATTTTCATTAGGTAAAATATCTGAAAGAGTCAATTTGGAAGAGTACATATACCGAATTCATTGATATTATATGATGCTGTTAGGTATCACCGGAAAGGATATTACCTGTGCATTGTCACTATCCCATAAAAATATATATTTTGAACTATCAGTAATAGATAAATGCTGCAGCTAGATATCATCGGAAAGGATACCTGTACATTGCCACTAGATCATAAATATATAAATTTTTAACCATCACCAATAGATAAATACATTTGTTAAATTTAGGTAAACACCATAAATGTAAACTAATAAAATACTTATTGATTAAGTTAAAATAGACATTTTTTGTTTGTTTTGTTATTTTAAATTCATTAATAGAAATATATGAATGCTTAGAAAAGGATAAAGATTTACTTAAATTTGGGAAATGTGGCAACCCTATTAAAGATAAAAAATATTTATTAATTATTTTTATAAAAATATTTTGTGTATAGATATCATTAAAAGTATACAGAAATATTCATAATTTTATAAGTAATTATTCACGCAAAGCTAAAGGCAAAAGTTGCAAGTTTGTAAAAATATAGTCATATATACATTAAATTGGAAATATAAAAGTTTAAAGGCGCATATTTCTGAAATGAGGTATGATATTGACTTGAATCTTTTTGCAAAAGATCGGAAATTATATATAAATTATTATATATAAATAATTATATATAAAGGATAAGCTTAATTTGGAATACATATTTTTAAAATTTCTTTCGCTATTTAGAAATAAACCAAACAAAAAGCCCAATTTGGGGTTTTTTGGAGAAAATACAAATTTTTTAATTGTAATAACATATTTGTTTATAAAGATATCTTAATGAAAATTGCGGAAAACGTAGGTCTTATTTATATAAATAAAACCGCGTTAACCAAATTTCAGTCAGGGGTAGGGTTTTCCTGAATTCCCAAAAAAACTAATGAAAATTTCCAAAAATGGGATTTTTTACATTTTTGGTTATAGAATCCACATTTTTCCGAAGTCTCGTAGATTTTGATTTAAAACTTTCAACAACATATTTAAGATCCTTAAAATATATTCCGCTTGTCGATTCGTGCTTTGGGATTTGGGAAAATACTAGGATATATATGAAAAAAACTGAACCAAGAAAATTATGGTGCTTAAAAATTCAAACGCAAATAACTCGAAAACTATACAAGGTAAATAGGAAATGTAAGCATGTCTTTCATAGGTCTTTTCAGTGCCTTCAACAAAAATTTGGCAAGTGATTAAAAATTTTTTATGTCAGAGGTACCTAACTTTGAGCCTCCTTAACTCCGCCCCTAAGGCGTTTGTTGTGCCCCCTTCCAAACTTGACATTGTACTCCTCTGCTACGCCTATACCAAATTTCATGAAAATCCAACCAGCCGATCAGAAGTTACAGATTTATTTCCAAAAAATTTCGATTCTGCCCCACTGTGCATAGTCGAGGTGCCCATTAAAATATTTAATTGTAAACATTTTAAAGGCTTTTTAAAAATTTAGCAAAATTTTCAGATATTACTTCAGCATTTTTGGATGCCAAAAAAAGTCTTAGAATTAAAAAAGCACATTGGAGGACTTGCTGTAGTTTATTTTAATAATTTTTTTATTCTGTCAAAATAATTCAGTTTTGACGGAAAAAGAGATATATTTAAACGCATTTTGCAAGGCCCGGCATAAAAACTATCAAAATGTGACTCAATAGTTAGCTTTTGTCAAGATTTTTTCTAAAATCAAGGGCGCCCAAAAAATACGAAATTATTAGAATTTATGGACAATAAATAGACTGCTCCAAAAAAAGGGACTTTCGAATTTCGAGCAGTTTTTTTTTATAATTTGCTACTATCAGCTTTTTTTTGCAATTTAATGTAAAGTAACCGTAATGTACACATAATTATCTATAAAACAAGAAAAAAAGTTAAAATCGGTTAGAAAATATTAAACTTTTTTGTTGACATTCGCATTTGTGGGATATTTTTTATTTCCGCTCTATTTGCTATTTTTTCGATCAGAGAATATATACGAGTATTTTCGATATTAAAACATATTTTAACAATTTTGAACAAATTGCTTATTGTAAATAAATATTTCAGAAACAAAACAAATAATTTTTGTGTATTTTACGTTTTAATGTTCTCTTTATATATGAAAGCTTACTGTTCTGAAATTTGGTAAACAATAAAAACTAGTTTAAAATGTTTTTTGGTTTGTATGGAAAAACCAAAGAAAATTATGTAGTAAAAAAAAAAAATTCGAATAAAGCTGAAAACTACTAGTTTTAGCTTGGTGCAAATGACATATAAACATATTTCAAAAAAATTCGGAAAAACTATGATGTTTTATAGACAACACCAGAGAAAGTAAAAATTTTGCGGATTTTGGTAAAAAGGCATTTTGTTATGATATAATTTTCAATAATTTGTATACTAGTCTAAAACAATTGACTCCACACTCAGAAATCACCAAAAAATTTCTGTTGTGGCATCAATCCAAAATATATAAAATAAAATAAATGTTATCTGAAGAAGAAAAAGCTTTTGAAAGTTTCGTATAAATACAATAGTGCACGTAGTGCTGTTGTGGAAGACAATATTTAGAATAAAATTAAAACTATTAGCATATTTAATATTTAAGAGACCGTTAACGGTTTACTCGTTATAATTTATGTCAAAATACTTCCAGCAAAGTTGCATCAAAAGGGAAGCAAGAATAGATTCTAACGTTCTTAAAAATGTTGTTTTTAAATGTAAGTAGTTGTTAGGAAAAAAAAGAGCTAACATAAATCTAACTTAAACAATGCCTTTTTGCCTAAAGCCGAAAAATTCAAATCTAAGTACGATAAATTTATATCGACCTAACTCTTTTTTTATTTTTACTTTCTGCGTTGTTTTTTTTATTATTTTTTTTTTTTTTTTGTAGTTTGTTTAACATAATTTTGCAAAATTGAAATTTGTGATTTAAAACACCCATAATAAAAATCAACGTTTTCTAATAAAGCATGAAAAGAAAATATTATCCTGCAGGATTTTTTCATAACTATGGTTCAAGTTTGACTTAAAATATTTTATTTCAATATTTCTAAAAAAAAAAATCAAAATTTTTTATGCGCGTTGCTTACACAAGTGTTCGAAAACATGTTTATATATAATATGGAGAATTTCTAACTTTTTTATCCTCTTTGATAGATAATTATGTCTAGATTACGGTTCTTTTCCATTAAATTGCAAAAAAGAGTTGATAATAGAAAATTAAAAAAAAACTGAGTCAAAATTTTCCCATATAAATGCACCCTACAAACTTCAGAATTGATGCGGCACGTGTTTGCTATATCCGATCAGTGTAATATTTTGCACACTATATTTTTACATAAAAAGGAACAATCCTAGGAGTCGGCTTTTTTGGAGCAGTCTAATATACGTATCTATATATATGTATACATACATACATAAATACATACATACATACATACAGCATATTAGGAGATATATATCCTACAATTTTTATAACTTAATTTTTTCACAAAAATTTTTGGTTTACGTTTTACAAATTTTTTTTTTATGAAGCCAAGAGGGAACCGGTATGTAATTCAAAAAAGTGATGTAGAAAGAATGGAGAACTAGTTCACAAAAGCACTATTTAGTAGCACATCTAGTAATATTACACTATGCGACAGTCAAAATCGGGATGGGATGAAACCAACGGGAAATGTTATATCGGTAAAAAAGAAGTTATTCGTGTCCCGGCGTTTCGCTGGGTCACGTCTAGGAATCGAGATATATCGATTTGAAGTTAGTAACTATCATATAGGGGAAATTGTGACCTTTGATGGTCTTTTTTGACATAACTCGAGAACCACCAGTCCGATTTTGCTGAAACAAATTTAAAAAAATTAGGAATTACAATTCCTTTAATCTGTTCATACAACGTTTCGCTACATAAGCAACAGTTTCGCAGTTATAAATAAATGTATGAAGAAAAAAACTATTTTTTGCCTAAAAAATTGAATTTTTTTATTTTTAATTCATAAAAAAACCAAAACGGTAAAAAAAAGTGTCAAGTCCTATTACTTTCACTTAAAGTCATATAACCTTTAAACAAAATGAGACATAGATCATGAAAATCGATGGACGCGTTTCGCTTTTATTCACAATTAAGTGAAGGTATGAATTTCAAAAATTTTCTCTAGATATACTCAAAATTCCTTGGAAAAAACATTGATGACCTTTTTATGATTGTCAGAATTTAAAAAAAAGTAGTAAACAAAAGGTTATTTGATTTTTATGGTAGCGGTAACAAACTAAAAAACGGTCATAAATGTGCTTGGACAATTAAAAGGAAAAAAGGAAAGTGCACTTTTTTAATTATTTGGGTTTTTTCCGTTGGCTACCTGCATGATTTTTTTACACAAATTGCACCCACATTTATGAGTGGTCATGTTTTAGAACGTTTCGAAAAATTTAAAACGCACACGAATCAGGTTTACAGCCACCCTTAAAAGATGCGCGAATTCATAAGTACCTCTCAGTAAAATATTGAAACTTACGTAGTATTTATAGGTGTTCACTGATCGATTTTTGTCATTCAACAAGTGTCTCCGAACGCGTAAAGTACGGTTTTTTAAAGTGACGAAAAAGTAATAAAAGTATAAAACCGAAATGAGTGCAAATTGTCCAGAAAATATCAATTTATTTTGTTACGTTTGTGGCAAAAGATCTTTTTCAACAAATGCTGCATTACTCACTGAGCAAGTGGAGCGCGCTTTTAAACTTTATTTTGATTACGAAATAATTCGCGGCGTTTCGTGGGTCCCAGACAAAATTTGTAAAACGTGCTACAATGGTCTTAACATGTGGATCCAAGGGAAACGCAGTTCACTTCGTTTTGGTGTACCAATGATTTGGACTGATCCAGGAGAGCACAATTCCGACAACTGTTACGCTTGCGCAAACAAAATATGTGGAGTAAATCGTAAAGGCCTTAAACGAAGAGTTTAAATATCTGTTAAAAGTGCACAAATACCTCTACCGCATTCGGATGAAATACCAATTCCACCGCTTCCAAGTCCTGACAGAGAAACTTCTTTTTCTATTGAAACAATGGATCAATCGGATTTCACCTATAAACCAATACCAGAAGCCGTCCCATCGAACAAAATAATTCCAATATCACAAGCAAGAATGTACAAGATTGTTGCAGAATTAAACCTTTCTCAACGTGAAGCAGAAAAACTTGCCCAGCTTTTGAAAGAAGGCAACAATTTGGAGCCTAATGTCAAAGTTACCGGATATCGAAGACGACAATTGCTATTCCAACGGTACTACACACTCAACGAGGGTAAGTCACAAAAATGAAGTTAACTGACTGATTAAAAACAATTGATTTTTTCCAGATGAAGACAGATCCTCATCCGATACAGACTCTGAACAAGTGGGCGAACCACCACGCAAGAAAGTAAAGGGCGCAAACAAACGAAAATAAGTTTTGCGTTCATCGGTTTTTATAACCTATGTTTCTATGTAATAACCTAATAATTACCTGTAATAATTTTTAATTTTACGTGTTAATAATTATAATAAATAATATATGATAAATATTATCCATAAACATAAAATCAATATTCTTGTCAAAATGAGATACCTTCACTTAATTGTGCGAAACGCGTCCATCGATTTTCATGATCTATGTCTCATTTTGTTTAAAGGTTATGTGACTTTACCTGAAAATAATAGGACTTGACGCTTTTTTTACCGTTTTGGATTTTTTATTAATTAAAAATAAAAAAATTAAATTTTTTAGGCAAAAAATAGTTTTTTTTTTATACATTTATTTATAACTGCGAAACTGTTACTTATGTAGCGAAACGTTGTATGAACAGATTAAAGGAATTGTAATTCCTAATTTTTTTAAATTTGTTTCAGCAAAATCGGACTGGTGGTTCTCGAGTTATGTCAAAAAAAAGACCACCAAAGGTCACAATTTCCCCTATATGATAGTTACTAACTTCAAATCGATATATCTCGATTCCTAGGCGTGACCCAGCGAAACGCCGGGACACGTATAACTTCTTCTTTACCGATATAACTTTCCCCGGTAGTTTGAACCCTTCCCGATCACTGACCCCTACCATTTGTCGCACAGTGTTATTAAAGAATCTGAAATCGTTCTGTTTGCGCCAGTTCAATGACAACTTACAAATGTGAGCCTCCTGATTGCTGTTTCCTAAAAATATTGGTTAATAATGAAAAAAATAACAAACAAAAATGAAAAAGAAATATATATATATATATATATATATATATATATATATATATATATATATATATATATTTCCTTTTGGTTTTGTTTTAATAATTTTGTACAATTTCACCTTTTTTTAACAAAAAAAAATTACGATTGCAAGAGTTTGCCGAAAAATGCTGTCGCTATCTAAATTCTTGCATAAAAAAGACACTTTGACGAACACATTCACGTGTTTACGTTCGTGCAATTTCATGCCCAAACATAACTTTTGTCTGTCAAAGTTATAATTTATCTTGATAAGCTACCCATATGACTACATAACTCAAAAATAAACACAAATCCACGACTTATATAAAATTTAAAATAAAGGTTTTAAAATACATCTCCTAAGCTTCAGTTTACATTATACAACATTTTTCTGGTATTTTTTAAAAAGATGTTAAAAATAATATTAAACTAACAACTTTAGTGCCTTGTTAGACTATCAACATTGCCACATTATACTTTTTAATATATGTTCTTGGTTACTTGGTCTGTTGCTATTTGTAAAATTTTTACAATTTCTTAAATTATTATTTTGAAATTTCTGCAAAAAAAAACTGGATTTTTAACCAGTGTGGCGTGTAAAACTATGAAACGTGAGATAAGTCAGAAGGGCATGGGTTTAATTCGGTGTGCCGCCACCGACATTAACACAAAATTATAAAACACAAATAAATATAATTAAATAAAAAAATAAAACATTTGGAAGTGTTATATTCGACTGGGCCAAATCATTTATACCCATCAAAAAATCTATATTGCATAAATATATAAATTCATTAAAACTTATTATATTATATTTTTGTTGAATTTACAAATCAGTAGTTTTCCGATTTAACAAACCTAATTATTGTCAGGCATGTTCGTTAAACTGAAACGTTCGTTATATACAGTACTAACGAAATTATCTCTTTTGGATGCAACTTACTAAAAATTATACAAAATATTGTTTTTTTTATTGAATTTTATTAAAAAATAACTCTACAACATAAAAATGTAACAAAAACTGAGACAATTCATGAATATGGGCAACCATCAGTAACTTAAATCTCCCTATATTGTTTTCATCAATTAATTTTTCTTATATAGGCGAGGCAAGTTACAAGACTATCATATATGCGTTGTTTTTGAAATAAACAAAAGAATTTGTTCTCAATTCTTGTATATTACCCTCACTTTCTAACTTTTCTTTTTGAGGATCCAAAATTTTATTTGCAATATTTTTTTAAAATATACATTTAAGTTGTTATAAACTGTACAAATCTGTCACACGTAAGCCTTCTTAATCAACAATTATTATTTCATCTTTTAAAAACGCTCGTTGCTCTTTTCTCTTCCAAAAAGCCAAAAGAAAAGATCTGCTTCAAATAAATATTTATTTTTTATCACTAGGATTTGTAAAACATTATTATTATTTTTTTAATATTTTAATGTGCTTTCGAATAATTTTATTTTTATTGATTATTTTATTATTATTGAGTACAAAATTAATTTTTTGTTCGTTATATAAGATACTCAATAGAAATAGTTTGCTCGTTCATTAAATGCTATGTTAGTTAAACCTGAAAACTACTGTATCGTGAATTTATTAAATCATATTTATAAAAGAAAACTTAAAGAGGAGTAGGAAATATTTTTTGTCATTTTTGAAACGCTATAAAATGACTACTTTTTGCATTATGGAAAAACTAATGATACACAATTAAAGGTGATTATCTATACTTTTGACCCAAATAAAAATTAATGTTGAGTTTTTATCCACTTTGGAATAATTTGCGGTTTTGTCTCATAACCTCACTTTTTAATTTGAACACATATTAATATGCCAACAGAGGTTTTCAGTGAAATTCAAAATGTTTTTTAAATATTTTTAAGTATCGGAGATAAACTAAACCCTGATTTATTAGGAGCATAAAATTCCTTTAAATGGTTTTGCTACATATCTCAACATCTTTAGTATCAAAACTACACTAATTGAAATTTATGAACGTTTAAATTAAGTACTTGACAATCTTGACCATGATACAATTTTAGTTAGTTCTTGCTATATTAATTGGTACAAATTGAGGGTGACATCTCTAAATAGCATCACTTAGAACTTATCCGTAACATACCAGCAAGTAACCAACCGAAAGGATATTAGCTTTTTGAGTAATTTTAAGAAGTATGTCCAAATATATATTGAGACTTCAATTGTTCTAAAGAACACAAAATCTTGGGCTATGATGCTCAGAATAATTTCTGTGCACTTTATAATTTATTGATCAATTATGTTCAATGTTTAGAAGGCATTCAGATAATAATTTATTATTTCACAAATATATAAAGTTTTCAAGATAATTTACTCTTATTTGTATTATAGTGATATAGTGATTATGTTTTAGTTCAATTTTGTGCAAAACTATTTCGAAATTCTTAATTTCCTAACAACATCGGTGAAAAAATACAAGCAATTCTACATAAATTCTATAGTCAAATATACAATTAGTCAGAACTAACTACTTTTTTCCATTTAAAAGTCAAATTTATTGCAAATTTAAAATTATAAAATTCTTTCTCCCAAGTGTACACGTAAGAATTATAATTGTCTTCATTTTAAATTAAACCATCATTTTTACCAAAAATGTCCTGTTTTTTTCTCCTTTCTTCCAATTTTTGTTATAACTTAGTAAATACGACTTCGACCAGTATAATATTTTACACACATATTATATGTACTTATATCATTTAGGTAGTGAAAGAATTAAGAAAATATATTGATTAGTTTCTGAGCTATTGCATTTCCATAATGACAAAAAGCACTTCGGACCACCTTTTAATAAAAAAAAAAACATTAAAATATACGCAATTAAAGAAATTTTAAAGAATGGATTCATATTCAAATTATTTGTTATCAAAATGTTTGCTTAAATCTGGAAATATAATTCATATTTGTAAATAGGCGTTAATCATGACATCAGAAATTTGTAACATAAAGAGTCCCCGAAAACTGTTGTTTTGGGCATATGACTAAGGAAGATCGCTGTTTTTTGTTTGGATCCGAAAAATATCTGAAAAATATGTTCATTTGTTAAATGGTCGATAATCAATTAAGTCAAAATGTTCACATCTACATTTGAAAGAAATCTTCTTCGACTATTTGGTAATCAGCAAAAACCATCTTTGTCTGTTGTATCTTGAACGGCTGAAATTATTTAGATTAGATTTAAATGCGAATGAAATCAAAAGTGCGATGATGTTCATCAATGATATTAACTCACTTACCTTTTTTTGATATATTGCAAACGGTTCCACGTATGAATCCATGCATTGTCATATATGAGTCATATACAAAAATATATGACCATTTTCTGCTGGGTATATATAAAAAATATATTTTACAGATCCTTATCTGGCATTTCAAAATTTTTGATTTTTGTTTCAAGATAAATTATAAAATAAAAGTCTTGGCCAAGTATCGAACTCAGGACCTGAAGTCCTACAGTCACAAACCCAAGTGAGTTGAAATTTGATACGAACTCAGGATAAACAGCTTGTAGTCTAGAGGTTATTCAATCCCACAACTTTCCATTAGAGCGTAAAAATACAACGCTATGTGATGTGTTCTTTGTTCGCATATATTTTACTTACAGCGACATCCGATTTAACAGTACTGTAATGATTTTAATATTTGTGGCCATTGACTCCTGTTGTATGTAATTTTGTCGAATACTTTTGTACGTAAGGAAAATTATTAAATGTTTAGTAAAAGCAATCGTAAATTTGAGCGAGCAAAAACAGTGAAACTCTAAAAAATTCTACATGATTTCTTAAATTTTGATAAAAATCATTATTGGAAAAGGTTGGAAACTATAGAATTGTTAAACACAATTCTTACATATAGACTAAAATACATGAAATCTACAGATAATCTAAATATTAGCAAATATTTGCACTTTCTGTTAAATTTTGAAATTTTTCTAAACTATTGCGGAAATTTTTCAATAAAGATTGATATTTTTGGAAATATTATTTATTTCTTTATTAATTTGAAAAATTTTCTATGAAAAAGCGATCATGATAGTTTGGCTTAATTTTGTAATTTATAATTGTATGAAAGCTTTCGGCCGAAAGACGCTACCAGCTTCAATCGTTATTGTGAAGGAGTCAACAGCTAAATATAATTTTTTCGCAATGATACGATATTACTTGCGATAACGCAATAATGTTCAAATTTCTCTTGATTTTAGTTCTGAAATAAATTGTAATACCAGAAAAGACAATTAAGAATTATGCCTATTTTGACACTGTTCCTATGTTAAATAATTAAAATTTCGTCCTTCGTGAATATTGGACTGTTGCATTTTTTACTACTGGAAATTAATATTTAAGGAAATATGTCTACCTAGACAGTCTAAATTCGAAATATATACTTTTAGAGTCAAATTAATTCAAGTTGTCGTAATAGGATCTCATTTTCATTAAATAGTACTTGTTACAATAATAAATGACCTTGCTCCAAAAGCAAAGGTGCTAGTTTGATTTTAGTAAATAATAGGTGGTATGTTAGAAGGGTTTTCCGTTACCATATTAACATCATTAAGACAACGATTGGTGGCAGTAGTAGCTTTAAATGGTCAGTGTTCATTAGAATAATATCAAATATCTACTGTTACATAAATTGTATCATTTTCTCAGGCATGATCGTTTCAATATTGTGTCTCTAAGATAACTTTTAAGAATCCTTACTTGTTTGCCTTAAGAACTTTTTTTTAATTTTTTTTTTTTTTTTTTTTTTAATTTTATTTATCAATATTATTTCAGTACCATCATCATAATGTTATTTTTAAATATTCCTAAGTTCTTAAAATGAATGGAGAAAGAGCGTTTTTTTAATATTATTAATATCCTTTGTAGTTAAAATAACCTTAAATTTATGTGCATTGATAGTAAATGATAGTAATGCAATCAAAATTATAGTTTTCAGCATTTTTCAATAATTAATTTTAGCGTTAATTTACAACTTAAAAAAAAATTAATAACTATGCCTATGTGTAACAAATTGGAACGAAATGAAATACAATGATTGGCTAAGACAACAAAGAATAAAATCACAATGTTGAAAAAATGTTATTTATTAGACTATGAGCCTAAAAAAATCAATTTCAACACACAGACGGACAAATATTCTCAAAAATTATTTATCACAATAATCACTAATATTTTCAATTTTAAGGTTCTGAATGTACATTTAAAGACTTTCGAATAAAATGACAAACTTATATATATTGTTTGAAAAGTAAACAGTTACCGAATTTTTATCAAATTTGTATTATATTAAACGACATTGCACATATCGTCTTGTAGAAGTCCTGTGGCCGGTCCTAAGGTGGTTAAGCGACGTTAATAAGCCACCTCCAGTAACAACTCCATATAAAAGTGACAGGTTCCTCCCATATAGAGTTCAGAAACTAGAAACGGTCACCAACCACGGTCATGTGACTAGTATTGAATCGTTTCTCTTTCCTCTAGGGCAATTAAAAAATTAAAGTAATTGCTAAGATATTCGTTCATATTGCTTACCATTCGTAATATCTTCTGCTTGTAGGAACTTCCTTGTTTTCAGGAAATGTTGAGGCGAGTTATGAAGAACAACTTGCCTGTAATACTTTTTAATAAATATTAAATTAAAATGTTTAATATGTTAACACTTACGAATAGAGAACCTTTTAGTTTTTGTATTCAGGACAAGTTTTGAAAACCTCGTACTAGAGGTCAGGAATATGTTCTTGCTTTGTAATTGTTTTATTTACATAAGTATGATAAAATATAATATTTTAAAACATGTTTAAAATAATAAACATTATTAAACTTACATTTTAAGAAATCCAGCAAGTGTTTCACACTAAATTATTATTTTTATTATTTATACAACACTTTTGTTTAAAATGCGACATCCCTTAAACGATAAATAAAATCCCTGTTAAACGATAAATAAAAACTGGGTTGTTTTCTTTTCGTTTTTGTTTTACTACATATATTTCCCGTTAAAATGATTGAATACAATGAATTTAACATAAGTTAATGAACGATTTCTTTGATTCAAAGTACTTGCTCGTTAAGCAAAGCTTCTTCTTTCTTAAATCAAAGTTTTTATACTTTGAATTAACTAGTTCTTCATTGATTCACCGTTTTTATGTATACTGTTTGTATACTGTTTTGTTTCTTTTATTCTTCTGAATCAACGTACAAGTTCATTGAACGAACGTACAACTTCTTTAAATTCAACGAACATGTTCTTCTATTATCATCTCCTCATCTAATTATTTTTGTTGGTACGCCATACTTAAATCCAGTTTCGTAAATTCCTTTCTCACCATGCAATTTAGAAATTTCTTCAATCGTGGCAACGGATATTTTTCTATCATTAAGTATGGGTTCACGCTCCATAAATTCTTACACTACCGACTTTTTTTAATGTTGGCACTACTCGCTATATTCAACCGGTTTTAAAATTTTCATTTATTTAACTTTGCTAAATTTCCTATCTATTAGATGACTTTTTACTACCTGAAGTTCAGACGAATAATTGATGTTAAAATTTCTATTCCGAATGCCTTCATAAATTTTCTACCTAAAAATAGTGGGCCAACATGTTTAATAACGATAATTGAAATGAGTTTTCTTTTATTACCGTATTGTATAAACATATCACCAGCTCTCATTGGACTTATTTTAGTACCATTATAAACTTTCAGTAGCATATCTATTTTACGAAGACTGTAGTTCCTAAAAGTTGCATTGTATGTTTATTCCAAAATAACATTATTTTCTGAAACCGTATCGGAATATCTTTTGAGCTTGTAAAACAAAATAGACTTAAATTTCTATCAACATTTTCTAAAAAATTAACATTTTTGATTTTGCACCTTTCTTTTATTGAACTTTTTGATGACATTGATGACACTTATAATAACTAAAATTACATTGCTCATTTTTATGATTTTTATACTCGCAGAATTTACATTGTTTTCAGCTTCACATTGTTAAAAGCTTTTTCAGGTTTTACAAAATAAATTACTACAAATTAGATTTTAAAAAAATAACACTTTTTTATAAAAATCAAATTATTTATTATAAATTTTTATATTATAATTATTATATTATTATTATAAATCGAATTGTTTATTAAAATTCGTTATTTTACAAAAAATTATTTTTTTTACTAAAAATCTAATTTTTTTTTTTTGACTTTTATTAAAAAGATTTGATTTTTAGTAAAAAAAAATTGATTTATAGTAAAAAAAATTTGATTTTTAGTGAGAAATCTGAATTTTAGTAAAAAAAATTTTATTTTTAGTAAAAAGAATTTTATTTTTTGAAAAAAATTTGACTAAGTAAAAAATTCTATTTAAAAAATAAATAAATTTTTAGTAAAAATTAGATTTTTAGTAAAAAATCTGAATTTTAGTAAAAAAAAATTCATTTTTAGTAGAAAAAATTTGATTTTTAGTAAAAAATTTGATTTTAGAATAATTTTATTTTAAAATAATTATATTTTTATAAAAAAAATTAACTTTTAGTAAAAAATTAGATTTTTAGTAAAAAATCTAAATTTTAGTAAAAAAACATTTGATTTTTAGTAAAAAAATTTGATTTTTAGCAAAAAAATTTGATTTTTAGTAAAAAATTTGATTTTTGGTAAAAAATTTGATTTTTAATAAAAAAAATCATTTTAAAATATTAATTTTTAGTAAAAATATACGACAGTAAAAAATTAGAACTTTGGTAAAAAATTTGATTAAGAAAGCACATTTTTGGTGTTTGTAAAACACATGCCTTTTAATGAATAAATCTAATTTATGATGAAAAATCTTTTTTTTACTAAAAATTTCATAATAGTTTCATTTTCCAACATATTAACTTTTATCTTTTAAACGCAAAAAAAAAACACAAAATAATCATTATAGTTGAACAAAAAAGTAAAAATCAAAAGTAACCATTATTTGTTGAGTTTTATTTTAGAGAAAAGTTAGAGTTGCTGCGCTAGTATTCTGGGCCGACACTAATAGGAGTATAACATTATAATATTAAGAGTAGTACCAATAACTTTACTCATATTAATATAATTTAAGAGTACTGATCTATTTAACAAGTAAACTCCATACAGTCTTACTCTAAGTAAACTAAAAGAACTTAACGTTTTTGTTCGTAAAAACACTTAAACATGAAATTTTTCCTAAAAGGGATTCCAACTATTATGAATAGGACTGAATGTGTAGTTTTACTATTTTTACGTATAAAAACGGTTTTAAGTATAAAAAATTTAAAAATAACAAAATTTGTACAAACAAGCAAACACAATGATTATTTTTATTATGGTAAATTAAATTAAAGAAATAATAAAACTGAATTATTTTCAGAAAACCCAGCCCACTATTCATCAATATTCTCTTTGAAATCATCTAGCAGTGATCTTATCTCCTATCCTACTAAATTTATTCCACATTATTCTACCTTGATTGGAGAAGTCTACCGACGGCATACAGACATAAGAACTGTGAGTGGTTATCAGGTTTTACGCTTCGTAACAGAGTTATTACCAGCTGCTTTGTCTATCTCTACTGAAAATATTTCATGGATTTGGACGTTAATTATATTTACAATGTTTTTGGTATTTGGTCTATCTCAGTTATGTGTTATGTGGAAGCCAATTTCTTGTGCTTTAGGAAATTCGACAAGCGCAGTATTTCTTAGTTGTGTCACTGGTCTATTGTTAAGTATACCATTTGCGACTGAAATTGGTATCACATTACTTCATTATATAGATATTTTGTTGGGCGGAGCTTGGTTCATTCCGGTGTTATGGGTAGCGGAAATTTTTGGCGTTTTTCTGATTCGTGGACGTCCATATAATGGTGATGATCTTGTAAAAGACTTGAGAATGTCGGGATCTATATCTGCCTTTTTAGCACTATCTTGGAATGTTCTGCTACCCATAGGTCTTATAACGTTAGCTGTAATTGAATATAAAATATCATTGTCTAGTCAGTTGTATTATTGGCGCGGAAATTCTTATTTTACTTACTGGTCAAGAAAAGTGGGAGCTTTAACACAGATTGGATTTTTACTTTTAGTCCCGATATCGGCAATTATACAGATATATCGGTATCTTAGTTCGGGACCTCCTGATATTTTAGACGTAAGTAATAGTTGTTTGTAAACTATTAACCCTATAGTAAAATGTAAATTTTTTTTTAGAGAATACAAATGCTGTATAGACCTCCAGATGAAGCTGATTATATTGAAAATAATAGAAATATTTTAAATTCGAGATATCATGATCAAAACAGAGAAAATTCTACATTCAGACATTTTCAAGATGACGACCCACCCAAATATACTCCACCTCCGTCATATACAACAGCAACAGGTGCAAGATTAGCAAAGACTTTACGACAAAGCATAAGGCACAATGTTAGACGGTAAATGTTATTAAAATTGACTATAATTATCCATTATTACATATTTTATACTTTCAGTATTTTGAGAGAATCCGAAAGATCTACTGTATCAACTCAACATGAAACTCAAAACGAACAAGCGTTTTATCCACCAGAGTGTCCTTCAGTCTCAACTAACCGATTTGAAAGAGGACATGCAATGAGCGCTACTATACGTGAATCCATTGAAGTTGATAGTAGACCTTCCCTTAATTCATTCTATTGTCGTAGTCTTTCCTTAGGCCGCAAGCAATTACTAAATAAGCGACCCTCTAAAGAAGCAAATCGACGTCCACTGTCAGCACGAACAAATAATTCTAATAGAATATCATCACGGAGACTAAAAGACCGCCCATATACTGCTGAAGATGTTATAACCATTTTAAGATCATCTACGTTAGGACGAAGAAGAGCAACAGAGTACTCACAAACTGAGTCCGTGTTTCGTTCCATTGAAAATTTGGTTGAAAATGCTGAACCTCCCAATATTAGTTCAGCTGTTATAAAGGAATGTTTAAATCAAAATAATCAAAGTTCATCGTCCGCGATTTAATCAATATTTTAAATATAATTTTTTAATATCTATTTCCTTAACTTCAAATAAAAATAAAGTAGGAACCGTACTTCTAAATGATTTAATTAATTTTTTGTACTGGGAAAATATCAAGTAGTATCTGCGAAATTTTGAATTTTATTGTAAAAATGTACTTCAGTTAAAAGAGTACAAGACGTCAAGCCGAAACCGTATATCAAGAGATATGTTTTACTTTTATTTTTACTTTGTAAAAAAATATAAATACTTAGATTATGAATTTTATAACATTGTTGTGTCAATTTTTAAAAAAAAATGTTTCATTTATTCTAGAAATTTATGAAAAACTACATATTGAAACTATAAGGTCATCTGAACCCGCTTGCAAAACTTGATGAAGCCCAAACAAGTTCAAGGCTTCGTAGAGCCTTGGTAACACACACTAATAACTGAAGAAACACAACCAACGACAAATTTGACTTTACATTGCCGTTCAACGGCAAGCAGTTTGAAAAAAATTTATTTTATTTTCTTTTTTTTTCAACAAGATTATCATCATTAATAAAAAAATATAAATTATAAAAATAAAATAAAAACTAAACGAAGAGAGAAAAAGGAAATTCTTTAAAGAAATTAAACAGAGCTTATAGATTATTTCCAGCTCTCGTCAAATTTACAGGTTTTAGTCAGAGTAAGCCAAAAATTGTCTGAAAAACAACAAAATACACATAAATTCTTAGTACTGGAACGCTTTCCTGTAAATTCTGACTAAAACTTGCAAATTTGATAAGTACTGGAACAGAGCTATAATAATATTTGTATATTAAAAACGATAATTATAACAAATAATCAAAAATATGATTATAATTTTTATTTTACTCAAAACTTTGACAAACAACTCGCCGCACAGTGGGGTCAAACGCAAATTTTTTGGTAATAAATCTGAATCTCCTAAACTACTGGTCAGATCAAATTGAAATGTATGGAAGAGTTGTAGAGGAGGACCTAAGCTCTCAGAAAAATTATCTTGTAGTCACCCTGTGATAATACGAGATAAGCTACAGGGTGTCAAAGTTGACTACCTCGAGTATGTAAAAGTTAAAAAAAATCGTAACTTGTACAAATGAAGTCCGATTTTGAAGATTTTTATATTTCTGGAAAGTGCTTGGCAAGATAAAGAAAAAATAAGCTTACTCATCTAAGTTATCTCTTACAGTTAAAAAGATATTTACGCTTGAATTTTTGATTTTTTGGCTCGACTTTCTTTCGTTTTTCGGGAATAAATCCGGAGATATATGAGGTAAAAATTTTTTAAAAATATTCCGTAATTTGCTACAATTCGTCTAGACGTGAAAAATATTCAAAATATTTTTTTACAAAAATATAGTACAATTCATTCACTTTTTTCTCAAAGTTCCGTTAATAAAAAAAATTTTTCCTTATTAATTTCAAAAGATAAGGCTTCATAAATGGTTAATAAAGAAATTTTGAATTGATTTAAGTTTTCACCCTACATCCAGCATTGGCCGAAAATTGTCGATTTTAAAAAATAGTTTCATTTTTATCGATTAATAAAAAAAATGTCACGCGAGATTTTTTAAATTTGGTACCCATATTTTTTATAAAAATATATTTAGAATGATTTAACACTTTAACGACTATTTTTAAAAGCATATTAAAAGCATATTAGCATAATATTTTTAATATTATTTCTTATGTAATGTATAAAACACAAATCAAGCTTTCATTCCTAAAAAAATCAATAAAATAGCTCCAATAACCTATTTTTGGTAATTTTTCAAAAATAAATTTTTTTTAAAAATAGCTGAAAATCCAAAAAAAATTTAATTTTTTTAATACAACTCCACTAATTTTGCAAATACTTTTAAAATGTTAAAAGAATATAAAAATAGACTTATTTACCAATTCAACGATATATAAAATGTTGATATAGGTCATTTAATAATAGTAATATAATGGTCTCAAAACTACCAAGTCACGTCAAAAGTTGCAAAATTCACTATTTTGTTCCGTATTTCCACATGTGTGTATACGTAACATTTTAGTTTTCTAATGTATTATGTAGGTATATATTTGTTATTATAAAGTAGTAAATTCTTTATTTGAGTAATGTTTATTTAATTTGTTCTACATATTTACATACTTATTATACATATATCCCGTATATTTATTTTATTAAGAATATATTATCGAAGATATTATTTGAGATTTCCTTGAAAATAATCAGAAACATCAAACGTTAGCAAATTTTTAACATCCTTAGCTTCGGAATCCTCTTTTTCTATTTCAAGAGTGATTTTTGGTAGCCATCGTGTTCTTATAGAATATATAAGTGGATCTGATGATATTAATAAATATTCCATTAAGTCCATATTTTGCGCTATTTTCGAACATTTTCGGGTATTGAAGAGTCGGAAATGTTTAACATCTTTATTTCGGGCTTCCTGTGCTTCCTCTGTTAGCTCTCCCAATGGCAAAATACTATTTTCTATTATTTCTTTACCATAAGCCAATACTTTGTGAATTGTTGGAGTCATTGATTTCCAGGGATATGTAATGTTAAGTAGTTCTTTAGTTTCGTAAGCAAAAATTTTAAATTTGTCCGCATTAATTTGTTTTTTGCTATTAATGGCTGCCAATATAATCTTAAAACGCTTCAAAATATTTAAGTCAATGCTTATGATTGAAGATGTGAGTTCCGGATTTTCAAAGAAACGTCTTGCTATATTTCCATCATTTGAGCTTCCATAGCCATGTAGAGGTTTATCAATTATTAATCCGAGTTGTTCTTTGAATTCTAATTGAATTCTTTTCTTCTCCTCTTTTCGTAATTCGTGAAGTTCCAAATTGTTTTTTACTGTAGCATTTTCCTGCCCGGGAATATTTCTGTACTTTATATCATATGCAAGATGTAAGCAGAACTCCAAAAATCTTATCCTTGCGTGGAGTGGTGATATTCCAAATTTTAAAGAATTTTTATTAACAAGGATTTCAGAATTATCCTGAAATTGTGAACTTATTTTTCCACATATATTACATTTCCATGTAGATGTTGTATCTGTTATAGCGTTTGCAACTTTTCCATCAATCATCGTTAATTGTTGTTGAAATGTAACTTTAATAGTTCTGTTTGATACTTTTACATATATTGGGGCAATGCTTTAATTTCTTCTTCCAATTGGTTGACAATGCTGTTTATTGTAACCGTGGTTTCTTTTGTGTAATCAAAAAGGATTGGACGGCACAAAAATTTGGAACCTGGAGTTAAATTTATCCATATATCATCAAAAAGCGAGTCATTTCTTGTCGATGAGGAAGGCTTATTTAAGCGCATTCGAAGTGGTACCAGAGACGCTATAAATAGCGAGGAATAATTATTTCCAGAATTACTTCCATCCAGTTGTTTGTATTCCGAAAATCCTGATGTTCCATCACAGCCCCATTTGAATATTAAAATAAGTTCAGAGTCTTTGCATTTTTCAATGTTATCATTGCTGAAGGTAGATATAATTCTAGAGGCAGTATTTTCAAGTAATTGCAATATATTAACTTTAGCACTTTTAACAGAAGCATTAACCGGGTGCTCCATAGGCTGTAAAATATTACTTTTCGCTTCTCTCACTGATTTGCTACTGGGAAAGATATCATATCCTTTTTCGCTAATCCTAAATTTAATATTAGAGCTAAAGCATCTTCGGAGGTAAAGGACGATGTTGATTTCGGTGTCACCATGCTTTGGATTATCCGATGTAATCGATTGGGAGAAGCTGTTGGTAACACATCTATAACTTTTTCTACTTCCTTTGGTTTCGTACGTGGTACTAAAGCTTTAAATGTATCTTTTATTTCGGCATTCGTATGTGAATTTAGAATAGATTCCTGTTTGGTCCTCTTTGTTCTTAGCTGAACTTCATCGTAACTTTTTTTGGTCGACCCTTTTTCTGCTTTCCGATGAAAATTGGTATTTCTCCCTCCAACCACTCTTCATTTTTCTTCTTGAACTAAAGCTTGCATCCTTTTTTCGTATGATTTATAAAAATTTTCGAGCTTTAAACTGTCTTCTGCAGTAAGAGTTAAACCAAAAGATACTACTGTATCAATGAGTTTTCTTATTTTTTCTGGACGATTTATAATATCAGATAGATTATCCCAGATTACTTTGCAAATAGAAAAAGAATATTTATATCAGGTAAATGGTGACAGGCAAAAATGAATTAAAAAATTTAAATTTTTGCTCAAAACCCCCAATTTCATTCAGTTTATTTTTATGACCTGTAATGTTAAACAGGTACGTCAAAAAATGTACCTATGCGATTGTAAAAAAATCATTTTTGTTATAATACATTAATTAAGTAGCTAGGTAAATTATTTAAAAACTTAAAAAAATGTAATAAAAAACGAAGGAAAATGTACTTAGGTAATTTTAAAAACCTTTTCAGTAGAAAAAAATTATGAACACTTTAAATAAATTCATTAATAAATATTAATATCTCGTAACAAAAATAAGCAATGCAGTTGAGTGTTACATATACACACATGTGGAAATACGGAACAAAATAGTGAATTTTGCAACTTTTGACGTGACTTGGTAGTTTTGAGGCCATTATATTACTATTATTAAATGACCTATATCAACATTTTATATATCGTTGAATTGGTAAATAAGTCTATTTTTATATTCTTTTAACATTTTTAAAGTATTTGCAAAATTAGTGGAGTTGTATTAAAAAAATTAATTTTTTTTTGGATTTTCAGCTATTTTTAAAAAAAATTTATTTTTGAAAAATTACCAAAAATAGGTTATTGGAGCTATTTTATTGATTTTTTTAGGAATGAAAGCTTGATTTGTGTTTTATACATTACATAAGAAATAATATTAAAAATATTATGCTAATATGCTTTTAATATGCTTTTAAAAATAGTCGTTAAAAAACTGACTTTTAACATAAAATCTCCACTCCTGCATTCGTTTTTGGCCGGGCGGAAAGCAGTTTAGTGTTAAATCATTCTAAATCTATTTCTATAAAAAATATGGGTACCAAATTTAAAAAAGCTCGAGTGACATTTTTTTTTATTAATCGATAAAAATGAAACTATTATTTAAAATTGACAATTTTCGGCCAATGCTGGATGTAGGGTGCAAACTTAAATCAATTCAAAATTTCTTTATTAACCCTTCATAAATGGTTATCTTTTGAAATTAATAAGGAAAAAAATTTTTTATTAACGGAACTTTGAGAAAAAAGTGAATGAATTGTACTATATTTTTTTAAAAAAATAGCCATTTTTCATGCCAATTTCAGAGTGCTGACTTTGAATATTTTTCACATCTAGACGAATTGAGATAATCGAAAAATTCTTTCAGCATATTATTTTGAAATACGTAGCAAATTACAGAATATTTTTAAAAAATTTTTACCTCATATATCTCCGGACTTATTCCCGAAAAACGAAAGAAAGTCGAGCCAAAAAATTCAAAATTCAAGCGTAAATATCTTTTTAACTGTAAGAGATAACTTAGATGAGTAAGCTTATTTTTTCTTTATCTTGCCAAGCACTTTCCAGAAATATAAAAATCTTTAAAATCGGACTTCATTTGTACAAGTTACGATTTTGTTTAACTTTTACATACTCGAGGTAGTCAACTTTGACACCCTGATGATGACAAGATGATTTTTCTTAAAGCTTAGGTCCTCCTCTACAACTCTTCAATACAATTCAATTTAATCCGACCAGTAGTTTAGGAGATTCAGATTTATTACCAAAAAATTTGCGATTGACCCCACTGTGCGTCAGTTGTCGATATGAAAGATTTTTCAAAATTTTTATATTGTAGTATCGGTGGATTAAGTAATTTTTCTTTCCATGTATCAAAAGCATTTTGGCATTCTTCTGTCCAGTTAAATTTTGTATTTTTCTTTAAAAGATAATTTAAATGCTTTGCAATTTCTGCAAAGTTTGGTATACGTTTTTTGTAATAGTTACAAAATGCAACAAATCCGTATTTTTAGGTATTGGATAATTCTTTATTATGTGTCGTATTTTACTGGATTAGTATCTTTTGTAATAATCAAAGGTCCCAAATATACTACTTCTGGTCTCAATAAACAACATTTCTTTGATTTAGTTTTAGATTGTAATATTATAATTTATCAAGGACTCTTATAAGATTTTGATTATGGTGATTCAAATTGCAACCATAACCAATTATGCCATCTACATATAAAAGCTTCCGAAGTTAATACTGAATGCCACAAGTGACCAATAGACTTCAGAAATTTACTTAAATATATGCGAATTCATTACGACTGTTAATTTAGTGAATTCACTATTGAAATGTAATGCAGTTAGTGATATAGCGATAAAAAATTATTAAATTTGCCTCTAGAATTTCTTTTTATTAATACGAATTCATTAAAACTATTACATTATTGAATACACTATTGAAATGTAATGAAATTGGTGGCTCTTCGTCTTCAGAAATTCACATTAATATATGCGAATTCGTTATAACTATTAATTTACTTAATCCACTATTGAGACATAATGCAGGTAATTGTAATTGTGTTTCTTTTGTTTAAGCTAAAAAAAATTTCTAAGAAATATGAAATATACACTTTTTGTGAGAGACAAAACTAAAGCACATTTTCGATTTGCCAAATACAAATGTAAAATTCATTAATATTTAGCACCGTAGACCTGTTTTTTTTTTAAATTTTTACACATCTACGTAACATGGGAACACTTAAATTTGAAAACCCCCTTAGAAATTTCAATCCTTGCCATTTAATTTACGTGGAATATTTCGTCCATGGCGTATTGTTTCGCGATCTACAGTTCCTCATATGATTCCAAATGTATTTTCTGTGAGATTAAGAACAAATAATTGATTCAACTACTTAGGTTAGGTTAGATGGGCAGTTGTAAATGTAAACTATAGTACTTACTTGGTTCCTATTGGTCCCATTGTGTTACCCTAATGGATCATGAATCTGTTTCACATGTCCGAGAATAGGTTCGAATCGAACCAATCTGACGCATGAATAAAAGATCTAATCCGTCTGACCTCTGAGAGATCAGGCAATCCGTGCATATAAGGACTACAAAAAAGGGAGTCCTAACCTCCTAGCGTGTGTACCAGCAATCCAGTGCCCTGTAATAATGGCTACTACAAGTGCTCGTAGCTAACACCTTGGCAATCTCATAATGAAACTCGACCGTTTTTGATGGTACTGGGGCCATATCTGTCTCGAGATAAAACATGCGGAATCATTTGTCCATCTTTGTTGAGCTATTCTCGACAAGTACAGCATCTGCAAGATGACAGCGGTATGTCAACTAGTTTGTCCGTTTCTTCACTTTGAAGAAGGGAAGCAGTTCTAGCTAATTCATCCGCAATAATATTTCCCGGGGTACTTGAGTGACCCCTTACACAGATCAACTCTAGGTTTGAATGTCTCGCCATCTCATTTAAAGATGTCCGGCATTCACGTATCAGCCTGGATGTCGAAAAGATACCCGAGAGCGATTTAAACACTGCTTGAGTGTCTGTATAGATCTGGATATCCACTCGGAATACCCTATAGTACATTGACCAGTTCACCGCCCACTTTATGGGCGAGATCTGTGCTTGAAGAATACTGCTGTGATCTGGCATTTTGAAGGAGATATTTTTCCTATAAATGGGAATATAGACACCCCCAACCCCTTCAGCAGATTTGACTCGCCAGTATAAACTTCCACTGAATCACCTCTTAATTCCGGAGCAGTTGAGATTGATACTGAGAAATATTTGCCAAGAAAGGGTGTGGGAATACAATAATCAATATTGCGAGGAATGCTACTAAGGAATTCTAGAACGGTCGCATGGCCGAATTGTCCTTAAAACAAGAACATAAATAGATTCCCATTTTTTATTCAGAAATAATCAAAATCCCAGTTCGGGGGAAACTTGTTTTAAGATTTTACTTTTTCAGTAAAATGGCCACCCTGTCATTATCAGAGGAGTACATATGTAGGTATGTAATCAAGGTGTTTTTTTTAATTTCGGCTTGAGACTGTTACCCAAATGCCCTTGGATATGCTTTACATGCATTTACGTTAGGCATTCTTTTAGAAACATGAAAAAGAAAAATTGATTTTAAAGTGAGAAAATGTCATCACCTTTTTGAGAAAAATCACAATTTTTTTTTAAAATTTCTACTTCAAAATAATATAACTTTTTATCGGAACTACATAGGTATATGGTTCTGCAACTAAATTATTCCGATTCCAGTGAATATTTTAGAAAAAGTTTTGACTCAAATTGAGCCACCCAAGTTAAAAACTAAAAAAAAAACTTGTGCAAAAATGGGTCAAAATTTTACTTCGGTTTAAATATCTCTTAAAGCAAATGAGATATACATGTGTGGGATATTATTTATTGTAGAGAATTATAAGAACTATCTATGTGTAAAAGTTTTTTTCAATGAAATCATAAATGAAATTTTGGCAGAACCGCAATAGCCTGTGCTCCTCTAAAACAATTAGAATACATCTCGGGATTGGCGATGTGAAATTTCATCCAAATACATCCAGTAGTTCTAAAGTTACATAATTATTTCCAAAAAATCGTTTTGGACCACTGTGCGGTGTAATAAAGAGATTGTAAATGTGTTGTTATCTACTTCGCAAAGGAATTTTTGCAAAACATCTCTACCCGAAGTTCCGTCTGTTAGAAAATTTAATCCTACAAGTAGAAATTTTCGTCTTAGAATAAATATAAGCTTAATCTTTCCCAATGAAATAATTTTTTCTTCTTGTAATCCCCCTTAATTTGCATGTGTTGTTTGGATAATATGGTTAATTTTCAAAATCTATATTCATGTAAGAAAGTGATATATTTGATCCTGCACACAAAAAAATCATATATAATATTTTCCAAAGACTTGGTATAAAAATAACTAAGCAAGGTTGGAATGAAAGTTTCTTTCGTACTAATAGCTATAACTTTAGGTAATTTCAATGTACGAGAAATTACCTAAATTGGTTAATTTAATATATATATTTATATATATATATATATATAAATTATAAGTTTATAAAAAATTTTAAATACATATTGTATATGAAAAAATTTAAATGAATAAAAATCTATAAATTAAAACTGAATAAATAAAAAATAATAAATTTTTGAATACGATGGAATATCGTATTATAAAACGAGAAAGAAGAAGACCGACTATATATATTCGGGAAGGGAACTTATATTATACCTGTGACCAATTTTACAAAATGTAAAATAAAATATAAAAATACAGAATAATGCTTTGATGCTAACATCTAGATGATTTTATGCACTTTAGGGCGAAGTTGGTTTATACGGGAGCTATGGTAAATTTGGCAATGTTGTTTCTAATTGCATAAAACTTATTTGTGTCGAATATTAACTTGATACTGACGGAAGAGGGGTTTATAAGATTGGTACTTGTACAGGACTTCTTTGCACTGAATTTCATTAACATTTTCTTATTTTTAATTATTTTTGAGTGTCTAAATTTTATTCCGGGGGGACATTTGCACGGAGGCTAAGTAAAATAATGGACCGATCGCAACCAATTTTAATAGGCTTTGTCCTTATGTTATAAAAGTCCCACATGCCAAATTTTATTGAATTATCTTTAAAATTGCCCGTACTTTGTACACAAGGTTTACGTGGACAGCCAGCCAGCCAGACGGATGGACGGACATCGTTAGATCGATTTAAAAAGTGATTCTGAGTCATTGAGTGTTGCATAACTTATCCTATGCGTTGCATACATCAGCACAAACGCATAATACCCCAACCACCTATGGTGGTGTAGGGTATAAAAAGAAAAAGAGAGGACAAAATAAAATTTATAAAAAGAAATTCTAATTCAAAATGTATACGCAACATGTTTTTCATAAAGCAAAATCTTCCGTTTAGTTAGATGTACTGAAATAGTAAAAGACTATTCTCCCGATGAAATAACATCATTCAAGATTATAATGAAGCAGCAATGCCCCTTTAGAGAAACTTCACTCAACGGTAACTGAAACATACAGAATAATAGTAAACAAAATTAAAGACAAAAAGTTAAAAATGAATCGCGATGATATTCTAACAGAGGTCCTCATAACGTACAACAATGCAATCCACTCTTCCACAAAATTAACACCTTTCGAAATTTTTTACAGAAGAACACGAGTATCTTTCCAAAATAAATTAAACTCAGTAACACCTAAATATTGGAACAGAAGAGGATTATTTAAAGGTATAAGATGATCAGCAGTTAAATTCGTTACAGGAAATATGAACAGTAATGATGTTTTTTTTTTTTATTAATTAAGAACTTAACATCGCAAGGTACAAACTGAAACAAATAAACAAAGTATACTCAACACCAAAATTATCGAAAAAATAGAAAACAGTACGAATCATATAAATAAAGAGCAAGATATTATAGTTCGGTCATTACAACACTCACAAAACAGCCTTTTATCTAATTCCAAACATTCAACGAAAATCTCACAACCCAAACTCGCGTTAACAAACAATTTACCACCAACTGAAATAAAGACATCATGCGACTCGAAGATACATACGAAATTACCTACAAAGATAACCCAAACCTATATTGGGATGATTTTATTCTAAACCCATCCGCCAAGTAAACATAAAACCTTTGTCCACAAAAAATTTTAAAAAACATTTAAAAAATAAGTTGGCCATCGAAGTCTTAAAACGTAGTTGCAATAATTGGTGTAATAATTATCATTTTCGTAACCAAGCAGAAAATTCGTTGTAAATAAACTTCCCACTACAAGCACAATTGCTCCAGACCGTCAATACTTTTGGCCACCGCTCCACACTATGGGAGGAGGAGTTACAAAACAACTGCAACCACATCAATAACAACAACAGATCCACCAAAGAAGCCTCCTAGATTCGATAGCTGTACCAGCATATATTAAATTGTTAAAGTAAAGAAAACTAGATCATTACAAATTTTAATAAGTAAAAATAAAATAAGCAATTTATTGAACTTTAATTTGTGAATTAAATTTAGACAATAAGTTTCATTTTGAAATAAAACAATAAATAAAGACAATTATAATTTGGTAACGAATTAGCCCACGCAATAATCTTCCGTTTTTCTTGTTGGATTAAATTATACTATATACAAAATTACACGAAAAACGCTAGCGATACTTTCATTAAAAAACTGTAATAAAAGCCAAAATATTGTCTAAAAGAGTGCAAACATAGAAGATCAGAGGAGGAGATTAAGGTAATGTGCTCTCGAATTGGTTAAAAATTAAACTTGTGCAAAAAAGCTTTCATGGAGCTTTCGTCATATAAAAAAGATTCAGCTGAATTACCTCAATTCAGATAATATTGTCTTTTTATATAATTTTAACGATATTTTTAAAAAATATTTAACTATTACTTTGGACAGAAGGGCATAACTAATTTAAATAAATTTCTTAAAGTTTTATTCACGAGAAAATGTTATTGCCGACAATGATTGTAAAGATTTTATTGCTCAGAAGAAGTGCCATTATACAATAATATAAAAAGCATAAAATAAGATCATCGTAACCGGTTGAATACGAAGGCTATAGCTCTATTATTGATAACTATAATAAGATATCTTCCGAAATAATATTGACTTTATAAAGCGAAAATAAATATACAAGACCTTTTATTTTTTCAAATTCTGAAAATGTAACATTTTCCAAACTACCCCTGGAAACACTGAACACGACTATTGCGAACTGGGAAAAATATGGTAGCTTGAGAATTTCTTACTACGAAGTAAAATCATAAATACGTTAATAATGAATTGACTGACATTTAATATTTTAATTAGTAAATAACTAAAAACTACAAAAACTTAAAAAAAACAAACATTCCCTTAATCGTAATATAAGCAGAAATACGATTAAGTAGAATTTACTAAAAATGTTCATGCACAAGTATTTTTTTTTTTTTTTTCAACATATTTTTTCCCACTCTACATATTTTTCTCAAACTTTTGATATCTACGAATTTTGTATCAGTGCGATTTAAAAAGTTATACCATTTTTGAGATCTACGGTTATGTTTTAATTATATCAAATACAAATTTCCCCTCTACACCCACTCCTTATACCTCAGTTTTCCATGGCTTTATGAGGGATAATTCAGAAATTGTTGATTTTTACAACTTTAAAGTCTTCTAGGGCTATGTATTGCATGTTGGAGACTTGACTTGACATTTTTGCAGCACCAATTCTTTTATATAAAATTTGAATGACTAATTTGCTTTTCCTATTACATAGAAAATTATATAACTTAAAAACTCATCAGGTGATTGGAATGACTATACCTATAATATCTGTAACATATTTTTCCCGATACTTTTTTACTGTTGACCTGTGTTATTAAAGCTATTTAAATGGGATTGTAGGAGTACGACATCTTCATTTTCCGATAAGGTTAGAAACAGCTTCACATCATCATACATAGAATATTACTATATTTAACAGAATTAGGGAGATCATTTATAAAAAGTAAAAACAGTAGAGGACCAAGATGGCTCCGAAAGTAATATTCATATATTTTTATATAGTGTTATTGAACTTCACGCACTAGTTAAGATTTTTTAAATATGAACAAATCCATTTAAGGAAATTACCATAGAATCCCACTGCACCAAGCTTAGCTATTAGTTGATCATGATTAACTTTGTCAAATGCTTTACTAAAGTCAATATATACTACATCAGTTTGCATTCTTTTTCGGAAACCGGTATTAATGTGTAATATCAATTCCATCAAGTTTTCGATCGTCCATGATAAAACTGCTGGATGAAATTTGTTGAGTTAATAACGAGGTTATAATCTTATCAAACAATTTAGGAATAGCACTTCGTATTGTAATTGCTATATAGTTCGAAACTTCACTACTACTACAGGATTTAATTAAGGAATTACAAATCAGTCCATCCATGATTTCGGAAAAATACTAAACTTGAGGGAATTGTTTTAAATGTTAGTAAGGGGCATTGATAATTTTTCAGGATGCAGCTAGGACTACGATCAGGTCCAGGATTAAAGGATCTCTTCATAATTTTCAAAGATTTTAAAACTTTTTGAGTTTGAATTATTATAAGCCCCTGAAGAAAAAGTTGATACAGAAAATTTAGAAAATATATTTGCCATTTCCGTATCATTATAAAATATTGCCACATTCATTTTTATTGTCGTTAGAAATTACGAAGTTTTTCTCTTTAAATTAATAAAATTATAAAACATTTTTAGATTGTTCTAATATTCAGTTTTATTTTGTAGAGATAATTAATAACATCTCTTATTCACTACATTAAATCGGCTTCTAGTAATGAGGTATTGACTTTGGTCAACTTTTTTAATAAGCTCCATTCTATTTTTTAACCATGCCTATGTAGTTGTTCTTCATAGAGGAACATTTATGTTACTTTGTCTTTTCGAAGGAACAGATTTGAAAATACATTTTTCAAGAATGGAATAAAAACCGGATAAATTCCTCGAAGTTGCTTCTACCTTTATTAAATGATAACACTTCGCACCAGTTTATATTGGACAATAGTTAGTTCAATTGGAAATTAGTGCGATTAAAGCATAGTGCCAAGACAACACTAGAGGCTTCAGAATTTTTTGGAATTGGTGTTGAAATTTTTCAGGAATACGTAACAGATTAACTGTAATCACATCAAATAAGGCAGGATTATTTACAAATACTAAATCAAGAATTCTGTTATTAAAGTTGGAAACACCATTTATTTGAAAAAGATTTAAATCGGAATGAGATTTTAGGAAATCATCAGTCCAATCAATAGAAGTTATGTGGACTATGAATTCTACCATCTAATGCTGTTGAAATATTAAAGTGACCTATACGACTTATAATATTAACAAATTCTCAATATAAAGTCTATCAGCAATGGATTTAATTACCAAGACATGATTTTCATATGATAGAGGATCAAAATTCGGCGAAATATAAAAATATGTTGCATACAACGATCTATATTTTATTTTTGTAATTAAAACTTATTATTTCAAGATTTAGAGTGTTTTTCAGTTAAAATTTCATTAGCTGGATATCCACTTATTACAGCTACTAAAACGCCACCACCAAGTTTACCAGTTTTATCACGTCTAAAGATTTGATATTTGTCACATATTATTTCATTGTTATTAAAAAATCTGTAATTTCATCAGTAATCACAGACGATGCTGATGATGGGTAGGTAATTATGGGAATAACTTTAGATTTATCAATAATATTCTTTCGTTTTGGAAATGAGTTTTGATGGGCCTTGCAAAATTCATCTAAATTGAGGTCACTAGTAATTAGCTCAGCGAATTTAGTGAGTTTGATTTGCTGAGATATGAAGTCTTTATTTAATTGCTCAAATTCTGCTTTGAAACTTTAAAAAAAATTGTAGAACTCAGCATTTATATTTCTACAACGGAGACAGGTCCAGTGAATGGATTTTAAGAATCAAGGAGTGCATCAGTATCAAACGCCTAAGGCCGCTGCATTTCAAATGATAGTACGCCATGCATAGCCAACAGGATACCATACGATCGGTTCTGGAAATATAACAGTTAATATTCAAGAAGTTCATGTCACCATGAAACGTAGCTAATGATTTTCATACAAAAATGTTCGCTAGGATATATATATATACATATTTACCAACAGATAGCGCTATACCGTAGTGTTAGAAATGCACAAACCTGTAATTATAAGTAATTGAGCTAATAAGAAAGACAGTTGATCACACTGTTGTAAAATTTTTTACTTTGAATAGTTATTGCTAATGTTATTACCAAGGATCGGAAGTTCATGTAAATACATGTTTTTTGCCTTTACTCCTGGAATAGAGTAAACTAAATATCTTTACAAATTAGAAAATTTTCTTTAAAATGTCATCGATCGAAAATTACTTTTTGCGTAGAAAAAAATAATTCTATTGATTTTTGATAAGAGGACTTACTACATAAATCTACATTCAAATTTTCAGATGAGCTAAAAAATTTTTTAAAATATTAAATATACCATGGACAAATTAAGCTATTTCTGCAAAACTACCAATTACAGAAGGACGTTGATTATTGTAAAAGATGCGTCATCAGAAGGTTCCCTATTTATCTCATATTAAGATTTTTTTTTTTTTTTGTATTAAAACGTGTTTGTAATAAACTGTTGTTTCCGGTCACAATCTTAAAAAATAGATACTTTTAATAACCGTCACACTAGCTCGTGTTAATAAAAAACTGCATAGGATTTAATTTTGAATATAAAAAAATCGTGATATAACCGCCTTTAGTAGTATTTATGGAAACATTAATTTATATTCTTAAATACAATATAACATATTCAATTTATGTATACGTGACCAAATGAATACTCTATATATTATACTATATATGTATCTTTTGAATAGGAATTTGAAGAGGAATTTGTTTTTATGAAATTGAAAACAAGAAATTTATTTTTGTAATGTTTTCTTTTAAATGTTTTATTTTTGCATTTTATGAAATTGAAAAAAATGTACTTATTTTTGTATAATAATATGTATGTAGATATGTTAAAGTACATACAAACTTAATAGAGAAAAAAAAATATTATATGTAGTGTTTGAGTATTTTTGGTTTATTCATATATATTTATATGGTTATTTTTGTTTTTGTAAAGCGGAAAAATTAACTTGAGAATTGTTTTTTGTTTATGAGGAATAAATAACCTTGTGAAAGGTTCATGAAGAAATATTTAATTTTTTTGGGTAAGGTCATGATCAAATTCGTTGTTCTTGTTTTCAATAAAGATGAATTTTGAAAAGGAATTGAGGCAATTGTTTTTGTAAAGTTAAAAACCAATAAATTTATTCATTTTTATAATTATATACATATATATATATTTGAGAAAATGTGAGAATATTTCTTTAATATGTTGAAATAACATACATGCTTGCTTTTTTGTATACTTAATATGTATATTAAACTGAATGCTTACTAATTATAATAGTTTTGTATTTTTTATGAAATTCAAAATCAATAAATTTATTTTGAATAATTTTTAGCAAATTTTTTTAATTTTTCTTATGTTATAATATTGTTAGGAATGAAAATTGAAATTAAAAGTTTTTTTTATAAACTTCTGAATTTTTTTTTTTTTTCGTATTCATAAAATAACCTTGTATAAGGTTTTTGATTTTAATGGAAAAATATGTTTGATTTTGTTAAGTATGGTCATACATAATTTGTTCTTAATTTTATATTATAGGAAAATGATGCAGACATTTGAGTTTGAAAAAATTAATTCTTTAATTAACTTTGAAAATGGTCAGTGGGATATTTTTATGAAGCTGAAAACCAACATTTTTACAAATATTCTTAAAAATATGTAAGGCTCGTCTACATATTTATACGATTGACTATATACTTGTATTTTATATTTTAATATTAAGTAGGAAAATGTGTAAGGCTTTTGACTTTAATGATGAAATACATTGTCTGATTTTGTTAAATATACGCATACATAATTCATTAAAAATGATTGAAGTAAATTTGTTAATATTCTAATACCAAAATATTTTGGATTTATTTATGTTTAATAATTTCATAAATTTATGAAATTTATTTTATATATCATGAATTCCATGAAAGATTATTATATATAAATAATTGAATTTTGAGAAAATGTGAATTTTTTGATGATTTTTAATTTTCTTCCGAATGTAATTTGGCTATAAGTATTATTTTATTTATTTATTTATTTTTTCATAATTTTCAATTGAATATAAACACAATGAATTTTATTTGGGCTTGCCATTACTACAGTGATGAGTTATTTTTACTTTTCGAGCACTTTAATAAGATACATGAGCATGTGCAAGACATTTATTATGTTTTTATTATTATTATTTATTTATTTATTTTTTGAATATATTGATTTTTGATTTTTTATGAAATTTAATAATTCGTTCTTAATAAAATTTTTCTTGAATTTTTTTTAATATATTTTGCATGTGTAAAAATTATTCTAAAATGAGAGCTTTTATTTTAATTGCATATAAGTATGTGTGTAAATATATATTTTTCTTACGTTTTAATATTGTTAAGTATAAAAATGGAAATGAGATTTTTTAACAATTTCGTATAATTAACTGTAATGAAATTCTTGCTTTTTCAATTTTTATCACAATTTTTACAGCATAAATGAATGAGTTTTGAAGGATATTTTTTTGTTAAAGGGTTATAGTCGACGAATTTATGAACGGTCGAAAGAAAGTTTATATATATATATATATATATATATATATATATATATATATATATATACTAAACTGCGCTATAAAATAGAATATAAAATATAATATTAATGTCTTGTCTGTTACACAATTTTTTTATCAAAACAAATGTCAAAATCAATGCGAATTTTTAGAAGGTAGCAACAGTAGTGCAAAAACAATAATAAGGCGAATTCATCATTGCTTTTTACATATGAAGTTTTACAGCTGTAACAGCTGTATAGACACGAAATATATAAGAAATATCCAACCTGACAAAGAGACCTAAAAACATTATTTTAATTTGATATATCGTATTTTCTGTATGATAGAACAAAAACATGTTTTTGCGAAAAATGACAAAGAATGTTCGCTTTTATTTTTTAAAATTGCTCGTCGATATTTTTTTTTTATATTTATAAAGACTTTTGAAATTGAATATTATTATTTATTAAGATATAACCAAATGAACACGTATCCTATATCAAAGCACAAAAATGTTTAATGTTAAGTAGGTCAAAAAACTGTTTTTGTTTAAATTAATAAGGATGTTCACCAAAGCGAATTCAAATAGGTGACTTCACTTAATCAGCTGATTTTTTTTAGTACTTATAATTCCCAAACTCCATATAAGTACAATTTTTGTTTACCAGCTGAAGTATCAAAAAAAAAAATTAATGAATTCGCCGAATCCGCCATGGTTGTTCACTATAGGTTGCTTATCAGGTTATGTGATTATTTTGTTCTATTACAAATAGCAAATACATTAAAAAAACAGCTTTGCTCAACTCATGCCCTTGTTTACAGATAATTTGTAATGTTGGTAAATAATACAAATTTATAACCACATAATCACAGAACCTGATAACTCTTGAACAACCTGTATATAAAACAGGAACAAAATCCAATTACCTAAAAAAATGTCAGTCGCAGTACACATGCTTAATTTAGAAAAATGGCGTTTAATTTATAAAATTGTGTTTAGTTGCATAGTTTGAGCTAATATCTTTTAATATATCGGAGACATCGAAAAAAGAATTGCGTGTTTTAAAAAAGGACATATCAATTATATATAATCGATAAGCAACTCAATTTTTTTACAAAAATGTTCTATGCGGCAAACCAATAATTTTATGATGATATATAGAACTTTATTGGCTCTCTGTAAAAACGTGTCCATATTATTAGCCACGTTAACTTTTCGACAACAATATTAGACTATATTTGTGGCGTCGTTACACGCAAATTTTATCTTAATCTCTCATAAACAGTAAATACTCGGTTTTTTAACCGGTTTGAAACCCGGGTTTTTACTGTCGGCTTTTTCCAAATGTTAATTTTTCGAATGTCGAACATAAACCGGTTTTTAAAAATAACATTTTGTTTCAAAAAATTATTGAACTAAATATTAACATGTAATTGAATAGAACATTTAGGGATAATTGTTTAACCGATTAATATTCATAACTGCATAAAGTCAAATTCCTAGCTCTTTTTTAAAAAGATAGTTTACGGTTAAATTGAAATTAATTCTCTAACTTTAAACAAACAACTTGTAACGCTGTGTTAGAAAATAGAAAAAGTTGTATATACCTAGCCTAAGTCGTGGGGCTAGTTCGGTAGATCAATTTATCATCTTTAGAAATTTTAGTACACCCTCGAAATCTGGAGTTATCGACCAAAAAAATTAAAACGGACGAAAAAAGAAAAAAGTCGTTTTTATTAAATTTTTATGAAATATGTAATTTTTTTATTGTTTTTGACTTTAGCAGCACACAGTGGTCCAAAAACAATTTTTTATAATACTGTAACTTGCGAACCGTTGAAGATATCTGAATAAAATTTGACCTGGATAGAGCTGAGGTGTTTTCAAGTTGATTTAGAGGAGCACAGGTCCCTAGCCGATCATGGCAGTTTTCTTTGGATTGTTAGACATTATATTATATAGTTGGAACCAAAGACTACAAAGACAGAAGGAAAGGTCTCTTTAGTGTTGAATTTTAAACTGAATGAACAAAGTAGCTATTGTTGGTATTGAAAATGAAATAAAATTTAAATTATGTTATTAATATATTAATTTTAAAAAATCAAATAACAGCAAATTGTACTTAGTATGTAAGCTTATTTCCAAAAATAATTTATTTATATCCATACGTTCATTAAAGTGGTCCAAACAATTTTTTTTTTGCGATCTACATTTAAACGTACATAAAATTAAGAAAGGGAACATCATTAAGAAAATCTTTGCCTTTTTTTTCTTAGCTAACGTTTGATAATCATTAATTTTGGTGGAAAAATTTTTTTGAAGATTTGCTCTTGAATCACGGATTTAAATGGCAGTGTAGCATTCTGTTCCAATCATCGTAAGAAGTTGAAATTTAACAAATATGTTCTAAATAATTGGCATCGATTTCAACGAAAAACATTATTTGAATAATATAAATATATATATTTGAATAATATAAAGATAAAATATAAAGATAAAATTCAATATACATTTTTTATTAAATGCTCAAAATCCTGTGTTTATAATTTTGTATTTATTACCTTACTTCATTTCGGGAAAGTTATATTCCAATAAAAACTGCTAATGCTGCCGATTTGGTAAGGTTTTAATAATGAAAATTTAATGAAAACATAATAAACAATAAATTAAAAAATATATATATCAATTTAGATTTACATATATACATAAAGTAAGTATGAAAATTCTGGAAACAAGCTCTTTGTTCGATCTTAAACCAAGCTTATAATTGGTAACTTTTTTATTCTCAATGCAAGTATATATTCCAGCTCAAAATAAATTTTAAGTCCTTAAAGCAATCGTAATTGGGATTGACTCAAGATCTATATTTTTATATCAAGTGCATTATGGGATTAATTAAGATCCGATTATACTACGGACTTAGGATTAAATCAAGCCAAGATTTCTAAAAAAAAAATATATAAATTCAATTTAAGTTAGGCTTCAATAGAGTTAAAATTAAAAAATTTTCGCCATTATTGATTCAAGAAAATCTGTATTTACCGTACTTTTGACACCGCTCCGGATTAATTTAAGTATGAATTACTCAATTTATTTTTTGAGTGTACAGTCCACATTTGTTGTAATTCCGGTGAATTACGCTTGCAAACTTTTAAGAATACATCGGAGATTCCGAAACTGCATTCTCTTTGTAGATTCAAGCTTTGGGGTTTTAGAATATATAGTCTAAGTTAAAAATTTCGATACACAGGTCAAATTCTGGAGAGTCTGTACTTAGTCAAATTGAGTTATAGAAATTGTTTTCTATTTTAAAATTATCTCTGTGAAGATGCCTTTCAGAAAAAAAACTGCTGTGTTCTTAAAGAAAATTTATTTTAGAGAGAAAAGATTGTAGACACCTTTTCCACAAAAAAAATATATAAAAAATTATAATTTTTGCAATTTTCAATTTCAAGATCGTTCTTTTTTTTTTGACTATAAAGGTATCGACTTCAAATTTCTTTTAATAGGTAATAGATAATTTTTTTCTTTAACTAATTGGAAATTGACAAAATCGGATGAAAATAATAGGGCTAGACCAAGATTTTGAGGTATTTCAAATGCAAATAACTTGAAAACTATAAGGGATAAATAGCACATGAATTTATCTCTTGAACTCATAACTCAAGATAGAAATAATTTGACACAACAATTTGTTATTAATTTAGAATTTAATCTACTAAATTAGTAAATAAGATAAAGATCGGTATTATTAGTGTGGATCTAAGAATGTTTAGAGCACTACAATCCATAAGGACGAAATAAAATCACAACGAAATTTTGTACAAATGGTTTAAAGATAAACTCGCAAACCAAGAAATAGACTACTTTATTTTTCGATAGAAGCAGGGGAGATGTTACGCCTCATACAAAGCAAATATTAATTATTGCATATCTAAAGAACTATTGTAGTGTAAGTCCTAAAATTTTGTAGGAATCATTTCCTTAACAATATTCACATTTGGGATGAATATAGGACGGGTAGGCCTAGACAGGTTTGTAGCCCACCATACAAATATTTTATGGTCCCGAGCAGGGACCAAAATTTGTACGGCTTATGTAAGAATTATTATTTAACAAATTAAAATAATATTTATTTTTATTAATACATGTACTAAGTAAGAAAATAATTTTTGATTGAAAATTGATATTTTAGACACGAGAGAACCCAAGTTACATATTTCAAATATTTGCCTTATTCATCTTCATAAAAATCAGCTTTGTGTCATGGCTATTTTGGTGGTCACGTATTAAAATTTGTTTAACCCCTTCCGTAGTTTGATGTCATATGGCACCACGACATTTTTTGGTCATTTATCAAAGCCTAGGCAGATTTTTTGTTAAAATTTTACACATTATTGTTATTTCAAACCTCTTAATTACTTTCAAATAAATTTAATAAGCTTTCCTTATTATTAACAAAAAAAAAAATATTGCGTTCAAAAATTTTCTCTGCGAATTCATTTTTTTCAAAAATGCAAGATCTAAAAGTATTGGAAATTTTTCTATGTCGGAGGTACCCGATTTGGAGCCCCAATTGCTCCGCTTCTGAGGCGTCTCTGGCATCATCTTTCCAAACTTAAAACTGCACACTCCTCTGTTACGCCTATGTAATTTTACGTATACTCAACCAGACTATTAGAATTTACAGATTTATTTCGATTCTGCCCGACTGCATTTTTCATACAAAAATATGAATCGTTCAGTCAATCACGTTACTCTTTTATATATATATATGTATATATATATTACCGAAGGATGCAAGTTTGGTTGTTATTTTATGTTCAAATGTGAACTGTGTATAGTATTTGGTATCTCTGAACTCGTAAGATCATGGAGAATTTTGAATAATAAATTAAATTAAATGTGGTCAAATTTCTTCAGGCCCGAAAAGTCTTTCTTTTTTTTGAGAAATAATGTTATCATCCGGATTAAAATAAAATTTAAGGATATCCTATTGAAATTTTGATATAATATTAATAAACTTGTCATAAAATCATGGAGTTAAAAAACGCTCACTTTATTATATTTTTCATTGAAATTTTACAAATAAATTTAAAAAACTTCTTAAAAATTGACAATGTTTGGATAGGGTTTGTGAGAAGACTGATACCCAGACGTCTCCAGTTTTACTTTACACGCATTCGCGGTAAGATTTCTTGTGAAAACATAAAAAATTATATAGTTTGGAACAAAAAAAATGTTTTAGAAGTGAAAGAATGTTACCATCTTTTTGGAAAAAAACTCCAAAAAATCTGAAATTTTTTTAAAGCTTCAATTTTAGAATAATATAACATTTTATCGGATTCATATATTTATATGATTCTTGCAGAAATATTATTTAGAATTATATAAGAAATCTTGTGGATATTTTCAAAAAATAGACCCAAATTAGACCCAAATTAAGCCTGCCAAGTTTAATTACAGACCAATCTAAATATCTCTTAAACTAAAAGAGGTAACCTACACATATAAGAGTACTTTTCTAGAGATTGACAAGAATGTTAAACTTTTTTAAATTCGCAAATCTTGAAAAAAAAAGACAAATACGTACCCGACCGCAAAAAAAGCGTTTTTAGGTATACAAAATAACAAATTTATATAAGTTAGGAATTAACGTGTAGAATTATACATTTTAACCTCAATGTCGATAAAAGTGCTGCCAATTTATGAACAAAAATACAATTATGAATATAAGAATAACAAAAATGAAAAATATAAAAATTTCAAGTACATATTTTTTAATTCTTCATATGTTAAGAAAAAACGTGTAAATATCGTTGTGCAATTTACAAATAAATATAAATTATACCAAATCAGGTTAATGTCGTTTTTTTCTAGCACTTAACGTTAACTTGTCAAATTTAAAGGTTTTAGTAAGAATTTACAGGAAACTGTTTCTTTACTCAAAATTTCCGTAAATTTTGATGTTTTCTGACAATTTCTAACTAATGCTGAGTAAAACCTGTAAATCTTACAAGTATTGGAATGGAACAATTATTTCATATGTTATGGATATGATATAAATACAAGGAATGGAACTACCTTCTTCATTCTCATAAAATTTTGTTTGATTTTTAAGCCAATTATTTGATATTTGTTCTTTTGTAAATAAACAGAAAATAAAAATGGAAAATTATTTTAGGAATATTTGTTATTATGTGTAATTTATATATTGCAAATAACCACTTTTATCACATACATGGTATTATTGGGACTTGAAAAGATGCACATCACGTTTTTGCTGAAGTACCTAGTGTTACAGCAGTTATTGAATATTTAAAAATATCCACTCCATCAGTAAGCTGAAGCATTCCGAGCTAGACTCCATTCACGAGTTGTCCCACGTTGTATATATCCATATGCCACAGGGTCCTTGGATAATACCCGTCTAAATCTAGACAACTCGTTAACCGAGTCCACGGATTTACAGAAATTCATCCATGATGTCCGTTTCGCCCGCTTTATGTCCTTCTTATACTTAATGAAGCTTTCCATATAGCTGTTCTAATCCAGATTTCTCATTACCGCAGTTGATAATTTTAACTCCCTTCATCCACTCCGCGCCTTTTTAGGATACCTCATCCGGCCTTCCTTTTACAAGGGTGATCTCTTCAATGAGCTTGTGTTCCATCTGTCGCCATTGCTCAACGCTGATCCTCCCATCTGGATCAACTTTGTCAATGACAGCAGCTTGAACACAGCTCTGCAGCACTAATTCCTTCGCCTCTTTCGATGTTGATTGCTGTTCGCTTCCTGACCCAGCTCTTAATAACCTCCTTGTGGGAGCCCTTAGCAGAGCTGGAAGGTATGCGAGCAGCCTTCTGAGCCATTGAGGTTAGCTGGTCATCCCCAGATCTGGCCCTCTTAGTGACCCCCTTTTGGGGACCCTTAGAAGAGCCGTGTGGGATTTGACCAACAGCGCCCGAAGAAGAAGGTCGCTTGCCAGAAATTTTAGCCACCAGTGGTGTCCTTATGGCTTCCCCCGGTTGAACCGGTCGACCTTTGACCTATTGCCTTCTTGCTTGTTGATGGCTGATCATGTCCAGGCCTAGCATCCTTGACAATCTTTTGCGATTTGCCAGTTTGGCTGACCGGTGCATGAACAGCCACACCATCGATAGTCTTTGGCTTACCAGTCCTTACCTGCTGGTCCAGAATGGTTGCAGGTTTGGCTGGTTCGCCACTACCCTTATCCTCCGCTTCGGCACGGATTGTTGAGGATGTTGACTTTCCTCCTGTGCTCTTATGAGACACCTCTAGAGTGCTGTCCACATTCTCACCCAATCCTTCAGGATAAGGTATTTCCAGAGCGTCACAGACAAGCCCGTAGATCCGTTCGAATCGTTTAACATTCCTCCTGTGCTTTCTCACAAGGAACTTATCCATGCCCGCAAGTTTCGTTAAGCCTCTCTTAGCTATCTTATGTAGATAGATAAGGGAAGCTGTTGCGCCACTTCGAGCATTCTCCTCCTTAGTTCGACTTGTGAAAGATCCCCGAGCTTCTGTGTGGCACTGGTCGCAGCAAAGTAATCCCTCGAGATGCCCAGATACTCATCCGTCTCTGATAGTAGGCCCAACAGCTGACTTTCCTGTTCTAGAATGTCCCGTTGGACCCCCATCAACACTAAATCGTCGTCCGTGTCTGTCTTGTCGCTTCGCGACCGTTCGTCATCTGTCCGAATTGAATTTAAATTCGAATTGTCCCACGAGTATGCCAGTAAAAGAAGGACCATCTCGCGCAGTGACGGCGTGCGCGGACTCGGCTAGAGCTTACAACCAACCCGTGCCATAGGCGTTGGAGGGGAGCTGTTAGCTATTAGTTAATTTAAGCACTAACTAACCATTCAAGTCCTCGGCACTGCTGCCAACCACCTTGACCTTAAAGTGCACTGCATTTATTTGGTCTGCGAGAGACTCTAAGGAACTCTAGGACCAGAAACAATACACATGATCTGAACACTCAAGTCATGTGCCTTATAACCAGTCCCCCTATCCGCCACCTGGGGACACGTCCGATAGGAGTAAATACAGCAAAAGACTCCACGGACAGCAGTTAACATAACTGTATAAATTATTAACATAGCTTTAAACATACAACATTGAATGAAAAGCTTTCACCATTGTTTGTTAATATGACAACACTAAATGTTTAAGCTGTTAACATTAATATCGAAAGCTCTGGAATTCGAATATAATAGTTTGTCCGTTGAGAACATTGTAGAAATAGAGCTTTCGAGAAGCATCTAGATGGTAGTGCAGTGTATATAAATTGACCGTGATAACACCATTGTATCAGTATAATTGGGAGCATCGTTAAGTAAAGACAAATTAACTGCCTTGGTTGTATATTCTTCTACATTATTAAAGTGTGCTGTATAAAGTGTGTAATTTAGGTGTGTGTGTATTAGAACACATAATGACTATTTAAACTGTTATTGTTGTACATTTTAAATAAAATAAACAGTCGTTGCAACTTTTAAACTACTAAACTGCATTATTATATCATTATTATTTATATCTTTTCCATTTGAACTGAATTTACATTTGAATTCGATTTACAGAATTTGTAGTAGTGATTACATATTTTAGAGTTATTCTCGTTTACAACTTTAAAAATTAAACAATCGACCTACAGCACAAATATTTCTATAATGTAATTTATTTGCCTTACAAACTTATCTGAATTGTCCTAATTACTAGTGTATTTTTTTGGGAACTCGAATCGCGGTATTTAGTCAAGGAATAATGTTCATCACAATTTCATAATTTCTTCTGAATATTAAGTTTAAATCTGAGTTAAAAACCTTTATAAAAAAATAAATACAATATCTAGAAAACATATTTTAATTTAAAAAGTTTATTTTTAATCGAATTGTAGAATACCTAACTAATCATTGGAGAGTATGAAATGATTCGAGGGAGTACATCGATACTTTTGAATTTTAAATACATAGTATCAAAAAAGTATAAACTTTTCCACACACGACACTTTTTAGTCATCGACAGCGGTTATTAAATTATTAAAAACAAATAAAAATAATAATTTACAAACAAAAAAGTTACTACTAAATTTATAAGAACACTAATAGTCATTACAGCGCTCTATATAAATGTTTATGTCTATATACAAACGACAACCACTGCTTGCTTATAGAAAAAATGACTACCAAATTTATATACATATATTTGTATGTAAAATTTACATTGTAGATAAATGCTTATACAAAAGACAAAAACACTGATTTATTGGAATGCTTCTATTTCCAACTAAAAAACGTTCAAAGATATATTTATAAAAAATGATTGTGTATATGTGTATACAATCAACCACTACTATTTACTTATACAAAAAACAAAAACACTTAAAGTCATTGTAATGCTTTTTATATATATGTATATGTATGTGTGATTATATTTTTAATAATTTTTTTAGATTTTTGCCTATAACTCGGTTGTCTATGGACTGATATGGTTATTCAAACAACCGAAATTTTGAAAAAATATTTATAACAGATTTGTATAAAAACGAATTCTGAAGCTTTATATAGAAGCTCCACAAAGTTCAAAACTGAGTTTTGACCGATATCTCAGTTACTAATAAACCGATTTTGTTAATTTCTTCCGAAAAACATTCCAAAAAAGGATTCCGTGCAACGAAATCGCTAGCTTCCATAGGGCTTAGAAAAGTCGAAAACAAAAACCCTTTCAGAGACCTTTTCGGTTTCTTGGCGATATATTGACCATGAATGGACCGATTTTGTTGATTTTTACTAGTGTCATTCTAAGGAATATTTCATATAATTTGATGTATAAGTATCATTAAATAAATAAATATCATATATATGCAATAACAGGGGCTTTCTAAAAACTGATTTCAACAAACAGATGGACATCGTTATATCGACTTCCTATCAATAAGGATAGAGAAAATATATACTTTTTGCGGGCTTAGAAAACGGAATGACAAATTTATATATACCCTTTACACCTTTGGTGAAGGGTATAAAGAAAACATTTTGTTACATGGGAAATTTCATTAAACGCAAATTTCCTTTTGGAGACACTCAACATATTAAACGTTTAGTATGTAAGATATTTGTTTAACCCTTCACCGAAGGTGTAAAGGAGTATTCCATATCAAATTGGACAAAAAACTGCCATTTTCGGATTTGACATCTCCCATTTCAATAAAATTCACTGCAGACATTCGCTGTTGGAAGCGCTTTGAAAAGTAAAAAATACGATTTTAGAGGCCTCTTCGTGTTTTTGGCGATATTTCGGTCATGAATGGATCGATAAGGAATATTTCCTATAATTTGATGTATAAAACATATATTTCCATATAATACAAATTCACTTTTATTTTTCTCTATACTATGCTCATTTTTTAAACAAAAAATAAATATATATACACAAAAACACATGCACACGCTTTGTTATTAGTCGTTCAACTGATCTTCTTTAATATGCTTTTTTATATTGAAGAAATTTCTTCAATTCTACATGTAATTCCTCAATTTAGTTAATTTCATCGAAATTTCTTCAGTTCTTCTAGTTAATTTGAATATATTTAGTCAAATTAAAGAATTTAATTAAATTTTACTAAAAGAAATTAGTGAATTTTACCGTCATTTCTTCAATTCTGCATGCCTTAGCCAATTTGAAGATATTTAGTCAAATTGAAGAATTTTATTTAATTTAATTAAAATAAATTTATAAATTTTAATGAAATTTCTTCAATTATACATGCCTTTAGTAAATTTGAAGAATTTTATTCAATTTGATTAAAATAAAATTACCTTTTAGCTACTCTATTTTTTTCTACTAAGCTTTAGTTAAAGAAAATTTGTTTATGTGTTAATACATTTCATCAAATTTTTATAAATATCGTTTTCATATATATTATAAGACATGTATGTACGTATATTTTTTTTTTTTTTTTTTTAATATTATCAAAAACTGTGTATTTAATAATCTTAATAATAAATTAAATCTTTAAACAACACGTGCAAACTGATTTTCAAGACTTTTCTTCAATATAACATACCTTTAGTAAATTTTAAGATATTTATTCAAATTGAAGAATTTTATTCAATTTGAATGAAATAAATTAGTTAATTTTAAATTAGTTAATTTTAAATTAGTTAACTTCATGTTATGTTAGTCAGATTGAAGAATTTTATTCAAATTGAGTAAAATATATCAATCAATTTTAAAAGTAATGAATGAAATGAACTCAATCGGTTCATTAGTATCCGAGATATCGGCCAAAGTGCATTCCTAGATTTTTTGAAGCCCCTATGTATGATATATATATATATATATATATATATATATATTATAAGACATGTATGTACTTATATTTTTTTTAATATTATCAAAAACTGTGTATTTAATAATCTTAATAATAAATTAAATCTTTAAAAAACACGTGCAAACTGATTTTCAAGACTTTTCTTCAACATAACATGCCTTTAGTAAATTTTAAGATATTTATTCAAATTGAAGAATTTTATTCAATTTGAATTAAATAAATTAGTTAATTTTAAATCAGTTAATTTTAAATTAGTTAACTTCATGTTATGTTAGTCAGATTGAAGAATTTTATTCAAATTGAGTAAAATATATCAATCAATTTTAAAATTAATAAATGAAATGAACTCAATCGGTCCATTAGTATCCGAGATATCGGCCAAAGTGCATTCCTAGATTTTTTGAAGCCCCTATGTATGATACGGATTTCATTCTTAAACATTTCTGTAACAAATATTTTTTTCGAATTTCGAATTTTTAAATCAACTTAATCGGTCTATATATTTTCAAAATAATTTTTTTTTTAAATTAATGTTTTCATTTGGTATTGTTGTTGTTTCATTAACTTTAAAATATATAAATTTTTCACATAACACCTTAACATGGGAGAAGGGTATATATAAGATTCGGCGCAGCCGAATATAGCGCCCTAACTTGTTTCCCTTCACTTAAAATTTGAGTAAAAATTCCATATAAAAGGGAATTTTTCCCTACCTCTGGCAACACTGGTTAGCTTATCTTAAATGGTGTTGGTTTTGTTCAACAAATTAGTTTTAATGCTAAAAATTAAAATAATATAAAATAATTCGATTTTTTAAAGCATTACTCCAAGCAGCTAAGTTGAATTTCAGAACTTTCAGTTAGGTTTTTGAATTTAGATGGTTTAGTTACTTAATATTATCTTAGTTTTTAGCATTAATATGAATTTGCTGAACAAAACCAACATCATTTATAGAAAGCTAACTAATATGCTTCTTAACTGCATTTGGTTGCAACTTAAAAGTTTAATGCGCTAGTTATAATCTTAACTTAATGATTACTTAAAAAAATGGAAAACTTTTCTTTTTGATCATTCAATTATTACTGATTTTACTTTTTTCAACTTTATAATGAAACTTACTAACTAGTTTATTAAGTAAATTTCCAAATAATTTTTATTAATTTTTTACATTTTACAATTTAATAAATTTCCAAATGAATCTTATTGAGTTCTTATTAGTTTTATGCATTTTGCAATAATTTTCCAGATAATTTTATTGTAATAGTTTATTGACTTTCTACATTTAATTTACTTGCTCTATAATTAAAAGTATTTAATTTAGTGTGTTAACATAAATGTATTGTTGTTGTTATAATTGTTTTGTTGTTACTGGCGAATTCATAACTCCTCCCTCCCTAAAATGAAGAGTCGGCCAAAGGAGCTTTGTGTAATTTGTTGCCGGAACTTCGTTAATTTTTTCATCGAGTGAATAATTTATTGCCATTATTTTTCTCATTATCACTGCAAATGTTAATATTATGATGAGAATTGTTACTGACCCGAAAACTGTATATGTAGCTTTTTTATCTCTATATTTGTATGTAGGTTTTCAATCATTATTTTATCTTGGAATCTGTAATCGTTTAATTTTGGAAGTGTTATTTCATTTTAATGTTCAAGTTGGGTGCCATTTCGATGAAGTTTCCGTAGTCCCAAAATATGTTATTTTCGTCGTTGTACCAGATGTTATTAATGGCGAATTTGTAGTTGATAAATTGAATTAGAGTTGTGTTATTGATTGTGTGTTATTCGGCAACGTAGTTGCATATTGTACTAATCTTTTGTATTGGAGGGTTAATGAGGATAACATAGTTAGGTTCCGGGTGAATTATATTAATTTTTTGTCGTAGATGGCAGGAAGCAGTCTCGTTCTTATTTATTATATTTCTAATACAGTTTGTGTTCATATTATATTCTGTTTCGTAAATATTCTTGCAATAAAATTGATTTTCTATATGTTTACATTTTTCTTTATAAAATGTCAAATTATTTTCATTAATTAATGCGTATTCTACGCTTATAATTTCTAAGGTTTTATTAATTGGTGTTGGAAATTTGTTGTTTGATATTATTGGAATTTTTATTTAAATATAATATTAGTATTGTTATAGTATGCGGTTAATTGTAGAAGTTCAAATATGTGTTTAGGGGAGAGTATATTTATTATGTTATTTAGTGTATTATGAATTTAATTTAGCTCTATAGGATCTAATATTAATTTGGAAATGATATTTAATTTTGATAATACTATTGTTTCTGCGATATTGTTCAGATGTTGTGTGAGTATATCGATGTTATAGGTTATCTGATTAAGTTGTTGGATTTGTTTCACTGTGTTAATTGTAGTGTTTAGTGAATTACGGGATTGATATTGTATGTTTTTTATGGATTGTGTGATAATATATTATTCTATATTTTATATGATTGATTATGTTTCCAAACTTTGTTATTATGTTAGTGTTGAGAATTATTTTTTGGTTTAGTATAGTATTTATTCGGTCAATTTCCGTTAGTAGTCATTCAATGTCTCTAGTTAGTTTTGTTGTTTTCAAGCCGATTTTTGGATTCAAAACGGGTTATGGTTTTCTCTATTTCTTGTATATTGTCAGCGTAAGATTCGAGATTGATTATATGTATAAGGTAGTCGATTATTGTTCTATAAATTATTTTATGATAGACGCACTGAACTCCGAGCCTAGGTCACAAGAGTTGAGAGTGTTTGATATGCTATTTTGAGAGTGTTTCGTTTATTTATGCAGTATATGTCAATGTCGACAATGTCCAATGGTTTCTTCGGTATTTCTGGTATTTCAAATATAGGTTTAGAAGGTTTTCTGTCATACTTGAGCATTTGGCATATATTAAAATAATTAATTCATTTGGTTATCTTTTCTTTCATATAAAGAAAAAAATAATCCTGTTTCAAATGTTTCTTGTATACCTCTATGATTGTGATTGATGTGGTAATCGTTTACAAATTTATCCTGATCATCGGTGTTTCGAATATCTTGTAGTAAGATTTTACAGCGAATGCGTTTAAAAAGTTTATTATTTGCAAAATATTTAGAGTATGTGTTTTGAACAATTTTAAATGTGTCATCCTCTGTCACTATCGCAGAGAGTTTATTGGGGGCGAGGTATCGTTTAAATATATCAGTCATTACAGTTTCGTTGTATTCTGGTCTGTGTATTATCTTTCTTTGTTTGTTTTAAACGCGGTCTCGGGTGTTAGGGGAGAACCTTCGTTTTCCACTTGTAAGATAATTTGAAGATTGAATCCGTTTATTGCCTTATCTGAAATTGGAATACCATTATCATTATTTTCATCAGCAGAGTGAATCGTCGTTTCCGCTGTTTCTTGAATTGAGTCATTGTCGATTTTATTAATGTTAACTTCTTCATTATTTAAAGCATTATGTTCGAGAATTCTGATCTGAGCGTCTGCATTTGTATTAAGTTTGCCTTTTCTGTAAATGATTTCGTAATCAAATTATTCGAGTTTAAGCCTCCATCTTACTAATTTGGAATTTGGCACTTTAAAACTCATAATCCATGTTAGTGGTCTATGATCGGTTATAATTTTAAATTTATTTCCGAAAAAGTAAGGTCTAAAATATTTTGTAGCCCAAACAATAGCTAACAGTTTTTTTTTCTACTATTGAGTAATTGATTTCACTGATCGTTAATGTCCTACTAGAATAGCATATCGGCTTATAGCTTCCGACTGAACCTTGGGAAAGAATTGCTCCTAAAGCAAAGTCACTCGCATCAGTTGTTAAAATAAATTTTGAGAAGTCCAGATATTGAAGTAAAAGGTAATTGATTAATAGATTTTTGCATAGTTTGAATGGTTTTCTTTCCTTTTTTTTAAACATACGATCATAGGTCTTGTATAAATTTCCGATAATAACCTAATAGCTCTAAGAATGATTTTATCTCCTTTTGAGTTTTCAGGATAGGAAAATTTTTTATCCGTGAATTTTTTCAGGGTTTGATTTTATTCTTTCGGTGGAAAGAATAAATTATCTAAAAATAGGAATACCGTCTGTGGTTTTGATTTTATGTTTAATTTGGTTAGAAAAACTAAGAGGATTCCCTTCTTTAAAGAATATATCATCGAAGTCCTTACAAATTTTTATTAACGCTTTTTTTCTTCTTTATTCAAGTGGTCTAGGTTAGGTTAGGTTAGGTTGAAAAGGGCGGCGCATTCACGCCTACACCCAGAGGCCAAACGGCCCATTGTGATCCCTTTATGAAGAAGAAGAAAAAATAGAAAAGTGGAACCTATACCCAATCAATCAGTTATGATTGTTCCTAAGCCATTTTATCCCCATTACAAACCCTATGAGGTTGACAAGTCCTTTGCCATTAACCTCACCTAGTTCATGTAGTGTATGGCTTCCAAACCACTTCAACCTATTACGCTGAAGCCCTACGCAGTGACAGAGTATGTGCTCCACTGTCTCTAGCTCCTCAACATCGTCGCACGTTCTACAAAAGTCTGATGCGCCAATGTCCCACTTACTCATCATATTCCCTATTGAGAAATGACCCGTTACCATACCTACTATGACTCTAAGACTACCACGACTCATACCTAGAAGATGCTTGGAATCCGCCAGTTTCAAGCTAGGCCATAATGCCCTAGAAACTCTGCAGTCCGATCTGTCATTCCAGGCTCGATTCGTGTTGTCCAGAGTCCACTCCCCTATGGCCCTAAAGAAGGACCCAATTGGAATCTTAACAGATGACTCTATGAAAGACCTATTTAGCTCCGAGCCACTGCGAGCTAGCTCATCGGCTATTTCGTTGCCAAGAATGTCACAATGACCAGGAACCCAACATAGTCTCATCATATAGGAATCCATTAACCTTCTCAATTCCCTTCTGCACTCAAGTACCAATCTGGACCTAACAAAATGACTAGTCAGAGCCAATAACGCCGCCTGACTATCAACATAGATAGTAATCTCAGATCCCCGTTCAACATTCCCTTCAATCAAGCCGAGAGCCTTATAGATGCCAAGAATCTCTGCTTGAAAGACACTACAACTGTCAGACAATTTGTAGGATCGTCTGATATCAGTTCCCATAAAGTATACACCTGCACCAGTGCCACTTTCCATTTTCGAACCGTCCGTGAAGACCGCGCACCCCCTATAGAGCTTTTCTACTCCATCCCAAAGATCCCTGCTAGGTAACACCAAAGCGGGAGTAGCCCCGAAGTCAATCGTGGTCCCGACATAATCCGTAGGCTCAGCCAAGGATAGTGTCCGACCGTTGAATCTGACTTCATCTAGTATGCTGACATGCCCCGCTCTAGAGGAACCTAATAAACCCAGTTCCTTCAATCTAAATAGGCCACGGACAGCCATACCCCTCACGAATTCCTCAATTGGAAGAAGGTGGAGGATTATGTCCAGCGCCGTCTGAGATGTACTTCTCCTGGCACCTGAGATGCCAATTGAAGCACACCTCTGAACTTTAGAGAGAAGTTTCCTGTACGTTTCCCTACTCAATACCTTCCACCAGACTGTACAGCCATAAGTAAGAATAGGTCTAACAACCGAAGTGTAAATCCAGTATACAACTTGCGGCTTAAGACCCCAATTCTTGCCTATAGAGTTCCTGCAGGTGTAATAGGCATTGAGTCCCTTCTTGACCCTCTCCTGAGTGTTTCTCCTCCAAGACAATTTACTGTCCAAGTACACACCCAGGTATTTGGCCTCACTTGACAATACAAGCTCAATCCCGTTCAATACTGGCAAGCTAAAATGCTCAACCTTGTATTTCCTAGTAAACAAAACTAGCTCCGTTTTTCCGGGGTTTACCCCTAATCCCTTACTGTTGGTCCAAAGGGACAGATCACGTAAACCTGTCTGCATGACCTCACTGATCGTAGATAAAAACTTACCAGAGACCAGTAAAACAACGTCATCGGCGTAGGCCACAATCTTCCGTCCCATAGCATCAAACTGTCTTAAAATGACGTTCACGGCCAAGAGCCACAGTAATGGAGAAAGGACCCCCCCCTTGCGGTGTACCCCTAGTCACGAGTTTCCTCATATAAGTGCCTCCCATGTTTGAGTTGATAACTCTGCTGCTAAGCATCAGAATTATCCACTCAACAAGGAGCTTACTTACATTCAGCGAAACAAGTGATTCCTCGATAGCCTCTATCGTGATATTATTAAAGGCCCCCTCTATATCGAGAAAAGCCGCCATGGTATATTCCCTCTGCAGCAGACCTCGCTCAATATAACTCACAACGTCATGCAGAGCACTCTCAACGGACTTACCCTTGAGATAAGCATGTTGAGACTCGCTAATGGCCTGAGTTCCTATACTAGTCCTAAGATAAAGATCGATCAGTCTTTCTATTGTCTTCAATAGATAGGCTGATCGGTCTGTAATCCCTGGGCTTCGAGTGAGTCGTCTTACCCGCTTTGGGTATGAAAATGACCCTTACCTCTCTCCACCCCCTGGGAATGTACTTCATTCTAAGACATTCCCTAAAAACCTCCGTCAATAGAGAGATGGCTCTTTCATCGACATTCTGTAGCATGGCCGGAAATATTCCATCCGGGCCAGGAGATTTGTATGGCTCGAATGAATTTACCGCCCATAATACTTTGTCTCTAGTGATCATCTCCCTTATCACATCGGTATCCCCAGCATCTGATTCGGGTTGTAGGTTATCACTGACGCTACCTGTCCCTCCAACAGATTCTATATCCCTACAGCCTGGAAAATGAGTCTCCATAAGTAAACTGAGGGACTCTGAGCTAGACTCTGTCCACGAGTTATCCTCACGTTGTATGTATCCAGGTGCCACTGGGTCCTTGGATAATACTCGCCTAAACCTAGACAACTCGTTAACAGAGTCCACCGATTCACAGAAATTTACCCATGAAGTCCGTTTCGCTCGTCTAATGTCCTTCTTATACTTAGAGAAACTAACACTATAGCTATTCCAATCCTCATCACTCCTCGTTAGTTTGGCTCTATTAAACAGCTTCCTAACTGTAGACCGCTGGTCCCTAAGTTCCCTAGTCCACCATTTCGGCTGTTTCCTTTTCCCAGGATAAATCACTGGACAATTGAGCGCAAAACTATTCCTAATAACATTCGTGAAATTATTCACCGCCAACTCGATACCCTCAACTGAATCTCTCCAGTCCTCAGTATCCCTAAGGTCCCTACAGACTGACCTCTTAAAGGACTTCCAATCCGTCCTTCTCGAGTTCCTATAGGGCTGCTCCCTCGCCCTCTCAAAGTCGAGACCAAAAGATATCATGCTATGGTCAGAAAAAGAGTAATCCAAAACTACTCTCCAATCCCTAACATAATTTCCCCCACGGTTAGCCAGCGTTACATCTATAACTGTTTCCCTATCTTTCGCTCTGAACGTAGGAGTAGTACCCCTATTACAGATATGCAGATCATAACAAGTTATAAAATCGTATACCAACTCACCTCTTTTGTTGATGTCCCTGCTTCCCCATTGATAGTGGTGAGCATTCGCATCACATCCCAAGACCATGTACGCGCCTTTCCTCCTAGCGTGCTCCGCCAACTGCTGCAGAGCGATACCTGGTGGATCGGCTGCCTCATACGGCATGTACACAGCCGCCATTATAAGCCCGCTGCATCCTGCGGCTTCCTGTTGGACGACTGTAAGGTCCCCACTGCTAAAGGAATGAAGAAAATTAATATTCAGATTATTCCTAGCCATTATACATGTCCGTACCTTTTCCGTTGTGGATGGTATGAACAGGTTGTACCCCGTGACCCTCAGACCACATACCCTGGTGTTCTTAATCCAGGGTTCCTGTATGAGGGCCACGTCCACGTTGGAGTCAATGAGGAGTCTTGTCAGTTCGGTTGAGGCTGCCTCACAGTGATGCAAGTTAATTTGCACCACTGACAGCCTCTTTGGGTTTATCAGATTTGTTGAACCTAAACCTGATCACCCCAAATCCGAAATTGACAACTCCCCCCAGTGACTCCAGCTTCTTCAGAGACTCCTGATCCACTGCGAATCTGAAGTCTCTGCCTTGGTTCTCCTTACAAGTCATGGTGTTAACCAACTTCCATTGACCTGTAAGAAGACCCTTATTCTGATTTTCCAATACTGTCAGAATGGTTCCAACCTCTAAAATGGGTGGAGGGAACCAGGCTGTCACTATTGGACGCAGGGGCAGCTCAGATGCGAGTATCACCTCAAGCTTCGCTCCTGGATAGAGAGTGTCGCACCTAGCAACTGCGTTCCTGAGAAATTCAAAAGATTTCTCGTTCCCGCAGTTAATAGTTTTGACACCCTTCATCCAGTCTGCGCCTTTGAAGGATACCTCATCCGGCCTTCCTTTAACAAGAGCGATTTCCTCAATGAGCTTGTGTTCAATTTGTCGCCATTGCTCAACGCTGATCCTCCCATCTGGATCAGCCCTGTCAATGACAGCAGCTTGAATACAATTCTGCAACACTGATTCCTTCGCTCTTTTCGATGTTGAGGGTTGTTCACCTCCTGAGACAGCTCTCTTAATGACCTCCTTATGGAGGCCCTTACTAGAGCTGTTTGGCGTGTGAACAACCTTCTTGGCCATCGAAGGTTGCTGGTCATCCCCAGACCTGGCCCTCTTAACAACCCCCCTATGAGGGCCTTTAAGAGAGCCGGATGGGTTTTGACCAGCGTTCTTCGATGTAGAGGGCTTCCCAATCGAAGCTCGTACAGCCCCACTACTGGAGCTGGCAGGCTTCGAAAGTAAAGTCCTCTTACTAGTTGATGGCTGATCATCTCCAGATCTAGCATCTCTGACAACTTTTTGTTGGTTGCCAGGTTTGCTAGATGGTGTATGACCAACCATTTCAATGGTAGTTGTTGGCTTACCAGACGTTGCCTGCTGTTTCACTAGGAGTGCAGGTTTGCCCGGGTTGCCACTACCAGAATAGTTCACTCCGGTAGGGATTGATGAAGAGGTTGGCTTTTCTCCTGTGCTCTCACGAGACACTTCTGGAGTGTTGCCAGCATCCACATACAATCCTTCAGGATAAGACATTCCCAAAGAGGCACAGACAGGACCGTAGATTCGTTCGAATCTTTTGACGTTCCTCCTGTGCTTCCTGATAAGGTACTTATCCTTACCTGTAAGTGGCAAAGGGCCTCTCTTGGCTATCTTGTGCAGATAACCAAGAGAGGCTCTTGCGCCGCTACGAGCATGCTCCTCTTTAGTTCGGTTTATATCGCCGGTTGTCGCATCAAGCATAACCGCGTCTTGCCGAACTAAACCACTGCCAGACGAATGACCCTCTGAGTTCGTCGAGCCATCCCCCCGCTCAGACCCCGCCTCAACACTCGAGTTCTTCTCCAGACTCTGAGCGCGAACTGAGATTACAGTGATCTCATGTTCATCTTCAGAGCCGAGAGTAAGATTCTCAAGTTTCTCAGTGGCGCTGGTCCCAGTGAAGGAATCCCTCGAGATACCCAGAATCTCATCCATCTCTGATAGCTGGCCCAACAGTTGACTTTCCTGAAGAAGAATGTCACGTTGGACCCCTATCATCTCATTATCGTCGTCCGTACTCCCGTCCATTTCAGTCTTGTCGCCCTGCGACTGTCCGTCATCTTGTGTCCGATTTTCAGGATACCTCGAATTTTCCATTTTGTCCCACGAGTATGCCAGTAAAGGAAAAGGACCATCTCGCGCAGTGACGGCGTGCGCGGACTAGGCTAGAATTACAACCAACCCGTGCCATGGGCGTTGGAGGGGAGCTGTTAGTTGTTAGTTTGTTTAGGCACCAACTAACCATTCAGGTCCTCAGCACTGCTGCCTACCACCTTGACCTTAAAGTGCACTACATTTATTTGGTCCGCGAGAAGCTGTAAAAGCCCTAAGATCGGAGATAATACACATGATATATACCCCCATGCGATGAGCCAGAATGCACCATTCAGTAGAGTGTGTATATCATGTGCCTTACAACCAATCCCCCCGATCCGCCACCTGGGGACGCGTCCGATAGGAGTAAATGTAGCAAAGACTCCAACGGATATTCAAGTGGTCTGTTCTCAGAAATTTAATTATATTATCTTCTTGATGGGGTTTGTCTGAATCTATGGTGAAGTTATTGACTTCAATGAAATTTTGATATGGAATAGTTTTTACGGGTTGTTCAATTCACATAACTATTTCTTGGTCGGATATGTTTATTATTTCAACAAGACTATACCATTCTCTTGATGAATAAATTCCTTCTTAAATTAATAAGTCAGGTTCTAAAAATGTTTTCTGGATGAAAAAAAATCACCGTTTCGAGAATCAATTGGTATCTTAATAACAGTTTTCGAAAAAGGTTGAATTAGAACATTTTTTGAAATCAAATTAGGTTTAAATTGTAGTGCTATTATAGAATTATTTGTGATTAGAATTTTACCGCGCAAGTCTACATTGACTTTCAGTTCATTCAAAATATCAAGTCCTATTATTCCGTCGAAGTAATTGTGGAATCTAAAGACAAATAGTTCCATCTTGCCTTTCTCTTCGAATTCCACAAAGAATGATAAGCTGATTTTTTTTTTTTTGTTCAAAGTGTTTATTTAAAATTGTGGTAATAGTAATTGGTTTACAACACTGACATTCGTCCTGATCAACAAATTCTGGATTTATAAATGATGAAGGGGCTCCAGTGTCAACTAGAAATGTTAATGGTCTACCGAAAGAGGAAGATGTATTTATGTATGGTAATGTACGTCCACGTTTATTTATGTCTAAGTATCCGGTTGGTCTGGGGAAGCATTTAATAGAAAATTTTCACAGTCAATTTCCAGTGTCAACTAGAAATTTTAATGGTATACCGTAAGGGGAAGATATATTTATGTATGGTAATGTATGTCCATGTTTATTTATGTCTAAGTATCCGGTTGGTCTGGGAAGGCATTTACTAAAAAATTTTCACTGTCATCAATTGTGTTACTACTTTTTTGGTCATATTTGTTGTTTTGTCCAAAAATAAAGTCTGGATTGAGATCGTTCTGAGCATACAAATTATTCTGTTGAACATAGTCGTTCTGGTGATAGCAGTAATATTCCTCTAAATTTATGTAAGGAGTTCTGTGTCAATGTTATGTATTTCATGAGGCTAAAAACTCTTGTTATTACTTGAGTCTGCATGCTTGATGGTTTCATCAAATGAGTATATCCCGAGCTTACATCCATTTGTTCCGGGGGTGGTAAATTTTGTAGACGATATCGTTGCTGTCCAAAATTAGGATTTAGAGAATTGTTGTTATTGTTGTAGAATATATTCTTCTGGTATGTATTAAAATGTTTATTCTGTCCGAATGTATTAAAAGGTGCACGAATTGGGGGTTTTTGAACGTTGCTAATTGGATTCTGATATCTAATCATATTGTTCTGATATGGGGTAAAGTTGGATAGTCCTGTCTCGAAAACTGTTGTGAAAGTCTGTTTAGATTGGTTGGTGAGGTCGAGAAGGTGAATAACTCTGATAGTTTGGTGGGAAGTGTTTAGTATTCTATTGGAGAGTAGGATATGCGTTTGTAAATTTTTTTTTTTTTTTTTTTTTTTTTTTTTTTGTTTAATATATATTTTGCTCTTGTATGCAAAAAAGGAAAGGGCTTCGGCCATTATCTTAGGTCTCGTTGACCTAATGTTTGAGCCAAAAGCTTCTTTAAGGCTTGATAAGAATGGGTTATTTCGGCGAATAGTTTTTGTTTTGCTTTTATGATATTAAGATTGGTTTCGTGAATTAGAACGTTATTATTGATAGACAACTGTATTTCTAAGATTGAACTATAAAATTGTTGGAGCGACTGATTAGTTTATTTTAAGTTATGCAAGTCCCTTATTAAGGATGTTTCATTTCTTTTATCGGAATAATGTAAAATTAGGTTAGCTTGCTCTACTATTTTATTCCTAATTGCCCTTAATATAATTTTCGCATAGTTTGTTCCGTAGTTTCTTAACGTAGGTCAACCAGATATCGTAAAATTTCTTCAACTTTTGTCAAAAATTCGTACAAATTCTGATATGGAAGTGGGTTTGGGCTTTGATCAGTGGAGCCTGAGGGAGTATTGTAATTTAGTGACATTTCTCTACTTTCTGGAATGGGTGTTAGGTGTCTAAAAATGTATGCTTGTGTAAGCAAATTTTATTTAATTTTATACTTATACTTATACATATTACTTAATTAGAATATAACTTATTTACCCTATTGTTATTATTAGTAGTTTCATTGTCAAATAGTAGTTGATGTTTCTGTGCTTTTTCTCACGTCTATTGTTGATGATTTGATGTCGGTTTTTGATGTTTTTTTTATATTTTGTAGTGTGTTTCTTTAATAAGATTGCCTTAAGTATTATTTCACTATTCTTATTTTTTAATTGTTAATTTATTATGTTCGTCAACAGCTATTTCTTCTAACTGTTTAACCACTTTCAATTGTTGATGATTATTGTTTTTTTATATTTATTGTTTATAATTATATATTTTACAGTGCGATTCTTTAATAATTTTTTTTTTTTTTTTATTTGTAAAAATAGTTTTAGGTATTATTTTTACTATGTCTTAGTTCTGTTCTATTTTTTTAATAATTAATTTATTATGTTCACTAACAGTTATTTTCACTAACTGTTTATCCACTTTCAATTATTTTTCCTTATTGTTCGCGGATTCCCACTATTATATCCTTTAGTAATTTTATTTGAGAGCGAAAGTTGATAAAACGTCAACTTTTTTTCGACTACGCCATGATTAATGATTACTAAAAAAAATAGACAACTTTTCTTTTTGATCATTCAATTATTACTGATTTTATTTCTCTTTTAACTTTATAATGAAACTTACTAACTAAATACAAAAGAGCTTATTATTCTTTTGTTTTAGTTTATTAAGTAAATTTCCAAATAATTTTTATTAATTTTGTACATTTTGCAATTTAAAAAATTTCCAAATGATTCTTATTGAGTTCTTATTAATTTTATGTATTTTTCAAAATTTTCCAAATAATTTTTATTGTAATAGTTTATTGATTTTCTATATTTAATTTATTTTCTTTATAATCAAAAGTATTTAGTTTAGCATGTTAACGTAAATATATTGTTGTTGTTATAATTGTTGTGTTGTTATTGGTGAATCCATAAGTCGCTACAGAAATTCTTATGATGGCTAAGTACTTTGTGTACAAGCATTTTTTAGTTCACTGTATGTATTCATGTAAATTCTGTCGTAAAATCAGGTAACATATTTTAAATTTATCTGGTAAATGTATAAACACAACACGTCCGGATTCCTTTTCATAGCCCGCATTGTTTAATTAAACAAAAATTTAGAAGGCAACGGAAAATGAGCAACAATTTTATTTATTTTCTTTTCATTTCTTTTTACTTCAAACTTTTTCAATTTTGTTTACGAAATTCATATAAATTTTTTAAAAATATGGTAATATTTTTTGAGAGAAAATAAGAGCAACAAAAATCCCGGAGAGAATTTAAAATAAAATAATTTTTAACCGAGCCGTATTCTGCTTTTTTCATACAAATTTTTATGGAAATTTCCGGACCGGGTTTTTTGTGTTTATACATTAATGCTCCTTTTAAAACTTTTTATGATTAAATTTTTAGAGACAAGAGCTTCTTTCACTAAAATAAGTACGGCATTTTTAAGCAGGAGTACCGAACTTGTTTCCAAATTATGCCTTGCAAATGTAAAATAATGTTCCAGAAATTTTACTAAAATTTTAAGGTCTGCAAAAAACTGTATGCCGTTAGGTTAGGTATCTAGAATATCTTTCAGATTTTTATGACCTACTAAATACGATGGTCAAATTATAATATTTCACTATAACTCGATAATGTTTTACCCGATGTAGAAAAATGGAAGACTAAGACTAGATGCTGACTAAAATAACTTTTAAATTATTTCAAAAATTATAAGAAAGGCAAAACTGAAAGAAAATATTAAGAACCTAGCAATTGAAATATTAAAAACTTTGACAAAATTTGAATTAAAACTAGTCCTTTAAATTTGAAGACAATAGCTTTTTAGATAACAATTCTTATTCTTTTAAGTTATTATCTGCGTCGTTTTAAATTTTATTTAAAATCATTGTAATTTAAATAATCTTTAAGGATTATATAATGCTTTTAAATAAAATTTAAAATGATGCAGACAACAACTTAAAAGAAAAAGATGAAGGTGCGCCACACATATTTCACCGTTCCATGTTTCTGATTTTTAAAAATTATATTTAATTACTGTCTTTAATAAATATTCATATCTTAAATCTAAATATTATAATTCATCTGGTCCAACCAGTGTCAGACGATAAACATTTTTTATCATGGAGTTTACGTACTGCTTAGGTCTGATGGATCCCAGCAAAAATGTTTAAATGTTGCTAATAGGTAGTAGTTCCATACGTTACAAAGTGATGAGGTGTACTAATTTATGAATGGTAATAACTACTTCTAGTTTAACTGTAAATATGTAGTTTGGTAACTTATGTATTTCTTGTAGTAATTTTGTTGCATTCGATTAACTACTTATTTGACTATTTATAATAAGTACCTTAGTAATGGGCATCGATGAATTCTGTTTTCGCCGAAGTGTAAGTGGTTACCAAATTTTAGCATTGTAATTTGTTGGCTTATTAAGCAAGTAAAGTTTTTACTATGATTTCTTCTTTTTAAGCGGATTTGATCGTTGCTTCTTAAAATATTATGAGCGAGTTGGTTTGGGAGTGTCAAGCATTTTTTGTATGTTTCTTCGTATTTTTTATTTTGTTTTTCGCCAGAGATACGCTTAGATATTTACGGATGTTCGAGTTTTCTTACATACCAGTGCCTGGTTTCTACAACTTGTGAAAACTTTTCGAATCGAAAAATAATTTATTATAGTAGTCATTTATTTTTTAACACAATGATTTAATAACATTCCAACTGAATACTTTTCAAATACTAAAAAAAACTGATTTACACTATTACTATTTTATTTATTATTATTATTTTTATTATTATTATTATTTTTATTATTATTATTATTATTATTATTATTATTATTATTATTATTATTATCACGAGTATTATTATTATTATTATCACGAGTATTATTATTATTATTATCACGAGTATTATTATTATTATTATTATTATTATTATTATTATTATTATTATTATTACTATTATTATTATTCTTATTATCACTATTATTATTATTATTATTATTATTATTATTATTATTATTATTATTTTTTTTTAATAAAAAATTTCTCACATAGTTTCAGAAATCAGGTGCAGGGGGCAGATGAAATTGTTCTTGAAATTTCATTTTGGCGCTTCTGCTTCAAATATTGAAGCTTCAGTAGTTGCATACCAATTTTTTGTATTAAAAATGTAATGGTTTTAAAATAATTTATATTTTTGTTAATATTTAGCAACACAAATATAATAATTAAATCATTATAAATACAATACTCATTAAAATAAATTTGACAGCTTTGCGCGGTCATTTTCTTATTACACTATGGTTATTACCATTCATCCATTCATTATACTCGTTACAAGCATGTAATTTTTTCACCCTTTTAAATATTGATATCAAACACTATTTATTTATGTCATTACCAGCAAGTAGTTATTTTGTACTTTAAAATAATGGGATAAATAAGTACCACTCATTAATTTGTAACGTATGAAATATCTATTACCTATTACCAAAATTTCAAAAAGGCTGGCAAAAGAGCGTAAAAGAAAATTACTCATTTTAAATGAGAGGCGAAAAATAAAATACTGAAACTGTATTGAACCTGTATCAGTATTGAGTTGAAAGAACTTAGAACGTAAGACGTCGATCCAGATGCATACTAAAGAGCTGCATGAATGCCAAAAAATTAATACTAAGAATATTCACCGGCAAAACAGTTACTTCAGGTTGTGCGCTTTTCACATTGTGAAATGAATGAATATTATCCACAATCAGTGTTGCCAAAACTTAGAAGCCATGTCCCACCAGATTGTATTTGAAAAACAGTTAGAAACCGCCTTCACTTTAAATAAATCGTTGATATTTACCGCTAAAATATTTCTTATCATACTTCAATATTTTTATTACAAAATTTCATAAAATTTTCTTATTTCTGTTTCAAACCCATGATTTTACAATAAAGAAAAAGTCGGTAGAACCTCCAGCTAAAGTGTTGCAGCCAGAAAATTCACTTTGCGACTTTTTATGGAAAGTACCCACTAAGGACAATAAAATACCGCCAGATTTAGCGAGAATATCTCCGTTTTGGCACCACTATCCAAGATTCCCAAATACAACAACACCGATGTGAACGAAGCAACTTTTTTCTACTTTTTTATGTTTACTTGACTTACCTCGGCCAAATATACCACATGCACAACTAAAAAAAATTTAAACAAAAAATAGGAAAACATTTTGGGAATTATAAAAAGCCAATTTTTAACCATTTTTATTTTTTTAACGGAATTGAGTAGAAAAATAACTCAAAAAACTAATTTCGTGTAGGTCATTTTCGATAAATATTAGTTAACGAAATATTGCTCAATGTAAAATTACATTTTATAAAAGATTTATTTTGAATAAAATTTGTAAATTTAGCGGTTTACGAAATTTGAAAACGTATTTCAATAGCTAATAAATAGGATTATTGGAACCTATGAATGTAATTTTCGAAAAATTAGCTCTTTTTAGGGTATTCGGTATCAAAGAAGTACAAAAAGGTTGTTGATTGATAAAATTTGCAAATTTTGCGGTTTACTAATTTTGAAAATGGATTTATATAGCGATATTGGGCATACAGTAACAAATTTCCAAACTAGAAAAAAGGTACAATAAGTTTATTGTTCGATAAGGTTTTTAAATTTACGAATTCTGAAAACGGATTTCAATAGCCAATAAATATGGCTATTGGAATCCAAGAACGTCATTTTTGAAAAATTTGACATTTTTACGTCAAAGTTAAAAAAGTGGCAAAAAAGTAAAAATTTTAAAATTTTTCGGTTTAGGAATTTTGAAAACGGATTTAGTTAGCTAATAAATAGGGCTATTGTCATCCATAAATTTCATTTTTAAAAATTAGACGTATTTAGGGTATTCAGTAATAAAGTTGAAAAAGTGTCATAATAGTACAAAAAGGTTGCTGATCGATAAAATAGTACTTTTTTGTCACTTTTTCAAATTTAGTAGTTAATACCCTAAAAACGTCTAATTTTTCGAAAAATATGTTCGATTCGAAAAGATTTATTAAAAAAATTATGATGAAAAATTTTACGTTTTAGGTATTTACTAAAAAAGTTGAAAAAGTGGCAAAAAATTACAAATTTTTTAATTTATCGGTTTAGGAATTTTTGAAAACTGATTTAGTTACCTAATAAATAGGGCTATTCTCATCCATAAATTTCATTTTTAAAAATTAGACGTATTTAGGGTATTCAGTAATAAAGTTGAAAAAGTGTCATAATAGTACAAGAAGGTTGCTGATCGATAAAATAGTACTTTTTTGTCACTTTGTTCGATTCGAAAAAATTTATTAGCTATTGAAATCCGTTTTCAGAATTAGTAAATTTAAAAATGCATTGTCCTATTTATTAGCTATCTAAGTACGTTTTCAAAATTCGTATACCGCTAAGTTTACAAATTTTATCGATTAACAACCTTTTTGTGCCTTTTTTATACTTTTTAAATTTTGGTATTGAATACCCTAAAAAAGTCTAATTTTTGAAATGACATTCATGGATTCAAATAACGCTTTTAATAGCTATTGAAATCCGTTTTCAAAATACGTAAGCCGCTAATTTTATAAATTTTATCGATCAACAACCTTTTTGCAACTTTTTCAAATTTTGTAATAAATATCCTAAAAATGTCAAACTTTTTAGAAAATGACATTCATGGATTCCAATAGCACTTTTTAACAGCTATTGAAATCCGTTTTCAAAATTCGTTTCCGTTTTCAAAATTTAAGGTACTGAATACCCAAAAGACATCTGAATTTTTGAAATGACATTCAAGAAATCCAATAGCCCTTTTTAATAGCTAAATTTGTAAAGTTTATCGATTAACAACTTTTTTGCACATTCTTACAACTTTACTCTAAAAAAGTTTAATTTTTGAAAATGACGTTCTTGAATTCCAGTAGCCATATTTATTGGCTATTGAAATCCGTTTTTGAGAATTGGTAAACCGCTAAATTTAAAAATCTTATCGAACAACAACCTTTTTGTACCTTTTGCCACTTTTTCAACTTTGGTACTGTATACCCTAAAAACGTCTGCTTTTTTGAAATGGAATTTATGGATTCCAATAGCCCTTTTGAATAGTTATTTTTAAAAATAAGTACAAAAATCTAATAGTCGTACTCAAAAAAACTTAATACAGCTTTACTAACCATTGCTAAGCAAAATTCCTTAAAGTAGTATTCAAAAACGATGATTCGCTTAATGTATCTTTAGAAGCCATTCTTAACTTTAAATATTTTAAAGTACATTTGACCCTACTTCCAAGCAACTTTAAGATTATTTCTGTTACAAAAATTTTTCAAGAAAAAATATTTTTTTGTATTCATGCATAAAAAGTCTATTTTTCCTGTTTTGGATTAAAATACCAACATTCCCGCTGCCCGCATGTCACCCAAATGTTTGCCATATTTGAGCGAATTTTTCGTTGTTTGCTGTTGCCAAGTAATTCCAAATGGTACATTAATATACACATGTCTTAGATAAAGGTGCCATTAATCTAATGTGACAGCACCAGGTTAAAAATTAAGCATTTTAACAGAAAAAATTATTAAAATAGTTAAATTTTAACAAAATTGCAACAAAAATAATGTAAACAAAACCAAATACGAAATAGTGATGTTGATTTTATCACACAATATTCGTTATTTGGATATTTATAATTACAACCAACAAAAATTAAATAAAAGTATTTAATTTGTACATAATTATATTTATATAAGCTAATGATTTATTTTTAAATTAAAAATTTATTTATCATCAAAAATAATAATAGAATAAAACAGTTACCGAATAATTTATTCTAACTGTTCACAGCACTGACAATATAAATGATGGAGAAACGGAGAAGGGTTGTATACTTAAACAAAAACAGTTTATTAGTTAATATAGACTACAAATATTGTTTGAATACGATTTTCTTAATAAAGACTTGAAGTGATAAATTATGTATTAGCTAGTTTGTGCTTAATATATAAATAAAATTTTTTTTCTGAATACGGCTGTACAGCTTTAAAAATATGTAAATGAACTACTGTTTTTGTGCATCTGTGTTGTTTGTGTTATTGCAAAAGACGTGTATGTTTAATAGAGAATCTCTTCGATATCTCAGTAACTAATGGACCGACTGAATTCATTCCTTCAGCAGAAAAATTCATATGCTAAAAAACCGGTTTTTCAAAACGGTTTTCGATTTTCCGAAGCCCCTGTATAAGCTAGAGACTTCGTTTTTGGAAAAAAAAAATTGAAAAATTTTTCTCTGAATTTTTCTGCTGAGCAAATTCAGTCGGCCCATTAGTTATGGAGATATTGGCCAAAACGCATATTCAAGTCCTAACTTGGTTCTTACATATTTTCTTGAATTTAGGTTTTTTGAATCAGCCAAATCGGTTCGTTTATATCTATATATATACATATATATGGTGCGTTTATATGGAAAGATATGACTTTTTACAGTTTTTAGACAAATTTAGCTATTAAATATTTTATTTATTTATTAAGTTTATTTTTTTAACACAAATGTCATTTTTATTTAGTACATTGTTGTATTTTACTAACACTAAGAGAAAAAAAGTGTTGAAAAATTACATTTTTTAAAATCTAATTAAATTTAATCGATTTTGATAAAATCTCGGTAGAAACTAAATTTTGATTTGTATGGAAAATCTAATTAAATCTAGTAAAAGTATGTAGGTTATGTTAAAAAGGGCGGCGTCTTCACGCCTCCACCCAGAGACCATTCGGTCCATTGTGATCCCTTTATAGACAATAGTATAATATATAAAAAGATTGAAAAGAAAGATAGCTAAATATAAGAAAAATAATAATATGGAACCTAAGACCCAACAAATCAACCCTGACTACCTCTAAGCCACTTTATTTCCATTGCGAACCCTATAAGGTTGCCGAGTTCTTCACTCGCAACCTCCTCTAGTTCGTGCAGAATATGGCTCCCAAACCAGCTCAGTCTACTTCGCTGGAGCCCTACACAGTGACAGAGTAGATGCTCCACTGTCTCTAGCTCCTCCACATCATCGCAAGTCCTGCAAAAGTCTGACGCGCCCGTGTCCCACTTACTGGTCATATTCCCTATTGCGAGGTGACCAGTAATCATGCCAACAATGATCATTAGATTCACATGACTCATGCCCAGAAGATGCTTCGAATCTGCTGGTTTAAGACTAGGCCATAACGCTCTAGATACCCTGCATTCCGATCTACTCCCCCAAGCATGATTCGTTCTATCTATAGTCCATTCCCTTATGGCCATGAAATATGACCCAATCGGAATCCTAACCGATACCTCCACAAAAGACCTGTCCATCTCCTAGCCCTTACGAGCTAGCTAGTCGGCTATTTTATTGCCGAGAATATCGCAGTGACCAGGAACCCAACAAAGTCTTATTCTGTAGGCATCCATTAGCCTCCCAAATTCCTTCCTACACTCCAGCACTAACCTGGACCTGACACAGTAAATTGTCATTGCCATCAGTGCTGCCTGGCGATCCACATATATAGTTACCTCAGTGTCCCTCTCAGCATTCTCCTCCAGTAATCCTAAGGCCTTGTACATGCATAGAATTTCTGCCTGGAAAACCCTGCAACTATCAGACAATCTTAAATCTCGTTTGATATCTGTTCCCATGAAGTAAACACACGCCGCTGTGCCTACTTTCATATTCGAGCCATCCGTGAAGATAGCACACTCTCCGTGGAGCTTCTCCGCTCCAATCCAGAAGTCCCTACTAAGAATTTCAATAACGGGAGTAGCCTCGAAATCAATCATAGTACCTACATAATACGTTTTCGCGGTCGAGGATAATGTTTGACCATTCAACTTGACTTCTTTAAGTATGCTAGCATGCCCCGCTATGAAGCTCCCTATTAATCCCATTTACTTCAGTCTAAATAAGCTCCGCACAGCCATACCTCTCACGAATTCCTCAATTGGAAGAAGGTGGAGAATGATGTCCAGTGCTACCTGAGGTGTACTTCTCGCGGCACCTGTAATGCCAATTGAAGCACATCTTTGAACTTTAGAAAGAAGGTTCCTATACGTCCCTTTCCTCAACGCCTAACACCATACAGAACATCCATAAGTGAGTATAGGTCTCACAACCGATGTGTATATCCAATATAGAATTACCGGTTTTAGACCCCAGTTTTTCCCTATAGAGTTCTTGCATGCGTAGTAGGCATTAAGCCCCTTCCTGGTCCTTTCCTGAGTATTTCCCCTCCAAGACAATTTGCTGTCCAAGTAAATGACCAGGTACTTGGCCTCCCTCGACAAACTGAGTTCCGTCCCATTCAGAACTGGTAGATTAAATGTCTCAACCTTATATCTCTTGATAAACAGAACTAGTTCAGTCTTTTCAAAGTTGAAAAAGTTCTCGCAGCCCAGATTGCATGAATTGTCTCAATATGACGTTCATTTCCAAAAGCCACAACAATGAATAAATAACCCCCCTTACGGTGTGCCCCTTATCACAAGCTTCTTTATGCTCGAGTTGCTTAGCATCAGGGTGATCCACTCGATTAGGAATATACCAATACCTAACGAAGCTAGTGATTCCTGAATCGCCTCTATCCTAATGTTGTTAAAGGCCCCTTCTATATCGAGAAATGCTACCAAGGTGTACTCCTATGCAGCAGACCCCGTTCAATAAAATTCACCACATCATGCAGAGCACTCTCAACAGACTTACCCTTAAGATAGGCGTGTTGAGCGTCGCTAATGTCTTGAGTTCCCATGCTACTCCTCAGATACAGATCGATCAGTCTTTCTATTGTCTTGAGTAGAAAAGACGATAGGCCCATCTTACCTTGTCTCCATTGATCATCGCCTCTATCGCATCGATATCACCCTCCTCTGGTTCGGACTGTAGGTTATCACTGACACTCCCATCAGATTCTGCATCCCTACAGCCAGGGAAGTGAGTCTAGATCAGTAAGCTGAGCTAGAATCCGTCCACGAGTTGTCCGCCCGTTGTATATATACTTAATGAAGCTTTTCCAATAGCTGTCCCAGTCAGTCTGACTCCTCGTTAGCTTAGCTCTATTGAACAGCCTTCTAACTGTAGACCGTTGGACCCTAAGTTCACTAGTCCACCATTCAGCTACTTCCTTTTGCCAGGATAAATCACCGGGCGGCTGAGCTCAAAGCTATTCCTAAGTACATCCGTGAAATTATTCATGACTCCGTCGATACCCTCAGCTGAATTTCTCCAGGACTCAGTATCCCCTAAATCCCTATCAACTAACTCACCGAAGGACTTCCAATCTGTCCTTCTGGAGTTCCTATAAGGCCTTCCCCTCGGTTTCTCAAAGTCAAGACTGAAGGATATCATGCTGTGATCCGAAAAGGAATAATCCATAGCTACCCTCCAGTCCTTGACAAATTCACCCCCTCGGTTCGCTATTGTCACATCTATATCCGTTTCAATATCTTTCTTTCTGAATGTGGGGTCATTACCCCTATTGCAGATATAAAAATTATAACTAGTTATAAATTCAAATACTAACTTACCCCTCTTGTTGATGTCACTGCTTCTCCATTGGTAGTGGTGAGCATTCGTATCACATCCAAGAACAATATACACTCCTCTAATCCTGCAGTGCTCCGCCAGTTGCTGCAGAGCGATGCCCGGTGGATCAGAAGCCTCGTATGGCATGTACACGTATGCCAGTATAAGCCTACGCCCTCCAGTGGCTTCGCATTGGATAGATATAAGGTCCCCGTTGCTAAAAGAATGAAGAAGATTAATATTCAGATCATTTCTAGCTAATATATATGTCCGTACCTTCTTCAATGTGGACGATGTGAAGAGGTTATTCCCCGTGGTCCTTAAACTACATACCCCGGTGTTGTTGATCCAGCGTTCCCGGATAAGGGCCACGTACACTTTGGATTCAATGAGGAGCTTTGTCAATTCTATTGAGGCTGCTTCGCAAATTATGCAAATTAATTTTCACCACTGACAGCCTCTTTGGGCTTACTCGATCAGGCATATCTAAATCTAATAACTACAAAACTAAAATTGACAACTCCCCCAGTGACTCCAGCTTCGTCAGAGGCCGCTAACCCACAGCGAATTTGAAGTCTCTGCCTTGGTTCTCCTTACAGGTCATGGAGTTCACAATCTTCCATTGACCTGTAACAAGACCTTCGTTCTAATTTTCCAATACTGTCAGAATGGTTTCAACCATGCCGTCACTATTGGACGTAGGGGCAAATCAGACCCAGTATCACCTCAAGTTTCACCCCCGGATGGAGAGAATTGCACTAGGCAACTGCATTTTTAAGAAATTCAAAAGATTTCTCATTACCGCAGTTGATAGTTTTAACTCCCTTCATCTAGTCCGCGCCTTTTTAGGATACCTCATCCGGCCTTCCTTTTACAAGGGCGATCTCTTCAATGAGCTTGTGTTCAATCTGTCGCCATTGCTCAACGCTGATCCTCCCATCTGGATCAACTTTGTCAATGACAGCAGCTTGAACACAGTTCTGCACAGCCTTCTGAGCCATTGAGGTTTGCTGGTCATCCCCAGGTCTGGTCCTTTTAGTGAGCCCCTTTTGGGGCAGCCTACTGAGCCATTGAGGTTTGCTAGAAGAGCCCCTAGAAGAGCCGTGTGGGATTTGACCAACAGCGCTCGAAGAAGAAGGTCGCTTGCCAGAAATTTTAGCCACCCCACCAGTGGTGCCCTTATGGTTTCCCCTGGTTGAGCCGGTCGACCTTTGACCGACTGCCTTCTTGCTTGTTGATGGCTGATCATGTCCAGGCCTAGCATCCCTGACAATCATTTATGAGTTGCCAGTTTTGCTGACCGGTGCATGAACAGCCACTTTGGCTTGCCAGTCCTTACCTGCTGGTCCAAAGTGGTTGCAGGTTTTGGCTGGTTAGCCACTACCATTATTCTCCGCTCCGGCACGGATTGTTGATGATGTTGACTTTGCTCTTATGAGACAATTCTGGAGTGTTGTCCACATTCTCACCCAATTCTTCAGGATAAGACATTCCCAGAGAGTCGCAGACGTTCCTCCTGTGCTTTCTGACAAGTTACTTATCTTTACCTGCAAGTAGCATTGAGCCTCTCTTAGCTATCTTATGCAGATAGATAAGGGAAGTGCTGTCCTTATCTTAAGTAGCCACGAGCCGCATGACCTCCTGAGACTGTCGAAATATCCAATTCCAGTTCCTCTCTTAACTCTGAGCGCGAGCTGAGATCACAGTGATCTCGTGCTCATCTTCAGATCCAAGAGAAAAATCCCCGAACTTCTGTGTGGCACAGGAATCCCTCGAGATGCCCAAAAACTCATCCGTCTCTGAATATCCCGTTGGACCCCCATCAACACTAAATCGTCGTCCGTGCCTGTCTTATCGCTTTGCGACCGTTCGTCATCTGTCTGAATTGAATTTAAATTTGAATTGTCTATTATGTGCCACGAGTATGCCGGTAAAAAAGGACCATCTCGGGCAGTGGCGGCGTCCGCAGACTAGGCTAGAGCTTACAACCAACCCGTGCCATAGGCGTTGGAGGGGAGCTGTTAACTGTAAGTTTATTTAAGCACTAACTAACCATTCAGAGCTAGAGCTTACAACCAACCCGTGCCATAGGCATTGGAGGGGAGCTGTTAACTGTAAGTTTATTTAAGCACTAACTAACCATTCAGATCCTCGGCACTGCTGCCAACCACCTTGACATTAAAGTGCACTGCATTTACTTTGTCCGCGAGAGACTCTAGGGAAATCTAGGACCAGAGATAATACACATGATCTGATCACTCAAGTTAGGGGCCTTTAAGCATACTGTAGCAGAATGTGCAGATCATATGCCTTATAATCAGTCCCCCCTATCCACCACCTGGGGACTCGTCCGATAGGAGTAAATGCAGCAAAGGACTCCACATGGAAAAATTATGGAGTATAAGGTTTTCATTATTTCCGTGGCTAAATTTTTTTTGATCCTACACCTTCTAATTCGATCAATCCTATAACCGTTGAAATAATTCTTCTATCTTGGAGGCTTTTTCCGAATATATTTCGTTCTAATCTTATCGTACTATCAATTTTTATGTAAAATAGGCTTAATTTTTAAAATTGCAGGTTCTATAATCGCGACAGTTTACGAAAGAAGAATGAAACTAAATTGTGTGACAAACAGCAACAAATAACAATTTTCATTTTGTACCTTTTTTGTTGTTGCACGTAACAAGGATTATAATAGAAAAGGAATTAATTCGCCTTGATACAGAAATATGCATGTATGAAGTTACCGTTAATATCTATTTTTGCATATGCATGTGTTTGCGAATACATTATTTTCTTATGATTGCTGAGTACTGTGATATTTGGAACAGAATGAAATTAAAATGGAATGTTTTATGACGTATAAATATAGCTTAACAAACTAACGAAGTTGTAGTTAAAGTAAGCATTAAATTTTTATTTGAAAAGTGAAAATTGAAGATCTGCTTGAACATTTTGAAACAAATCATGAACCATACAAAGTTATGTGAAAAGTATGCAAAACGCTGTTAAATAATTCAAGGAGCTATAATTTAAAAGACCATTTAGCTTGTATATATAAAATAGAGTTAAAGAATACAGAAAAGTTTAGAATAGAAACAAGAATTACAAAAACAAATATTCAAGTTAATAAATATGAAATCATAGGATCATATTTTGGTTTAGTCCCAAAAATGGATTGCTCTTTGATATTTTAAATAGCAATAATATACGGAATATATTAAAACCAATCTCAAAAGCTTTAAATAATGGTGATAAAAAACTGTTTTGCTTAAATGCAGACAACGCTAAAAAATTGTTGTGTTGTAGTTACAAAACTTCATAGTATAATAAGAATGGAATTAAATAATAAATTATTTTACATAAAAAATGATAGTGCAAAAAGATTAGAACGAAATATATTCTGAAAAAGCCTCCAAGATGGAAGCATTATTTCAACGGTTATAAGAATGATCGAATTAGAAGTTGTAGGATCAACTAAATCAAAAACTGAAAACCTTATACTCCATTTACAATTGCAAAAAATCTTTTTGAAAATTTTCGTAAACAAACTTAAAATTAAATTGAAAAAAGTTTTATGATGATTTTTTGTTAGTAAGTGAAATTTAAATGAAATATCAGGAAAAAAGTTTGAATTACAGCCATTTTTATGCTATCCGGCTAAAGTGCAAGCTATTAGCACAACAATTTGTCGAAAGATCTTCACAAAATAGCTTTGCGAAAGTTCTTGTAAACCTCGCTTTGTAATGTATTGAAAAACGTTCTGAATCGCTCTTTAAAAATTAAATTTTAATTTCGTGTTTATATTTCAATCCAATCATTACATTTTAAGCGACGTTCAGAAAGAAAAAGCCACCGATTATTTAAAAAAATTATGGGATATTTTAACAGCATTTCTAAGACATGAATTAATGGAAGAAAAAATAAATGAATTTATACAAAAAAAATTGAAAGACTAAAGCTACAATTCTTAGGGAGCTATTCCTGCGCTTTTAAATATTGCAAAGAATGGAAATCATCTGATGAAGAATTGTATGTGTTGTCAAATGTAATATTTAGTGTTCCAGCAACACAGGTAAATATTAAATTGATTTTACTATTATGATGATTCAAAAATGTATAGTATACAATGAGTACCACCACTACGTATATCTACTTATGTATTTCGCAGGTTACAATAGAAAGAGATTTATCATCTCTGTGACCACTTGAAAATATTTTGCTGGCAAAATTAAACCAGATTTGCTAGATGAAGCAATCCAGGAACTTGAATTTCCTAATATCACCAGGTTTTAAAGTCATTAATTTTTCTTAATATGGATTCCACGCGAATTGGTCAATATATTTTTATTTGCTTGAAAATATAGTTTTGTATTACATCTATCTATATGTAGTATATCCATTTTAAATATAAATATCCATATTGATGATAAAAGGAATTATCTTTTAAAACAAATATCAATCTCAAAACGTCTTTAAAAGCTTGTTTTTTATTCATACTTTTGATTTTACTTCAAAAATTCTTAATATTTCATTTATTTGAATTTTGTATGCATTGTGTGGAAACATTTTAAATATTTTTGTTATTCAATAAAATTGTTGTTGTTTAGATTATTTTTCATACGCTGAAAAAAGTTGAAAATAATTTTCAACCTTTGTGATAAATATCACACATGATTTTTTTACTTTTGTTTCGATCGAAAGCAAAAAAACAAAAATACAATTATGAAAAGAAAAAAATGTATAATAGATTTTTATTATTTTTAAAAACAAAAGTTTATTTTATTAAGGATAAAAATTGGTATAATTAGTTTTTTATTAATAAAATCGGGTCCTTAGTAATACGTTATTTAATTATGTACATTAGACTACCCATGAATACAAAATTTTTGATTTTGCTCCATCGGCAGTTTCTGGTAGATGGGGCTAAAAAAAAATAATATGTCTGCGAAAATTGGGTCGATCGATAGTAAATCGGCCAGTCCTAAAAACGAGTCTTAAAAGTAACTAAAATCAGTTCGTTATTTTTGTTGAACTTTTATAGAGTTTAATAGTTTTGTAAATTTATTCTTGATCAAGTTTATTGAATAATACAGAATGGAATGCATTTTCTAATCAGCCACGACCATCACTAGCACTCTTCAGCGTCCCACCGTAGTGTTCTCTGTAAACATCATCTATTTAACTCACAACTTTTCGGGAAATGGAATCTGTAACTTCTTTTCCCTATATGTTATTAAGTTAGACGAATGGTTTGCATGAAATTTTGGAATATTACAGCAAGTAATTTTATATTGTTATTGGATTAAAGAGTCACTCGAAATTTGGGTGTTGCCGATTAACCTAAAATTATAAAAGTTGACATGTTAATATTTTTACACATAAACACCAGACATTTTTTACATCTGACAAATAGATAAATAATTACACTATGCGACAGTCAAAATCGGGATGGGATGAAACCAACGGGAAATGTTATATCGGACACGTCTAGGAATCGATTAGGAATTACAATTCCTTTAATCTGTTCATACAACGTTTCGCTACATAAGCAACAGTTTCGCAGTTATAAATAAATGTATGAAAAAAAAACTATTTTTTGCCTAAAAAATTGAATTTTTTTATTTTTAATTCATAAAAAATCCAAAACGGTAAAAAAGTGTCAAGTCCTATTACTTTCACGTAAAGTCACATAACCTTTAAACAAAATGAGACATAGATCATGAAAATCGATGGACGCGTTTCGCTTTTATTCACAATTAAGTGAAGGTATCTCATTTTGACAAGAATATTGATTTTATGTTTCAATGAATTTGGATAATATTTATTATATATTATTTATTATAATTATTAACACGTAAAATTAAAAATTATTACAGGTAATTATTAGGTTATTACATAGATACATAGGCTATAAAAATCGATGAACGCAAAACTTATTTTCGTTTGTTTCCGCCCTTTACTTTCTTGCGTGGTGGTTCGCCCACTTGTTCAGAGTCTGTATCGGATGAGGATCTATCTTCATCTGGAAAAAATCAATTGTTTTTAATCAGTCAGTTAAATTCATTTTTGTGACTTACCCTCGGAGGAAACTCCCATTGTATATTCTTCTTCTTCATCTTCATTGTCGGGATCGTACGTCTTTTGCGACCACCAACAAATTTCAGCCACCAGCGAATCGAGCCTTTTGCCTTTATGTCGCGTTTCCATTGGCATTGCCACTTGATGGAAGCGCTCGCCATGTTCATCCGACTCTGAGGCTAGCTGCTTGCTGAAGTATTCGAGATGGTGATGCAAGAAGTGAATTTTGAGGGACATATTCACTCCAATTTTCTGGAAGTAGTGCAACATCTTGATCACAAGAGCGGGGTAATTGTGTGCTCGCGTACTTCCCAAAAAATATCGTATGACTTTCTTCACTGCCCTCCACGCAAAGTAATCATTACCGTCTAAAGCACCTTTAAATTCCTTTGATTTCATGAGCTTTCGTATATCCGGCCCATTCACAACACCTTCCTTCAATTTGGCTTCGCTGATTCGTGGGAAAATATTTTCCAAACAATCAAGAATTTTCGGTAGCTTCACAATGGCCTTGATGAAATTTTTTACGATTCCCAGTTTGATATGGAGAGGGGGCATGAGGACGTTCTCCATTGGCACCAGTGGATCATTTACGCAGTTGTGTCCTTTCTCCGTTGGATCTCGAGCAAGCCACTCATGCGTTTCGTATTGGTTTCCTTTAAACCGGGTATCCCAAAGACACAAGAAACACATGTTTTTCGTATAGACTCCTTGGAGACCTCTTAGCATCGCCACGACTTTCAGATCACAACTGATCCGCCACATGTGATCAGTGTAGCAAACTTTATCCAGAATTATTTTCATGGAATCGTATGTTTCGCTCATGTCTGTGCTGTAGCCAATGGGAATGCTTGGTTTTTTATTATATTTATGTAGCAAAACGACTTTCAGGCTTGATCTCGAAGAATCGATGAAGATTCACCAATCAGCTGCGACATAATTAATGGCCATCGCCTCCATCAGTCGCTTTATATCGTGGCAGTAAACAAATGTGTTCTCTTCGTTGAGTGTGTAGTACCGTTGGAATAGCAATTGTCGTCTTCGATATCCGGTGACTTTGACATTAGGCTCCAAATTATTGCCTTCTTTCAAAAGCTGGGCAAGTTTTTCTGCTTCACGTTGAGAAAGGTTTAATTCTGCAACAATCTTGTCCATTCTTGCTTGTGATATTGGGATTATTTTGTTCGATGGGCCGGCTTCTGGTGTTGGTTTATAGGTGAAATCCAATTGATCCATTGTTTCAATAGAAAAAGAAGTTTCTCTGTCAGGACTTGGAAGCGGTGGAATTGTTATTTCATCCGAATGCGGTAGAGGTATTTGTGCACTTTTAACAGATATTTAAACTCTTCGTTTAAGGCCTTTACGATTTACTCCACATATTTTGTTTGCGCAAGCGTAACAGTTGTCGGAATTGTGCTCTCCTGGATCAGTCCAAATCATTGGTACACCAAAACGAAGTGAACTGGGTTTCCTTGGATCCACATGTTAAGACCATTGTAGCACGTTTTACAAATTTTGTCTGGGACCAACGAAACGCCGCGAATTATTTCGCAATCAAAATAAAGTTTAAAAGCGAGCTCCACTTGCTGAGTGAGTAATGCAGCATTTGTTGAAAAAGCTCTTTTGCCACAAACGTAACAAAATAAATTGATATTTTCTGGACAATTTGCACTCATTTCGGTTTTATACTTTTATTACTTTTTCGTCACTTTAAAAAAACCGTACTTTACGCGTTCGGAGACACTTGTTGAATGACAAAAATCGATCAGTGAACACCTATAAATACTACGTAAGTTTCAATATTTTACTGAGAGGTACTTATGAATTCGCGCATCTTTTAAGGGTGTTTATAAACCTGATTCGTGTGCGTTTTGAATTTTTCGAAACGTTCTAAAACATGACCACTCATAAATGTGGGTACAATTTGTGTAAAAAAATCATGCAGGTAGCCAACGGAAAAAACCCAAATAATTAAAAAAGTTCACTTTCCTTTTTCCCTTTTAATTGTCCACGCACATTTATGACCGTTCTTTAGTTTGTTACCGCTACCATAAAAATCAAATAACCTTTTGTTTATTACTTTTTTTTTAATTCTGACAATCATAAAAAAAAGTCATCAATGTTTTTTCCAAGGAATTTTGAGCATATCTCGAGCAAATTTTTGAAATTCATACCTTCACTTAATTGTGAATAAAAGCGAAACGCGTCCATCGATTTTCATAATCTATGTCTCATTTTGTTTAAAGGTTATGTGACGTTAAGTGAAAGTAATAGGACTTGACACTTTTTTTACCGTTTTGGATTTTTTATGAATTAAAAATAAAAAAATTAAATTTTTTAGTCAAAAAATAGTTTTTTTCCTCATACATTTATTTATAACTGCGAAACTGTTGCTTATGTAGCGAAACGTTGTATGAACAGATTAAAGGAATTGTAATTCCTAATTTTTTTAAAGTTGTTTCAGCAAAATCGGACTGGTGGTTCTCGAGTTATGTCAAAAAAAAGACCATCAAAGGTCACAATTTCCCCTATATGATAGTTACTAACTTCAAATCGATATATCTCGATTCCTAGACGTGACCCAGCGAAACGCCGGGACACGAATAACTTCTTTTTTACCGATATAACATTTCCCGTTGGTTTCATCCCATCCCGATTTTGACTGTCGCATAGTGTAATATTACTAGATGTGCTACTAAATAGTGCTTTTGTGAACTAGTTCTCCATTCTTTCTACATCACTTTTTTGAATTATATACCGGTTCCCTCTTGGCTTCATAAAAAAAAATTTTGTAAAACGTAAACCAAAAATTTTTGTGAAAAAATTAAGTTATAAAAATTGTAGGATATATATCTCCTAATATGTTGTATGCATGTATGTATGTATGTATGTATGTATGTATTTATGTATGTATGTATACATATATATAGATACGTATATTAGACTGCTCCAAAAAAGCCGACTCCTAGGATTGTTCCTTTTTATGTAAAAATATAGTGTGCAAAATATTACACTGATCGGATATAGCTAACACGTGCCGCATCAATTCTGAAGTTTGTAGGGTGCATTTATATGGGAAAATTTTGACTCAGTTTTTTTTTAATTTTCTATTATCAACTCTTTTTTGCAATTTAATGGAAAAGAACCGTAATCTAGACATAATTATCTATCAAAGAGGATAAAAAAGTTAGAAATTATCCATATTATACATAAACATGTTTTCGAACACTTGTGTAAGCAACGCGCATAAAAATTTTGATTTTTTTTAGAAATATTGAAATAAAATATTTTAAGTCAAATTTGAACCATAATTATGAAAAAATCCTGCAGGATAATATTTTCTTTTCATGCTTTATTAGAAAACGTTGATTTTTATTATGGGTGTTTTAAATCACAAATTTCAATTTTGCAAAATTATGTTAAACAAACTACAAAAAAAAAAAAAAAATAAAAAAGAACAACGCAGAAAGTAAAAATAAAAAAAGAGTTAGGTCGATATAAATTTATTGTACTTAGATTTGAATTTTTCGGCTTTAGGCAAAAAGGCATTGTTTAAGTTAGATTTATGTTAGCTCTTTTTTTCCTAACAACTACTTACATTTAAAAACAACATTTTCAAGAACGTTAGAATCTATTCTTGCTTCCCTTTTGATGCAACTTTGCTGGAAGTATTTTGACATAAATTATAACGAGTAAACCGTTAACGGTCTCTTAAATATTAAATATGCTAATAGTTTTAATTTTATTCTAAATATTGTCTTCCACAACAGCACTACGTGCACTATTGTATTTATACGAAACTTTCAAAAGCTTTTTCTTCTTCAGGTAACATTTATTTTATTTTATATATTTTGGATTGATGCCACAACAGAAATTTTTTGGTGATTTCTGAGTGTGGAGTCAATTGTTTTAGACTAGTATACAAATTATTGAAAATTATATCATAACAAAATGCCTTTTTACCAAAATCCGCAAAATTTTTACTTTCTCTGGTGTTGTCTATAAAACATCATAGTTTTTCCGAATTTTTTTGAAATATGTTTATATGTCATTTGCACCAAGCTAAAACTAGTAGTTTTCAGCTTTATTCGAATTATTTTTAACTACATAATTATCTTTGGTTTTTCCATACAAACCAAAAAACATTTTCAACTAGTTTTTATTGTTTACCAAATTTCAGAACAGTAAGCTTTCATATATAAAGAGAACATTAAAACGTAAAATACACAAAAATTATTTGTTTTGTTTCTGAAATATTTATTTACAATAAGCAATTTGTTCAAAATTGTTAAAATATGTTTTAATATCGAAAATACTCGTATATATTCTCTGATCGAAAAAATAGCAAATAGAGCGGAAATAAAAAATATCCCAGAAATGCGAATGTCAACAAAAAAGTTTAATATTTTCTAACCGATTTTAACTTTTTTTCTTGTTTTATAGATAATTATGTATACATTACGGTTACTTTACATTAAATTGCAAAAAAAGCTGATAGTAGCAAATTATAAAAAAAACTGCTCGAAATTCGAAAGTCCCTTTTTTTGGAGCAGTCTATTTATTGTCCATAAATTCTAATAATTTCGTATTTTTTGGGCGCCCTTGATTTTAGAAAAAATCTTGACAAAAGCTAACTATTGAGTCACATTTTGATAGTTTTTATGCCGGGCCTTGCAAAATGCGTTTAAATATATCTCTTTTTCCGTCAAAACTGAATTATTTTGACAGAATAAAAAAATTATTAAAATAAACTACAGCAAGTCCTCCAATGTGCTTTTTTAATTCTAAGACTTTTTTTGGCATCCAAAAATGCTGAAGTAATATCTGAAAATTTTGCTAAATTTTTAAAAAGCCTTTAAAATGTTTGCAATTAAATATTTTAATGAGCACCTCGATTATGCACAGTGGGGCAGAATCGAAATTTTTTGGAAATAAATCTGTAACTTCTAATCGGCTGGTTGGATTTTCATGAAATTTGGTATAGGCGTAGCAGAGGAGTACAATGTCAAGTTTGGAAGGGGACACAACAAACCCCTTAGGGGCGGAGTTAAGGAGGCTCAAAGTTAGGTACCTCTGACATAAAAAATTTTTAATCACTTGCCAAATTTTTGTTGAAGGCACTGAAAAGACCTATGAAAGACATGCTTACATTTCCTATTTACCTCTTATAGTTTTCGAGTTATTTGCGTTTGAATTTTTAAGCACCATAATTTTGCATGTTCTTGGTCCAGCTTTTTCATATATATCCTAGTATTTCCGACCGATTTTATTAGTTTTTTTCTTAACTAGTTAAAGAGCAAAATTATCTATTGAATAAAAAAATTTGATGTCGATATCTTTACCGAGTCCACAAAAAAAAAAACGATTTTGAATTTGAAAATTGCTAAAAAAGACGACTTTTTGTGTTATTTTAGCCGAAAAAGTATCTACACTCTTTTTTATCTAAAATAAAATTTTCTTTAGCAACATATAATAATTTTACACTTTTCTGAAAGGTAACATCACAGAGATGACTTCAGGGTAAAAAACAAGCCCAACAGCTCAATTGGTCATAGTACGCACCCTCCCGAATCCAACCCATTTTATATGAAAGTTTTGACTTTAGACCATTTTTTCCCAAATCCCAAAGCACGAATCGACAAGCGGAATATATTTTAAGAATCCTCAATATGTTGTTAAAAGTTTTAAATTAAAATCTACGGGACTTCGGAAAAATGTGGATTCTACAGCCAAAAATGTAAAATATCCCATTTTTGGGAATTTTCATTATTTTTTTGGGAATTCAGGAAAACCCTACCCCTGATTGAAATTTGGTTAACGCGCTTTTATTTATATTAATAAGATTCACATTTCCTACAAATTTCATTAAGATATATTTATAAACAAATATGTTATTACAATTAAAACATTTGTATTTTCTCCAAAAACCCCAAAATTGGGCCTTTTGATCGGTTTATTTCTAAATAGCGAAAGAAATTTTAAAAATATGGATTCCAATTAAGTTATCCTTTAGCATACATAGTAAGCTTATCAGTAGTAGGGAAATGGGAAGGCAATAGTTGTTTTTGTTTTTAATGAGGAGGAAGAGGAATTTTGAAGAGGAAATTGTTTGTATGAAATTGAAAACCAATGAATTTGTTTTTGTAATTTTTTCTTGTGAGTGCATTAATGGGAGGAAAAATTGTTTTGCATTTTATGAAATTGAAAACCAATGTATGTATGTATGTATATATGTATGTATGTATTTATGTAATTATGTTAAAAATACATACAAACAATTTAACAGGGGAGACAATTTTTATTTATTTATTTATTTATTTTTTTTGCACTTTTAATTGTGATGAAATTAAAAACTGATGACTTGTATAAATAGCGTTTGAGTATTTTTTGTTTATTCATCTACATATTTTTATATGGTTATTTTTGTTTTTGTAAAGTGGAAACTTGAGAATTGTTTTGTTTATATGGAAAAAAATAACTTTGTGTAAGGTTCTTTGACATTAATGAAGATATATTTTATGTTGTTGAGTATGGTCATGATTAATATTAAATATTCTAATAACAAATTAAGGGGAGTATTTTTTATTCACATTAAACATTTTTCATATCTAGAATATGTTTAAAATTAGTTTAAGGCACAATATTTATGTATTTATAATATTTTCTCAATTTGAAATATTAAGATATATACCTACATTACTCTTCTTTGGAGATAAATTAGATTAGATATAAATATAATTGTCTGAAGTAAAATTATTTCAATCAGTTAATAAACTTTTTAAAAGGCGGAACAAAAATGGAATCAAATAAAATTACAAATGCTGATATTGTTGCGGCTTTCAATAAATTAAAAACAAGACCATATCTAGCAGCAAAGGATTTACTACCATCAAAGCCATATAAGGTATTAAGTATGTTCCGCCATAAGAATAAATATGGAAATGTGGTGATGGCAGAGCTTGAAGAGGGAATGTTATATCTTCCCAAACGATATAATAATTTGGAAGATAAAGTAATAGATGGAGTTAATAATGAACAGTTTACTTTAAGGAGGAAGTTAGATAATGGTTTATATGTTTTGGAATTGGAAGAGGTAGTCAGCGAAAACTCCGCTGGAGAAGACGAAGTGGGAGAGTTTTTCATCCCAAATTCTCAACCATATTTCAGTTGGGAAAATAGTAAAATTCCAAGAAATTCTTAATAAAGAAAATTTGTTAATTAGTAAATAAGTATCATGATTTTTAAAAACTAACTAATTGTAAAAAGAAAGCTTTATAATAAACATGTTACATATAAAAATTCAAAAATTTCTTCAAAATTTTGATGGTTTAATTTTTGTTGAACATCAAAAAACACTGGAAGAGTATTTGGCACTTATTAATAAAACTGGGAATTATAATGAAGAACCTATATCATCTAAATATGGATTACACTTCAAAACCTGTTCATGGTCGGATGATAAAGCAAACGTTGGTCCTGATACTTGTAACTGTAGAAAGCATATACAACTTATAAACAAAATAGAGGATTTTATAAAAAGATATTATTTATTATCTAAACGTCTAAAATAAGTAAATAGGGAAAAAAATTTTAATTTCAAATATGTTAATTTAAAAAAATAATAATAAATAAAAAATAATACAACTTTAAAAAAAAAAATGTTTGTTTTTTTTTACAATAACTTCTTGCAATTTTGAACTTGGTAAGGGTCTTATGAATTTTGAATTTTAGAAATAATTTTAGTAAATAATAGACTATCTATCAAGAACAACATATTCAGAATAATGAATACATCCAACAACACTAAAATTGAATCAAATTATATTTCAAACAAGGGTCAAATTGAAATTCAAGAAATCTTAATACTGCCGCCTATAGACATTCCACTATTCCTCGCATTGCATGATGGTCGTGATAAAATTCTCCTGGAAGTTTTACTAAATGTGGAAAAAGAACTTGGAATAAAAACAAAATAAAATATATTTTTCTTATTTATTTATTTATTTATTTATTTATTTTTATTTTCTATAAAAACAAAAGTATTTAAATAAACTTAAAACTAACATATCATTTTCATGTAAATTAAAATAATTAAAAATATTTAAAATTTTATTAAAAGTAAAATTTTTACATCTTAAATAAATAAAAATGCAACAATAAACACCACAAAACATTAATGATTCACTTTGAATTCGCATTTTATTGTAGACAAATGTTTTAGAATTTCGGTTTAGAAATGAAATAAATGGTTTTATTGGAGGTTGACCTGCAGAGCAAAAAAATTCTGCTGGTTTATTTTCAGGGAAATAAAAAGCGACCCAATGCTGTCCAGGCTTATAAGATGGATCAGTGTTGGCTATGTAAAATGATGGTTTTGTAACAGGTGTCTTGGGTAATTTATTACTCGCAAAAACTCCTTTAAATTTATATTTTGTATAATTATTTGAATTTAAAGTATTTATAATATTTATTGAGTTCATAGCGTTTGAATTATAGTGCGAGACTTATCAATTTCTATTATACTGTCAAATTCACAATATACTAAGCAGGTAATTGCCTCTGTTATGGGTTTCCCGAAACGTCCTTCTATTCGAATAGTTCCTTGATTTATTAAATTTCCACAATTAGAATTATTATTGTGATCTGGTGTTAAATCAAAAGCTAGTAAAAAAAATCCGCTATCAAAAAGTGCCTTTGTAATTTGATGACCTTTATCAAAATGATGGATTCCGGTACCTTTAAATAGGGTTTGATAACCACGAGTGCTTAATATTCCTCCATTGTTGTAGTTAAATTCTATTGGCTGTGCTGGAAATTGTACTCCATTAACAACCAAATTAAATCTTTGCAAATTAAAATGTTGAAAGTTGTATGGATTTTCTTTTCTATCTCCAGTATAAGCTTTGTTCGACACCATTCCAAAAATTAAGAAATTTGGTAATTGTCCAAGTATAACATTATCTAGAGATAATGAATGGTTTCCTGGATGTATAGTGAAGGTCTTAATTTCTACTCTCTTATATGGATAAATTGCATTTTTGCTTTGTAATACATTATGATGTGCCATTAATATACTACTATTGATAGTAAGATGATTTATATATAAATTAGCTTCATGTATTCTTAGATAAGATTCATTTTTATCCCCACTTTCTAAAATATAAAATTCTGGTTTCTCCAAATTTAATGTGACCTTAAGATCAACATTATTAAGCAAGTACTTTTGTTGATTAAATACATCTACATGAAGTTTTCCGAAAAGCTCCACCTTTAAAAATTTTTTTCTTTTATCCAAACCGGTATTTTCTTTATCGATTAATGAATTAATTTTATTCACATCAGTAGCCCAACCACACGATTCAAGATGGGTAGATCTAGCATCATTTCCATAATTGAGTAATGTTTCCATATATGCTCTATAGTGATAGTTGTTGTCAGGTTGAGATACACTTTTATTATTTTTATTATTATTTATTATTGAAATGAACTGTACAATTCCTAAATATGGAATGCAACAAGTTATTAACAACGCCTCCAGGTCCTTTGAATTCAAGCACTAGTCTAAGATAAATACTATTAAGATCTCTATATGTTTCACCATTCCCCAATGATACAAATTCAATTGTACTAGAGTTATCCAATGAAGCAATTGGATTATAACATATTTCTTCTGTTTTAATTACACTAGTTTGAATTGGGGGAGATTCAAATAAATCCAATTCACTTTTCATACATTCTATAAATCCCGACATTTTAAATTTCCAAAAATATCGTTAAAGTTCTTTCCTCTACAACGTTTGGATTTATTATGCGGTTTTTGTTTTAAGCGTTTAAGTTTTATATGCTTCCCTTTACCTTTCTGCATTGTTTTTATTTTTTCAATAGTAGCTTCTTTGATATTATTCATAATTTTTCTCCCTTGATTAAATAGAATATCTTTCACAGGTTTTGTTCCGATTTCCTCCAAAATTTCTTTTCCAATGTCTAATGACTTATTTTTTAAATAATTTAATCCTGTTCTCAAGAATGGTTTCAGGTGTGAAAACAAAGATGAAAACAGTGATCCAATACCACGTCCATATTGCACAAACCTTGGTGTATGATATATTTCACCATTATTTCCAGACTGATTATTATAATAATTTGTATACATCACATCCATGGTTATTACAAAAATGATTTAAAATTTTACTAAACATTTATTTTATATATTTTTTAAAGTGTAGAGTACAATAAACTGGTATGAATTCATTCAAACTTATTATTCCTCCTTCATCATTTCGAATCATTATAGATATATTATTAATGTTATAAGATTCAATAGGAAAATATTCAATTCTATTAAAATGAATATAATTTTTCAATGTGGATATTGAAAATATTTTCAAACATTTAGTTTTTTTATTACCTACATGTCGTGGTTTAATTATATCAATGTAAATAAATACAATTTCATTTATATCTGGTAAAAAGACTTTAGTAAAATAATTTGTCATATTATCTGAAAATTTGGTTAAAGATTTGTGCAGAATGTGGTTTGTTGATGTTAAAATGGAATCCTTTTCAACGTTTTCTAATTCATCTCTACTAGTATAAGAATCAAATTCGTTGACTTTCTTTTCTGTTGCTAAATTTGTTTGTGAGGTATCATTCTTTAACTTATTTAAAGGATCTGATTTTTTATCACTTAAATCTTTTTTTTCTGTGGATACATTACTTTTTGAAGTATCACTTAATTTATTCAAAAGTTTTGTTTTATTATTCAGATTGGGGTTTGTTATCATAAAATCATTAGAGCTTTCTAAAAGTTTGTGAAATTTTAACTTAATGTCTTCATATTCATTATTTGCACTATGCTTCAATATTTTTGTTTTTCCATGTACTATAGCTTGTGTGTCGACATTTGAAATTGTATTTCGTTTTCTACGTTTGGCAATATTTTGATTACTTCTTTCCAGTAATTAAAATGAAATATCTGATAATCCAACTACCCAGTGATCATCCAAATTTAGAGATTGTGTTAGCAAATTTGTAAAAGTGTTTGGAGTATTTTTATAAATATCCATTGAATTATTACTTAATAAAGTAACATAAATATTTTCTTCTTGTATACTTGAAGCCATCTTTAAAAAGAATGATCAATATAGTATGTTGTTTGTTATACATATATTATTTACTAATATCGTTCTGATGAATCCATGAATTATATTCTTTTCCGAAACCAAGCCATTTTACCAATAGTTTTTCTCCTTTTCGCTTTAAAATTTTTTCTACCAAAAGAATGTTTGGGGCTTTTGTTTTTAACAATTCTTCTTCATAAAATCCACCTTTAATTATATTTCCATTAAAATCTGCAAGTTGATATGTTATAGGATTGGCTACGCAAATTTTGTTTATCTTAAAAACCTCTGTAGACCAATTTGGTGTATATCCTTTCTCAAATTGATTTTTATATTTACTAATGCGAACTAAATCATTTAATTTATATTTTCCTCCTTTGAAAACCTTCAAATTACTGTATACAGTATTAAGAAGTTTCTGTTCATTTTTCTTATTAACAGAATTGGGTGCTGTTTTTATAGAACGATGATATGAAGAATTATATTCTTTCAACAATTTATTTAATATATCTATCCATTTATAATTTCCCTGCATACTAAATTGTTTCCACATTTTATTTTTTAAAGTTCTATTAAAACGTTCAACTATTGATGCCTTCATACTTGAAAAAGTGTTGTAATGGTTAATTTCATATTCTTTCATAAGAGTTTTAAAATAGATATTATAAACTTCTTTCCCTTGATCAGAATGGATATTTTTGGGAGATTTTCCTTTGTTTAATTTTATAATATGTTTTAATGCTTTCGAAATTTCTATTCCTGTTTTAGTTTTTAGTGGTAATGCGTATGCATACTTTGAAAATACATCAATTACAGTAAGCATATATTTAAAACCTTTATGAAATTTTGCATACGGTATCATTTCCACTAAGTCAATCTGCCATGTATCTAAAATACCCTTTTGAATAAATCGTCGGCGCTGAAAGCTCTTTCTCACTTGACGATGTAGTTAATCAACAAGAATTCTTTTGCTCATATTTATATTTATAGAATGTTAATGCTTCACTTCATTTAAATGTCGTGTACTAAAGTGTAAACATGTTTCAACAGTTTATATATCCATTCACTATGATGATTTGTGGTCCCTCTGGTTGTGGGAAATCCACATTTATTATGAATTTGATAAAAAATCAACATTTAATATCTAAAAACATAGATCGTGTTATTTGGTGTTTTGCAGAAAAAAATTCTCTTCCGAGAATTAACAATGTAGAGTTTATACATGGTATTCCAGAGGATTTTGCTACTGCAGAATATGAATCGGTTTTTATAATTTTGGATGATTTAATGCTTTGAATCATCTAATAAAAAAGTGTGTGAACTTTTTACTAAGGGATCTCATCATAGAAATTTAGCTGTGATTTTAGTAACACAAAACATTTTCCATAAAGGTGCTTATTCCAGAGATATTTCTTTAAACTCTAAATATATAGTTATGTTTAAAAATCCTAGGGACAAGTTACAATTTCAATATTTAGCTCGCCAAGTATACCCAGAAAACTCAAAAGCTCTGGTTGATGTATATAATAACTGTACGCTGCAGGCTCATGGTTATTTATTAATTGATCTCACTCAACATATACACAACGCATTAAGATTTAGAACGGATATTTTCAATAAAAATCACTATTTAATATTTGCAAATATAAACAATGACCTCGAACCTAAAACTGTTGAAGGAGAACAAACATATTCTTTACGTTCTTAAGAAAGCAGATCCTAAACTACGAAATGCAATACTGAAACATGTTGATGATGTTGTTATTAAAACAATAAATGAAATACTTTTTAATATAATTAATGAGAACCATAAAATCAATAAATAAATCAGTTTTTGACAAAATAAAACCATATAAGAATACAATTAGAAAAGTTTGTTCACCAGAAACCTCAATGAAACAAAAGGGGAAACATCTAATTCAAAAAGGAGGATTTCTACCAATTGTTATTTCATCCGTTTTAAGTGGAGTTATTGGAAAAATTTTAGAAAATGTCAAATAATTTATCCAAATTAATAGTTCTTAATCCATCAACTTACGATAAATTTAAAATTAAATATTCTGATTCCAATTTTCTACATCGAAAACTAATACCAATATATAGTTCACACACACTAAAAGATATTAATAAATGGTATTATATTAAACAAGAATTAGCCAAATATTTAATTGGAAGCCAAATATCATCTTCTCATCAAACTAAAAGTTCTAAATTGAGTAACCTACGTGATAATGAAACACAAACTAGGAAAATATATAAGAAACATATTGAAACTCAAACAATGCAATCAGAGTCAAGTAGTGTAGGAACACAATCTAATATAAATTTACCTGAGGAAATTTATACTAATGAAAATTATGATGAAATTGATATGGATACAACATTACAAAAACTTAATCCTACTTCTGCCTCTTCAGCAGCTAAACGACTTAAACATTTTTCAAATAATGGAACACCAAAAATAAGAATAATGTCAAAGGATGAAAATCAAAAAAATTTGAAGCAATCAACTTTACCATATCAATATTCTCCTCGACTAACTAGAAATCGTAAAAAGTTAGATTACGAAATAGAAAATGTACAATGGAAAAATATTTAAAAATAAAACACATTTATTATATAATAAAAGACATATATTTATTATTGTTTCATTGTGATAACATAAATATGAGTGTCATTTTCATTAAAAAATATATTTTTATAATATCTTAAGGAGTTAACTCTATTCAATAGAAATATATACATTTGAAGTTCTACTTATGTAAACTTTAAATAAAATTAGAAAATATGAAAGTATTTAAATTATTAAATGTACAACTTAAACATCTACATTCATTAAATATTCATCATCTGATGAATCTTTTAAAAATTCTATATACTCACTATCAATATTCAAGAAAATATCGTCATCTATCTCTGTAAAAAAGTTATCAAAGTCACTTTGAAGTCTAAAATGTCCTCGCGCATAAGTATTTATTTGGTCAGAAGCAATAATTCTTTTATCATCCGCATAACTCAAAACAACTTTATGTAATTTTTGTGTATACAACTGGTGAAACTTCGATCTAAATGTATGCATTGTATCAGAAATTATTTTTCTTTCAAATAATGACCTTTTGTAGTCTATTATTGATAAATTTTGTATACATGATTTTTTAACTCTTTTTAGATTTCTTTACTTCCTCCATGTCAACCGTTTTGAATGAATACATTTTTAATCGAAGTCCCACAAATTCTTTCATAATTTTCGCGCTATTCTCATCTTTCATCATGCCTAGAACTTTCTTATTTAATATTGGTAGTTTAAATATGTTATTGGGATGATACTCTGATGTATCAAACCTTGAGGCAATATCTTCACGAATATCACTATAAAAATTTTGGTTTCATGTATTGATAATGAAAATCATACATTTTCCATTTTGAGAGTTCCAGCACAGCAAAGCCTAAATAAATTGGTTTGTTATAAGTTACTTGCATAACCTTTAACTGAACTGCAAACATGTTTTCTGAAAATTGAGTTATACTCGAAAAATTAGACTTTGAAATTAATGCTCTAGCTCCTAAATGATTACGCCTTGTTGTTTCCCAATCTGTAACAATTTTTATATCTTTGCGTTTATGAACATTTTCCATAGTTTTTCCATATACAGAATTATTTAATAATTTAAAAAAATCTTTTTCAAAAGCATTTTTTGCTCTTGTTCTGTGGTATGTATTCAAATCTATATATGTTTTTAACCATGGAGATTGTCGAAATTATAATGCTCTGTGTATTTTTTTTAATATCAGTCCATTCTTTAAACATTGTTTAAGAACTCTATAATGGATCTGATATTTTGTTTTTGGTATTAGGTCTGCAATCAGCTTCCTACATTTAGATTTACCAACAAATTTATTTTCTGGGCAAAGGGTAAATCATTATGAAATTCATGTAAATAGTGTGGATATTCTAAATCTACCTCCAAAAAATATCCAATATCAGATGTATCCGATATTGTAGTTACATCAATATCTTCTAAAGCCGCATCATCATAAATCCACTCGAATTCTATATGGGAGATATTCTGACATGGCCCAACCATACAAATTGTTAGCATCTAGATACATTAAATATTCTGAAGGCTTACTACTATCAAAGTCTTCTAAATATTTATTATTTGCTCTAGAATATCTCTTTGAACACTGTACTAGTCCTCCTCTAATACCGTCTTGTATAAAATTATACATATTGACGTCACTTAAAAGTTCTAACTTTATGTTAGTTGTTCTTAACATCGCATCCCACGATAAACCTGGAGCAGTATAATATTGGCATGGGTCAAGTTTGTATATACTTTTACAGATACTTCTAAAATTTTGAAAAATATCTGTTAAGAGGAGAACATCTGTTTTTAAATATAATTTAGTGTAATCTAACAAGTTATTACATTTAAAAGTTGTCCAAACCGATTTAGCATGATCATAAGCTTCATCAGAACAATGCGAATTATTTAAAATATTATAAAATTTTTCTTTAGCAGGAAGATTAGTTTCATTAAAGCGCTCCATCGAATCAATATAAGAATAAGGAAATACTCCTTTTCTTCTGAGTAAATCAAATTGTTGTTTTTGATTATAAATTTTATTTAGAATTTGAAAATCACTGTCATTTAAATTTTTGGCTAGAGATTCTAAGCTGGAGGCCATAAAACGAAAAGAGTCTAAAAACCGAATTTCAAATCCCTGATTTTCTTCAACTGTTATAAACTTTGATAACGATATATATAGTTCTTTATTGAGAGGAATTACCCTTATATCTCTCTCAAATTGTGAAAGTTCTTTCATAAATAAGTGACAATCATAGGAGGAAAAATTATGAAAGAATACTGGTATGAATTTGGCTATTTTATAATTAATACTAGCTGACCCGAGCCGCGTTGCTGGCCCTAAGCAAACATTAGTGTTGTATTACTGAACGATTTAAATTGATATTTTAACGAAATTTACGACCTTTAAATAAAAATCTAAGGAATACCTATTATAAAGTGTTTTTTACAGAAGAATTTAAATATGATGTAGAAGCTGACCCGAGCCGCGTTGCTGGCCCTAAGCAAACATTAGTGTTGTATTACTGAACGATGACCCGAGCCGCGTTGCTGGCCCTAAGCAAACATTAGTGTTGTATTACTGAACGATTTAAATTGATATTTTAACGAAATTTACGACCTTTAAATAAAAATCTAAGGAATACCTATTATAAAGTGTTTTTTACAGAAGAATTTAAATATGATGTAGAAGCTGACCCGAGCCGCGTTGCTGGCCCTAAGCAAACATGAGTGTTGTATTACTGAACGATGACCCGAGCCGCGTTGCTGGCCCTAAGCAAACATTAGTGTTGTATTACTGAACGATTTAAATTGATATTTTAACGAAATTTACGACCTTTAAATAAAAATCTAAGGAATACCTATTATAAAGTGTTTTTTACAGAAGAATTTAAATATGATGTAGATGTGGGCTCAATCAAAAAATATACGCATGTATTTAAGGCAAATTTGAATTTATATTTATTTATTACTTCATCTTAAGGTTAGCGGATAGACAATGTCTTTTTTTTGAACGGAATGATGAGAGCTGTAGTCGAAATTGCAGTTGTAATGGAACGCTGCTTGATTCAAATCAGAACTTGAAGCAATTCTTCTTATGCGTTGATTAAAAATTTTAAAGTTGTTGAATTGCTACATTTGCTCGACGATTTCTCATTGCTAACCGAGCCGTTTCATTTCTCGCCTGCCTTTCTTCCTGCGTTTGTGATGTACGAAGTCGGGCCAAACTAATACGGGGTTGTTCTCGTGCGATTTCTCGTTCATATATATTCAATTGATTGACGATATTACGATAAGTACTTGCATTACGTGTTCGACGCGAAATATTAGATCTCCGGGGTCGCGGCATTGTGAATAACACTTAATAACGAATGCCAAAAATACAACAAATGGTTTTAAATATCACAACCTCACTAAATGATGAGCTTTACTTGGAACTTACCGTTTGGAAATAGAATTCTACACCACCACCAGAAAACAAATTGCACAAAAAAGTAAGCGTTTCGATAGAAACAGAAACAGTAATTGTTATAATTTGTATTAAAAAAAATATTTTTAATGATTATTAAGGCAAAGAAATTATGACAAAAAAGAGTTTTTTTTTTATCGCGGATTTTTCGCGAATTTTTTTTCGTATTATCCTTTTCTGACCGGTGACCGGTCCGAATTGGTGAGAATCATCAAAATCGGTCTAGTCGTTCTTGAGTTATAACAATAGTAACTAACATCACTTTCTTTTATATATATAGATTACATGAGCTATGGGCTGCTCCTCTAAATTTGCCAGTTAAATGACAATGATCCCGTACTTTGTCCGCTCCTAAAATTTGCTTACATATGTGACAAATTGTTGAGAGGTTATACAAAATTGTTTCATCATTGGAGAGTGCTGTCATTGGTACGTCCTTATTTAAATAGTTTCCGTAAATTTCTTTTGCGTCATTAATTAAATTTTCTATGAATATTGTAGGAGCATCATTACCAAAATAAATATTAAACTTATCTAAATTATCATTAAAACTACACTTAATATAATAACTAAAAGCACAAGCTATATGTTTTTGTATATTTACTTGCTCGTTATCAATTTTTTCCAAATACGTCTCAAAATCAGCATATATAACGAACGGTACATCTAACTCCTTCTGATAATTTTTAAAATATAAAATGTTATTATCACCCTCTGGCATTTTCGGTACTACTCTTTTACAGTTAAGATAATGATCTTCCATTATCCTCTCATTTGGAGAGTACTGCAGACACGCGTTGCAAATGAAAACCCGTCCATGGTGGGAAGTTAAACTTGATCTTACTAATCTGAAATATTTGAATAATAATAATTTAATTTATAAAATATGTAGTTAATTTTTATTTAAATTATCTTCCGATATCTTTAATGTAAACGTAGTGACACCATTCTTCGTCCATAAGAAGAAGATTTATGTGGTGATTCTTTACTGCAGATGTGAGGTAATACGGTCCAACTATAGTATTACCTTCACAGCCAAATACATTTATGCTAACATCTTCATTCCTGCTTTCAAATATCTTTACATCTTTTAACTTCATTGGAAATTGAAGTTTTTCAAAATTTAGCACTTCATTTTCCACACATATTTTGTCCTCATTTATTTGAATATTTCCAAATCCATTGCAATTTACAAATCCATTTGCTTCATTATATAAAAATGAAGCGATAGACCACTTAAAACAATATTCATCATCATTTGGATAGTTGAAACAGGCATCTTTTTTCTTTATCCAATGTGGTAGTGGTATATATTTGGAGCCTCTAATGAATGAAGCCTTATTTATATTTATTTCCAAGTGCTTCATTCGTATTAGGGACCATCCACTATCCCGCTTCTGGAATTCTGACATTTTTTTACATATATACGTGTATTGTGCTTTCAAAGATTCTTCAATACTATCACTTATGGTTAAAAGTGACATTTTTGTTCTATGCGTTATGGTGGTTAGCATTATTTCATCTTCTACAATTTTAATATATTCGCACTCCACTTCTAAATTGTATTTCAATGTTATGTTTTTATTTATAGCGTTCTCCAAAATTTCAAAAATATCACGGTTTACATCTTCTAAAAACTCTTGAGGATGCAGAATTTCCTCTTTTTGGTTTCTGTAGAGGTATGTAAGAATTCTTTCTTTGAAAGCGCTCTTAACACAACTAAATTTATTAGAAGTAGAAGGCTCACTTCTACCACTGACATGGGATGTGCTGGCATGTGTCCTTTCATGCTCCTTTAGATGTTTTTCCTTTGAAAACCATTTCCAGCATTCCGAACAATGAAGGATCTCATGTCCTTCAAGCATTTCTTTTTCCACAAAAATTGATTTGCAATATTTACATTTATAAGAAGGCATATTGTTTAAAATTTATGTCTAATCACTTTTAATTATGTCAACAGACTAATGAAAAATAACATATATTTAAATATTGATTAAAGGTTTGACATTTTTATACACTTACGCATACAGATACACACTTATGTATGCATATTCCTACCAAAAAATGTTTTAATTTTTTTAACGGAAAAGTATTTTGCTTCGTTAAACACTTTTGATTCACCAGCAATTATTAAATTTAAAGAATAATTCTTAATGTATAGGTGTATTAATAAAATAATTTTTAATTAAAAATTACTTCAAACATGGACAGACAGAAGCTTACATGTGAATTTTGCATTAATGTGAGCTTTTCCACAAAGTGGAATAAAAAAAGGCATTTTATGAAATGTCATAATTTTCATAAAAACAAAGCCAAAGGCTTTTCAAATTATTTGGAGCCTGCAGATACTTCAGGGGGCGCAACATTGAATTTAGTTCCGGAGTATAAGGAACTAAAACTAATGGAGGAAGATGAGAAACTTCAACTTGATGTCAGACCATACTCAGTTCCAGAAGAGTATAAAAAAATAATGGACGAAGACGAGGATCTTCTTCTAAATTTAGATATATAATAATTTTTAAGTATTATATAAATAAAATAATAATAAGCACTATATAAGTTTAATATATTTTTATTAAATAAATAAAAATAAAAAAAAAATAAAAAAACTGTTTTATTTATAAAATTTTAGCTATAACTAAGTTCAAATATTGCAAGCCCATTTGAAGATTGACGACCTTTGTAAATAATAGTCCAGTTTTTATCATTCAATTGCGTTAAATAGGGATCCTCCTTGTTTAAAAATTTCACGAATCGTTGCGGAAGATAAAACCATTTATTGTTATTTAAATATGTGATAACTTTTGATCCATATTGTGTTTCTTTCCACTCAAATTTTAAAATTTTGAATGGTTGATGTAAGGAAATATCATCAATTTTTGTATACTCTGCCTTAATACCAAGAGCCAATTTAATAATTTGTTCATACATCTAAAACAAAAAAAAAAAGTTATAAATACATGAAGTTAAATGCATTTTACAATAGTGATAGCTTACCATTCTGCTAACTATACTTTGAAGTATTCCTCAGATCAAATGGTAATAAATATGATTTGATTCCTCTTTTTATACAAATTTAAAAATACTCCTTTATATTTAAATAAGTAAATTGAATACTTTGAGTATTTCTCTTTAATATTTCAAATAGAGAAAATATTAATTTAGCTTTCATATAGAAATATTGAGTTATAAACTAATTATGTAAATAAAATATTCTCCCATAATTTGTTATTAGAATATTCAAAATTAATCATTTCAAATTGAGAAAACATTATAAATACATAAATATTGAGCCTTAAACTAATTTTAAACATATTCTAGATATGAAAAATGTTTAATGTGAATAAAAAATACTCCCCTTAATTTGTTATTACAATATTTAATATTAATCATGACCATACTCAACAACATAAAATACATCTTCATTAATGTCAAAGAACCTTACACAAAGTTATTTTTTTTTTTCCATATAAACAAAACAATTCTCAAGTTTCCACTTTACAAAAACAAAAATAACCATATAAAAATATGTAGATGAATAAACCAAAAATACTCAAACGCTATTTATACAAGTCATCAGTTTTTAATTTCATCACAATTAAAAATTCAAAAAAAAAGAAAATAAATAAAAATTATCTCCCCTGTTAAATTGTTTGTGTGTACTTTTAACATAATTACATACATACATATTTATTATAAAAAAAAATACATTGGTTTTCAATTTCATAAAATGCAAAACAATTTTTCCTCCTATTAATGCACTCACAAGAAAAAATTACAAAAACAAATTCATTGGTTTTCAATTTCATACAAACAATTTCCTCTTCAAAATTCCTCTTCCTCCTCATTAAAAACAAAAACAACTATTGCCTTCCCATTTCCCTACTACTCTTATCCGTTAGCATATATAATTTCCGATCTTTTGCAAAACGATTCAAGTCAATATCATGCCTCATTTCAGAAATATGCGCCTTTAAACTTTTATATTTCCTGCAACTTTTGTCTTTAGCCTTGCGTGAATAATTATTTAGAAAATTATGAATATTTCTTTATACTTTTAGTAATATCTATACACAAAATATTTTTATAAAAATAATTAATAAATATTTTTTATTTTTAATAGGGTTGCCACATTTCCCAAATTTAAGTAAATCTTTATCCTTTTCTATTAATGAATTTAAAATAACAAAACAAAAAAGTCTATTTTAACTATAAGTATTTTATTAGTTTGCATTTATGATGTTTACCTAAATTTAACAAATGTATTTATCTATTGGTGATGGTTAAAAATTTATATATTTATGATCTAGTGGCAATGTACAGGTATACTTTCCGGTGATACCTAGCTGCAGCATTTATCTATTGCTGATGGTTCAAAATTTATATTTTTATGAGCTAGTGACAATGCACAGGTGATATCCGTACCGGTGATACCTAACAGCAACATATAATATTAATGAATTCGGTATAGGTACTCTCCCAAATTGACTCTTTCAGATATTTTACCTGATGAAAATTCACAGAATACCTGTAAATATATATACCTGTGCGATATATCTAATAGATATATATAAATGCGCAGCTAATTCTTATCAACATCATAACGACGTTGATTACCATGGTGATTACATTGAAACACGATCAATTGTGTTGTGTTCTGTGGAGTTTATCTAAAAATGATCTTAATCGTTTAGAAGCTATAGTATAGCATAAAAACTACATATCATGCAAAAGTCGGCGTCATTGGTAAATCTCAGATAGAGAGCTTTGACGTTGTATGACGTAAAAATTAAGTCCTTGAATCAGCGTACTAACAGTTTAACAATTAAACATTCCGATTGGATGGATACTGATATAGAAATGTCGGAGTGCAAAATATCAACTGGAGCACCCTGCAAGACATATGATGATTTAAGTACAAGATCTAAGAAAAAAAAGACTGACCCATAAGCTTTCTATAATTTGGAATGAAGAAGTTTCTGATACATTCAAAGAAATGTTAATAAAGGAGAAGCAACCTAAGAGTGCAATTAATATTGCTGAAATACTGCCAACTGCATCACCAAAACGTCTTAAACGGATTGCCGAAAGTGTACCTACTCCAACATCACAATCCAATTGTACAGAGGAAGAAGCAATTGCTTTAATGCTTGAACTGGACCTCAGCCGAAACAAATATCAAATTTTAAGAAAAGCTCTGCTTAAAAAGGGACCCTCAATTCTACCATCATACAAGGGTATTCAAGAAAAAAAGCAAACTATTTTTATTTCGGTTACCGAAAAGGAAGCATGTGTAGAGCTATCTTCTTTGCTTGAGAATACAGCTACCAGGATAGTTGCAGATTTTTCTGCAGAGTAGTTGGAAAAAGTAAATAATAGCGACGTTGAATTAATCTGTAAGTGGGGATGTGACGGACTATCAGCCCTTCCTGAATACAAGTATGCTAGTAAGAAAATGGCGGATTATAAAAGCGTATTTATAGCATCTTTGGTGTCATTAAGAATGCGATCTTCTTCCTTAAAGCAATCTTCATCAAAGTGTAAAAACTCATTTGAAGATATATGGCTTAACACCACTCCAGGATCAAAACATTTTTGCAGACCTATTTGGTTCGAATACACAAGGGAGTCGAAGACAACAACAAAGGATTTAGTGAAATATATTAAAGATGAAATAAATGATTTACAACCTCTTACAATAACCATAAACCAACACATATTCGACATATCCTTTCAACTTAGTCTAACAATGATTGATGGAAAGGTTAGTAATGCCATTACGGAAACATGTTCTTTTTGGAAATGCTCACTATGTGATGAGACGGAATATCTCCACTTCACGCCAGAATATGGTTCATGGAGCATTTTCTACACAAAGTATATGATTTAAAGTATAGAAGTGTGCCAGAAAATTTAACAAAACCTACCAGAAACAACGAGGATTTAAAAACACTTAAAATATCTGAGAAAAGTAGAATCCAGGATGAATTCAGAGAAGAGACGGGATTAAACATCGACAAACCTCTGCCTACTGGTAGTACAAATGATGGAAATACAGCAAGAAGGTTTTTCGGAAATTTCGAAGCTACATCAAAAATAACTGGTATTAATAAAGAGTTACTTAAAAGGACTAACAACTATTAATGGCAATTAATAGTAAGCACAAAATTAACTCTGCTCGATTTGGAGAATATGCAACAGAAATATCTAAACTACTTGTTTCTCTATATTCATGGAAAGAAATGACACCAACAGTACATAAAGTATTGTGCCATGGCGAAATTATAATTGAACGAAATATTCTTCCACTTGGAGAGCTTACAGAAGAGGCTCAAGAAGCAAGAAACAGAGATTTTAAGCACGTTCAATTATTCAGCTCCAGGAAATGCTCCAGAACGTCACAAAACGAGGATATTTTTAATAGCGTATTGTTATCATCAGAACCTGTACTATCATCAATGAGAAAACGTTGGATTTATTATGAGCCTTTATCAACTCAAAATACTGAAGACTTGAAGGACCTTTATTATCTTTTAGATATGTATGCAGATACAACAGATTATTTTATAGAAAATAAGTAGTATAAGTTTAAAATATTAGAAAAATTGTCTACATAAATTTAATGTAAATAAGTAATAAAAAATCGTATTAGAAATAGAATATGTATTAAGGAAGATGATAAATACCAAAAATAATAATAATGATTAAGTTAAAATAGACATTTTTTGTTTGTTTTTTTATTTTAAATTCATTAATAGAAATATATGAATGCTTAGAAAAGGATAAAGATTTACTTAAATTTGGGAAATGTGGCAACCCTATTAAAAATAAAAAATATTTATTAATTATTTTTATAAAAATATTTTGTGTATAGATATTATTAAAAGTATACAGAAATATTCATAATTTTCTAAGTAATTATTCACGCAAAACTAAAGGCAAAAGTTGCAAGTTTGTAAAAATATAGTCATATATAGAATAAATTGGAAATATAAAAGTTTAAACGCGTATATTTCTGAAATGAGGCATGATATTGACTTGAATCTTTTTGCAAAAGATCGGAAATTATATATGCTAGAGGATAAGCTTAATTTGAACTACATATTTTTAAAATTTCTTTCGCTATTTAGAAATAAACCAAACAAAAGGCCAATTTGGGATGTTTGGAGAAAATACAAATTTTTTAATTGTAATAACATATTTGTTTATAAAGATATCTTAATGAAATTTGCAATAAATGTGGATCTTATTAATGTAAATAAAAGCGCGTTAACCAAATTTCAATCAGGGGTAGGGTTTTCCTGAATTCTCAAAAAAAATTATCAAAATTCCCAAAAATGGGATTTTTTACATTTATGGCTATAGAATCCACATTTTTCCGAAAACCCGTAGATTTTGATTTAAAACTTTTAACAACATATTGAGGATTCTTAAAATATATTCCGCTTGTCGATTCGTGCTTTGGGATTTGAGAAAAAATGGTCTAAGGTCAAAACTTTCATATAAAATGGGTCGAATTCGGGAGGGTGTGTACCTTGACCAATTGAGTTATTGGGCTTGTTTTTTATCGTAAAGTCATCTCTGTGAAGTTGCCTTTCAGAAAAGTGCAAAATTATTATATGTTGCTAAAGAAAATTTTATTTTAGATAAAAAAGAGTGTAGATACTTTTTCGGCAAAAAAAACACAATTAGTCGTCTTTTTGGAATTTTCAAATTCAAAATCGTTTATTTTTGGACTCGGTAAAGATATCGACTTCAATTTTTTTTATTCAATAGATAATTTTGTTCTTTAACTAGATAGGAAAAAAACTAATAAAATCGGTCGGAAATGCTAGGATATATATGAAAAAAACTGGACCAAGAACATACAAAATTATGGTGCTTAAAAATTCAAACGCAAATAACTTGAAAACTATAAGAGATAAATAGGACATGTAAGCATGTTTTTTATAGGGCCTACAACAATATATAAAAATATTTGAAATCAGACGAGAAACAAAAATTTGGCAAGCGATTAAAAATTGTTTATGTCAGAGGTACCTAATTTTGAGCCCCCTTAGCTCTGCCCCTGAGGGTTTGTTGTGCCCCCCTACCAAGCTTAACATTGTACGCTCCTCCGCTACGCCTATACCAAATTTCATGAAAATCCAACCAGCCGATCAGAAGTTACAGATTTATTTCCAAAAAATTTCGATTCTGCCCCACTGTGCATGCGACGGGCTGGCTCGATACGAACGCTATTATGGGCACGTGAATTAGTAACACTTGTTCCCTCAGGGTTTCATAACGAGACCAAATTGGGCCCAACGCGCAGGGCACAGGATATCAAATGATCGGATCTGACCGACAACATTTTTTTTACTTGCCTTTTTCAAGTAAATTTGCTGAAATTATTAACCAAATCGCATCAAAAGATCATCTTGTTATATTATTAAATTATTTTACGTTCTTACTTTGATGCATTAAAACTCACAATAAGAATAAATATGACATACACTTCATATTTTGAAGTTTATGTATCAGTCTAATACTGCATTATACTTTATTTATTGAAAAACACCTTGGTTTGTTGGTTGGTTTACGTGGTAGCCCGTAACCTTATGGGCAATCAATTACACTCGTTAGAGTCCGTTTTGATGGAACCACGCTACTCGCCAAGTGAATGAGTTGTATTGAGTCTGTAATGAGATAGAAGTGTAGGGAAGAACAATGAGAACATAAATTAATTAGATCCAGCCTGTAGCATTGAGATATTTAATGATGTCACTGAGTCTAGTGTCAGATATCTCACAGAGGTTTTCTAATTGGTACCCTCCCAGAAATTTATGTCTGCTTGCGTTCAAGGCTGGACATTCAAAAAGATGAAATACTGTCTCCTCCTTCCCGCGATTGCCACAACTACGACAATATTCATTGTAAGGGAGACCAAGTCTGCTTGCATGTTTTCCGATCGTCCAGTGACCTGTAAACAATGCTATTAGTCTCGAGATGTCTTTGCGTTTGTAGCCAATGAGTTGCATTGAGCGTTTTTCGTTGTAGGTAAGCCACGTTTCCTTCGCGACTCTACATTTGTCCAGATTTCGCCATCTATTTTTCGCCTTCTCTAGATAGTGTTTTTGGATTCTGCTTTTGACTGATCATAACGGGATTGCTACAGAAACCGATAAGGAGGCATTCATAGCAGAGCCTGCCTGGGCTAATTCGTCTGCCTGTTCATTACCATAGTAATCCCTATGCGCAGGAACAAAGACTATAGTAATGTCATACAGACTTAGTCCTAGCAGTTCCTCTTTACACTGTCTGACTAGAATAGAGGTAGTTTTGGGTGATTTGAGCGATAGAATTGCCGCTTGGCTGTCAACAAATAAACCAATATTCCCTTGAATATTTCTATAGTGAATTAGTTTACACGCTTCCCAGACCGCTAGTATTTCCGCTTGGAATACGCCTGCCTCATCAGGGAGTCCATATGTGTATCTAATTCCAAGATCGTTAGAGAAGACACCAGAGCCGACACCGCAGTTCATCTTTGAGCTGTCAGTGTATATCTTAGTTACATATTATTCAAGAAGATTTCCCCTTCTCCATTCACTCCTGGTGGGGAATAGGACTTTAATAGTATTTCTGAAGTCCATCCGGGAAATCATATAGTCGGTAGATTGATTGAATTGCGGGGGTATTAAACTTAATATCCTCGCGTGCCCATACGTTCTTGATCTCCAGCCTTCCGTTGCAGATAATCTTATCGCACTATTGACTGATGATTCAATTATGTATAGGTCTATAGGTGTTAGATGCAATATAGTGTTCAGAGCTTCTGATGGACTAGTACGTAATGCACCTGCAATGCCTATGGAAGCGGATCTTTGTATCTTGTAAAGTTGATCCACCACGTATCTCTTACTAGTAGCGGTCCACCACACAAGAGATCAATATACAAGAATGGGCCGTACTATTGCAGTGTATAGCCATTTTGTCAATTTTGGATTCAAACCCCATTTCACACTGAACATCTTTCTACAGGTGTAGTATGCTACCGTAGCCTTACTAACCATATGTTGAATGTTCAGCTTCCTTGAAAGCTTGGAGTCCAAAATAATGCCCAAGTACTTTGCATTGTCCGACAAGGTGAGTTCACAGTTTTCTAACCGTGGTAGTCTAAAGCTCGGAATCTTGGTCTTTGTGGTGAAAAGTATCAGATCTGTCTTGCCCGGATTCACTCCTAGTCCACATTCTTTGGCCCAGTCACTGAGTGTAGTCAGAGCAGTTGATATGATATCACTTATCACGTTCAGAAACAGTCCTGATACTAGTATCACCACATCGTCCGCGTAAGCCACGACTTTCACTCCCTTGTTCAATTCACACAGGATGGTATTAATGACCTCCTTATGGGTTTCCACGCATAACTTGTTTGGTCTTAACACTGTTGCCTAAATTCGCAATGACGATTCTTGTCTCTAGCATTGACACCAGCCAGTTGGTGATATAATCCTCAACTCCTAGTTCGTACAGAGCTCTCTGTATCGCCATAGTCGTGACATTGTTAAAGGCGCCTTCTATGTCCAGAAAGGCAGCCATAGCGTATTGTTTAAATTCAATGGATCGCTCGATGACCCTTACGACCTCATGAAGAGCCGTCTCCGTGGAGCGACCTTTAATGTAGGCATGTTGACTTCCTGAGAGTCGAGTTGTACCCTCTATACGCTGCCTTATATGTAAATCAATGAGTCTCTCCAGAGTTTTCAACTGAAAAGATGAGATACTAATCGGACGGAAGTCCTTTGCATTCTCATGACTTCTTTTTGCGGTTTTTGGAATGAACACTACCTTCACTCTCCTCCAATTCCGGGGAACATAGTTGAGGGTTAGGCAGAGTTTAAATATTCTATGTAACCAGGGTATGATGTATACCTTTGCACTTTGTAGCATCCGTGGTATAATACCATCAGGCCCTGCAGATTTGTACGGAGAGAAGCTATCCATTGCCCATGAAATTTTCTCAACGGATATTATGTCATCCTCGATTCCTTGCGAGGATTTAATATGCCCCATCTCCTGGTCTGTAACATCTTTACATCCAGGAAAATTAGTATTAAGTAAAATGTCCAAAGATTCCGCCGACGATTCTGACCATGAGCCATCCATCCTTTTAATATAGGATGGATTATTATGACCATTTGCCAAAACCTTACTGAGTCTAGCAGATTCCTTGGTATTGTCGATAGATCCGCAGAAGCCTTTCCATGAATCTCTTTTTGCGATCTTTATTGCTTTCAAATATTCCCTACGCTTATCGTGATACAACTGCCACGATTTTGTTCTGTAGCCAATATTGAAAGCATTGCGTGCCTCCTTGCGTAGTTTATAGAGTTCCTTGTTCCACCAGGGAGGGAAACTCTTTTTAGCCTGAACAGGATATATTAAAAGCTTTAACAATTCCTTGCTTAATGTGCTCTCAATTTCTTCAAGACCCTCAGTCGTTGCTTCGACTGGAGGTATTTTTTTCAGTTTGTGCTTGAGTATTCCATTGAACTTAGTCCAGTTCGTTCGCCTTGGGTTTCTGAAAGTTGACGCTGTTTCTTTGCAAACGAGTCCAATGTCGAAAAGTATCCAGCAATGATCCGAAAAGGATTTCTCTTTGGATACTCTCCACCTATCAACTGATAAATTAGATCTGTCTTTCGTAAGTGTAATGTCTAGCACCTCTTCCCATTCATTACGGTTCACCGAGCTCGGAAAAACGAATGTGGGGTCGTTGCCAGAGTTGCATATGGTCAGGTGGTTAGTATTAATGAAATCAAATAGACACTCACCTCTGTCGTTGATTTCAGTGTTACCCCATATTGTATGCCTTGAGTTTGCATCACAGCCAAGGATAATGTCGTCTTGAGCCTCTATAGAGGCCAGAAACTCCTTCACTTCGTTTGACGGGGCTGGATTGTCATGTGCCATATAGCTGGAGGCGATCAGGAAACTCCTGTTTCGCACTAATTCGACCCTTGCGACTGTCAGGTCTGCTGAGCTATACTGTGAGCAGAGAAATATATTTATGTGTTTTTTAGCAATAAGACAAGATCTTGGCTTACCTTTATCTTTTACTTATAGTGTTTTATATGTTGAAGTCGGGAACCCTTTGACTTGGGAGTTTGAAACCCAGGGTTCTTGGACTATAGCAATGTCGAGGTCCTTTTCCGCTAAAAGAAGCTTCAGATTGTCTGTAGCACATTTTGAATGCTGCAGATTAATTTGCACGATTTTCATCGTCGGTTGTGGGGTTTTTTGCAGGTTCGTTTAACTGCATGCCTGTCAGCAGATTATTGGCTACCTCCAACTCATCTGCTTCGCCTTGCTGCTTCGTTAGGACCTTGGCGTCCCTAACCCCAAAGTACAGTTTTAGCCCCGCCTTCTCTAGCTCAACTGCGCTATTTTCTGAGACGGCGAAGATAATACACTTGTTGTTGTCCCCATGATCTTCTGAGCGGATGACTGTCCAGTCACCCATGGAGATACTGGGGTTCTGTAGCTTCAGACATTCCAGTATTTTCTGGTCGTCGCAGCTCAACTTTGGTAACCAAACCTTTGCCCGCGGTCTCATAGGGATTTCCCCCGCTGGGATAAGCTTAAGGCTTAAGCCTTCCCATGCATCGCTAATCTTTGCGATGCATTTGCTGAGGAATTCTTTAGAGAACACGTCCCGGTGTATCTCACCAGAGTCAAAACGAGGAACTGTAGAGCTTTTATTGGTGAGTACGTGTTCCATCACGAGTTCAGCCAATTTAGACTCTATAGCACCCCATTCTGCTACCACAGGAGTTAGATAGCCGCTTTTGTCGTTGGCCAGTGCCATCAGCAAGTGATCTTTAACCACCTCGTTAAACGGCCTTCTTGCTGACGTTATTGTGGAAGGAGCCGGAGCGGTCGATTTATCTTGGACCTTTCTCCTCTTCGGCGAATTGCTACCCTCAGCTTGAGAGCGGTTTCGCTTCGCTTTTTCCTGCGCTGCCTGGGATGTGGATGGTTGAGAGTCTTTAAACATAAGATACTCGTCAACCATGAGGAGTGCCATTTGCCTTATTCTTGGAAATTTTTTCCAGTATAAAGAGAGCTTTGACATAGCGTTGCCTCAGAATCTCTTTCTGGCTTTTCTTTTTCTTTCGTTTCTCCTTCGACTGGTCGTCAGACTTGACATCCTGTCGAGGAGCCATTGTGTTTTGTAACATCGGGGTGCTATGACTTTCTCCCCTGCTGCCAGGTTGTTCGACCAAGGTCTCTTGACTAAAGGCCAAAAGGTCGTCTTCCGAGGAGATACCTATCTCCACTTTGTTGTTGTTGTTTTTGTTTTTTTGTTTGTTTAAATTTTCCATTTGGTTCCCACGAGTAGGCACGTAAGGGGATGGACCATCCATGCAGGGACGGCGTACAAGGACTAGACAAAGAAAATTTACAACTGGCCCGTGACCTGGCGCCAGAGGGGAGCTGTTAGCGACTAGTCTTCTTTAACCACTGACTAGCCATTCAGGTTCTCGGCACTGCTACCAACTACCTTAACCTTACAAGTGGGGGAGAGAGGATGTGGAATAAGAGGGGAGAAAAGAGGGTAATTGGGGAAAGAGGATAGGGGATGGATAACCTTTGGTCATGAAGGCCTTTAGAGTCTAGACCTTGATTACTCAGAATCCTTCAGGACATAGAACACAGAAGAAGGTGAAAAACACCTAAACTCCAAAAAAAAAATAGTATGAAAAAATAAAAATTCTAAAAAATCGTGTATTTTTCTCTAAAGATGACAGATTTTTGTAATTATTTTTATATTAGTAGGTGTATATTGTTACGCTTTTACCTTCTAAAAACTGTAGTTTATTTCCTTTCAAATAAACCAGTACTTTGATTGCAAATAAAATCAGTTTAGTAGTTTAAAAGTTGTAACTACCCTTTATTTTATTTAAAATGTACAACAACAACAATTTAAATAGTCACTTGTGTTCTAATACATACACACTTAAATTACACACTTTATACAGCAAACTTTAATAATGTACAAGAATACACAGCCAAGGCAATTAATTTGTCTTTACTTAATGATACTTCTAATTAGACTGACTCAATGGTGTTCTCACGGCCAATTTATATACACTGCATTACCTTCTAGATGCTTCTCGAAAGTTCTATTTCCACAATGTTCTTAACGGACAAACTAGTATATTCCAATTCTAGAGCTTTCGATGTTAATATTAGCAGCTTAAACACTTAGTGTTGCCATACTTACAAACAATGGTGAAAGCTTTTCATTCAATGTTGTATGTTTGCAGCTATATTAATAATTTCTAGAGATATGTTAACTGCTGTTAACATAAGTAGAAATGTTGAGAAGCATTATTTAACTTTAAACCAGCCGTTAAAACCGTTATATTTAAATTCAAATACAATTTCGTAACAATATATTAATAGTTTTAGATGATGTAAATGTGTATCAGCTAATTTTAGTGTAACTAGTCTTGGGATATTCACTTTTAGGCATCATATCATAGATATAAAATATTAAATATTTTATGTTTAAATTATAATATTTCTATTTTCTCTAAGAAAATTAATAATATTAACTAATATGTAAGTAATTTTTCATATTAGTTAATATTATTAATTTTCTTAGAGAAAATGGAAATATTATAATTTAAACATAAAATATTTAGTATTTTATATCTATGATATGATGCCTAAAAGTGAATATCCCAAGTCTAGTTACACTAAAATTAACTGATACACATTTACATCATCTAAAACTTGAATGTTGTCTGTCGAAATATTTATTAATTTATTTATCTATTTATAATTTTCTGTAAAACTAAAAAAGAACACTATTTAATATTGGAATAATTGTTTCACATCCTAACAAAAATGAATGAAATTGAACAATTCATTTTGGAAAAGGGACATGCAATGATGGAAGTGGACAGTTTCCATTCCAAAAAAAAAAAAAAAATTCAGCCGCCAATATATTCTCTAAACGATTATATAGGTCATGTTAGTCGAGCCAGGCTATCACAACAATACTTAATAAATGGTATTTTATTACCTTTTTGTAGTTGATCGACGAACGTTGATCGAAAATAATATTTTTAGAGGTATTTTAAAATTGTCTGTTTTGAAGTTTGCAAAATTATATTTCAAATTGTATTCTTGGTACTATATGCCAGCAACAGTACACAAAATTTTAATTCACGGCATTGATTGCATTAAGTATTCTACTATTCCTAATGGGTTTTTATCAGAGGAGGCTATAGAATCATGTCACAAGATTATAAGAAATGCAAGGTTAAGGCATACTAGAAAAAGAAACCGAATTGACGCTAATAAGGACCTCATAGTTTATCTAATCCTGCAGTCAGAACCATTGATTTCAATTTATAGCCAGAAATAGTTTTTAAAAAAGTGTGATATGAGAGATTTAAAATTATTTGTAATTGATGAAGGAACTTGCACAAGTGTAATACCAAGTCATGATTTGATGGAGGAATCGGAAACTGATATGAGTGATAGTGATGAGTGAAATATGTTGTTCGCCTACTTATATACCTTTTTAATATAATAAAACTAACATTTGAAAATGTAAAATACTAATAATGTAATAAATTTCATTAATAATTTGATTTTGTATCATTTTTTCTCCTATCTCTTTTCTCTTACTATCAAACTTCTTTTGTATTTTTTATAATTCGAGATATATGGGAGGTGGGCGTGTCCCCGCCCCAATTTCCACAAAACATTGTATTTTTTCTTTTCTACTTACGAAAATTAGTTATGCCAATTTTCATTCATCTGCGATGACTCCTTCTATTTTTGGCCAATGTTTATATGAAATCAAAACACTGTGCGACGCCGGCAACGAGACAACTTGCCTCCAATTGAGAAAAAATAAACATAATAACAACGGTAGTGGGACGGCAGGATGATTGCCAAAGTCACATGCATGATTTTTGTCTTATTAGCATTCTTATCATAATAAGAATTTATCACGTGTAGACCAAATTTATTTATAACATTGCAGCGTTATGATATAATTGTTAGAGCTCAAGCGAAGATAAATTTGTTTAGCTATCAAACGTCATTTTGTTATTGTATTTTACGTTTATTTTTTAAGAAGAAGTGCAATTCTTCATGGCAATCTAAATTAATTATTTGGAGCGAAAATAACACAATATACAAAGAAATTAAAAAAAAGAAAATTTTACTATTTAATTTTGACAAAAACGAAAAAAAGTGATTAATTATAATAAGATTTTATCTACGTGTTCTCATATATGCTGATTCAATAAAAAAATTGCAGTAGCACTGCCGACATTTTGTTACTTGTTATGATAGACAAATCTCTACGTAACCCAAGGTCTACAACTAAGATTAACGCTGATATAATATGTGCGATAACGTTGGCGGAAGAGAGCAACCATTTTATTTATAGTATTTGTATATAAGGGTACACGTATTCTCATAAATCCTATCAATCAGTCACAAAGTAAACATTTTTGTAAAAATCTTTTTTAAAATATGAAACAATCATTAAAAGGAAGCAATTTTACAAAAAAAAAAACATTGGTTTTTTAGTAATTTCCAAATTACACATGCACGCACACAAACAAACTTTCGTATATTTGTACTGTTTTACAGTTCATCTTATAAGATAGTTGTGTGGAGAAATCTCATCACAATAGTCTCATAATACTTCTTATAATACTAATATTTGAGTCTACACGTAAGATAATTTTCTCAGAGAGCGAATTTGACACTCTCTGACAGAAGACGACTTTTTAGCACTATTTAAATGTTACTGCATTTTAGTTTGTGCGTTTATTATGTTATTATACACAACCGTTATAGCGGTATCATCAGCATATGCGAAAGTTTTGCAATCCTGCAAACATTTCATCATATAATTTTCATATATTATGTACAGTAAAGGTCCAAGTTTAGAGCCTTGTCGAACTCCGCAGTTATACATCTGTTTTACACTCAATTTATTATTGATTTTTACACAATAGTATAGTTTCTGCATTCTAAATAGCTTTTAAACCATTTCAGTATATTATCTCTGATACCATTTTTGTCGAGTATTTCCAATAATTTAGTGTGGGAAAGTCACTAAAGTCGATAAATAGGACTATTACATGCATATGTTTCCTTAAACATCCGTTAATATAGCATATAGAATACAAATTCTTTAAAGAAATTAAAATATCGTCTAAAGTTTTATAGCCGGTTATACAATTTTTTCTATTTTTTATTAATTTGTCATCAGTTAATCAATGCTTTATGTTCACGAAATATAGTTACTATATAAATTTAATCTAAAATCGTAAAATTTTAAGAAAAAAAAACCTTCAAAATCGTAAACAGGCCATTTTTTGAACCAAAAATTGTTAAAATGATGATAAATCATAAAATCATGCAAGTAGTACGAAAAATATTTTATTAATATTTATGTTACTATAGTATAAACTGGTGCATATTCCTATAAACGCATAAAAAAAATTGTGTTTTTGATGTATATTTGTTTCTTTTAACCAAAAACAATGTTGTGTTGTTACAATAACTCGCGATGTAATGGCACTTATTATATGTAAGAAATATTTGTTTCTTGCTTTTGTTGCTTTCTTTAATTTAGCAATCAGAACATATTAGTGATCATTTCATTTCCTATAAACGCAGCCGAGAAAAAGTTGTCTAAAAAGTTATTGCAAAAAAAATATTAAAAAATGTTAACAGCTTTAGTTGCTTGTTTCACTTAAAGTAAGTTTCTGATGACAAAATCTCTGTTTACTGAAAATATTTTTAATTGGGAAATTTCATCAGCTTAAAGGGTGCTTAAAGGAACGTTTCTTACAGACCAGAGAAAAATTCAAATACAATTTTTTCGCGATCGAGGTTGTTCTAACAGAGAAAATGGACGAAAAATTAACAGTTCGGAAGCAATTATTCGAGGTTTTTTTAAGAAAGGGCAGAAATACGAAGCCAACAAAACGTAATAAAAAATTAACAAAAAGGCATATCAATAAGCCACCCGTAATAAAGTAAATGCTACACAAATAAAAAATAAACTTGATCTCCTTGCTACTTCCAAACATGTTGCACGCATTTTGCGAACAGATGGTAAAACAATGTTAAAACAGCATCATAAGGAAACTCTATGGGATAAGATGTTAAGATGCTCTTCTCTCATTTATGGAAAAAAAATGGATGAAGATTGCATATTCCAACAGGATAACGCTGCAATCCATGTCTCGATCCAATCTAAATCGTGGTTTAATGAATATAGTATTCCACTATTGGACTTGACGGCTTACAGTCTGAATTTAAATCCAATGGAGAATCTGCGGCGGTACCTGGCCCGTAAAGTTTACACAAGAAATGCACAGAATGAAAATATAATGACAATAACGCAGTTAAAACTAAAAATTAACCAAGCTTGGGAAGAAATTTACAGTAATTTTCATCAAAAATTAGTCGAATCAATGCCAGACCGAATTTTTAAAGTTATTAAAAACAAAGGTTCATTCACACATTATTAATAAAGCTAAATTGGTTCATTAGTTTAAGTGCGTATATAAGAAAATGCCATAAAAAATTGAATTAAACAATGAAAAAAATTTTAAGTTTTTCGTTATTAATTTTTTAAGTGAAATCAAAAAATAATTAAAAAAATTACTTGTAGCACCTTAATTATTTTTATCCCCATTTTTGGTAAGTTACTTAACAAATGTAGGAGGTGGGTGGAACAAAATAAAACACAGCTGGGTGTTTACCAGCACATGAAGTGGCCAGACTGACGGCGCTGGTATGCTCGCTTATTGCCGGGCTGGAGCTCGCCGGATGGGGTGGTTCTTGCCGCCAGAGCTGGATAGCTGTCCACATACAAAAAAATCATACCAGCTTGGGAATAATTTAAGTACGTAATAATATTTCGGGGCCCGAAGTGAAGATATCTGAATCAACTCCTCATAGTACACACACAAACATTAGAATTCAATGACTTGGACGCTGTTTTGCCAACTTGTTGCCCTCCCAACAGAGATAATCATCTCTCCTTGACATTTTCTTAAACTGTTAAAATGTCCCCGAAAACGTCTTTCACCTTACCTTATTACCCCCCCTTATTACTCACCGCTACTGATTTTGCCTACTTACTCATTTTAATGAGAAAATTTTATAGAATTTCATTTCAACATTATAAAACTATATTTGATATTCTAATAAAAAAACTTTTTACAAAAGTGTAACAAATTTTCTTTTGCTTATAAAAAAAATTAACAATTTAAAATGAAAAAGTACTCTATCACAAATTATACAAATTGCCAAATTTAGATTTATATATATATATATATATATATATATATATATAAATTTAATCGAATAACACTTTTTGTTTTATTTTCTGGTTCTATTTTCAGTTTTCAAAATCTCGAAGCTAATAATTACAGGTATGACAAAACTACTAACTCCTTTAGGCCTTGGTAGATTTATTTCACAGGTGACTGAGATATATCGCCGGTTGTAGAAAGGTTTTCTTCGTCCGTGAAGGTTCTATGTTCTGGTAAGTACGAGTATTTATTTCAAAATTTCTTATCAGGAAAAATATCCTTTTATTTATTTATATTTTTTTTTTTTGCATATTTGTTTCTTTAAGTTATATTCTTGTAGTTTCTTTTTTTTTGTTTTTTGTTAATTAAATTTTTTTTTTTATTTTAGGAAAAACATTCCCTTTTTTTCTCGTTACCGGAAACTAATGCAGGCCTGAGCTCAACCCTAGCTTCCTAAATACGAAAGGAATTATACACCGAGGGAGTATCGCGAAAGAACAAAAATTTTTTTTCCTAACCTGAATTATGGTAATAAAAAAATATTCTTATGGTTTTCCTATTTTTTTTTTTTTTTATTTGTTATTATTTTTTTTTTTTCAGAAAAGGTATTTTCTACCCTGTTCAGTCCGTCTAGTTGTCCGCGTTCAACTTACGGGTCGAGTACAAAAACCTTATTACCCAAAGCACCACAGGCATTGAGGTGCTGAACAGCTACACCAACGTTGGGTGAGATGTCTGTGGCGAGTGGTTGAGGAAGATGGCAGCAGGACTGGCGGGGATCTTTGTGGTTGGTGGTTTATATATGTTTTGTTTTTATTTTTAATTTATTTTAACTTTTATTTAATAGAGTTTAATTACTTTTTTTTATACCAAAACAAAAAATAAAAAAATTGCAAATTTACGACTTGTCGTTTTCAATAAATATGGCTGGAATAATTTTGCCACTCAATATGATGATTTTTTTTTTTGGTTGCTTCGTTATCGCTCCGTAGCCACAGGTCTCACCTTCATCGGGGATCAGAAGAAAAAAGGGCGGACTTTTCGCAATTTTTCTCCCACGAAACCTCTTTTTCGAAAACACGTCTGCCTGTGCCATTTTCCTGCCTAAAGTTTTCAGCAATTTATTTGTTTACCTTTGGCTACTTCTTCTTCTTGCTACATTTGTAAAAAAAATCTTTTCTTGAAATATCTATACTTTTGTCTCTTTTACTACCTCGCGTTGCCACTTCTGTTTATTATATCACCACAGGGTGCACACGACGAACCCAACCATTCCTGTAGTCCATCTGTGGATACAGGATGGGAGGGAAAATATTTCCTAAATTTACTAATTTCTCTCATACTTTCAATTATTTTCTGGGATTTTATGGGTATTATTATTGATTCCTAAAAAAAAAACCATCTGGCAACCCCTTTTTAGTTTGCTTCATAAATACAACACTGTGTGGAATGTGAAATTTTCGCCCCTCTGGCAACCCCCAACTATTCATCAATGAACAGCTGTAGGAATGAACGAAAAATCGTCGGCGTGAACTTAACAAAGTAAGATAACAAAGTAAAAGTGCTGCCAAGTTAACAGTCGCAACTTTGTTAACAAACTAATCATGAAAGATAACAAACTAATGGACCCTAGGTCGAATTGGGAGATTTGTTTTGGACCGGACCACTTGGAGTTGATAGAGGAGAGTCTCAGCTTCATTTTGATATATATTTTATTCACCGCTATAGTTTTTGGTAGAACAAAAATTTCAAAAAAAGATTTTTCATATTTCACTCCAAGGGACATTTTGGACTCTAGGTCGAACTGAGTGATTTGTTCCTGGACCGGACCACTTGGAGGTGATAGAGGAAGGTCTCAGCTTCATTTTGATATACATTTTATTCACCGCTATAGTTTTTGGTAGAACAAAGTTTTCAAAAAAAGATTTTTTCATATATCCCTCTAGAGGACATTTTGGACCCTAGGTCGAACTGAGAGATTTGTTCCTGGACCGGACCACTTGGAGGTTATAGTGGAAGGTCTAAGCTTCATTTTGATATACATTTTATTCACCGCTATAGTTTTTGGTAGAACAAAGTTTTCAAAAAAAATTTTTTCATATTTCACTCAAGGGACATTTTTGGCCATAGGTCGAATTGAGTGATTTGTTCCTGGACCGGACCACTTTGACGTGATAGTGGAGGGTCTCAGCTTCATTCTGATATACATTTTATTTACCGCTATAGTTTTTGGTAGAACAAAGTTTTCAAAAAAAGATTTTTTCATATATCCCTCTAGAGGACATCTTGGACCCCATGTCGAACTGAGTGATTTGTTCCTGGACCGGACCACTTGGAGGTTATAGTGGAAGGTCTCAGCTTCATTTTGATATACATTTTATTCACCGCTATAGTTTTTGGTAGAACAAAGTTTTCAAAAAAAGATTTTTTTATATATCACTCTAGAGGACATTTTGGACCCTAGGTCGAACTGAGTGATTTGTTCCTGGACCGGACCACTTGGAGGTGATAGTAGAAGGTTTCAGCTTCATTTGGATATACATTTTATTTCCCGCTATAGTTTTTGGTAGAACAAAGTTTTCAAAAAAAGATTTTTTCATATATCCCTCTAGAGGACATTTTGGACCATAGGTCGAACTGAGTGATTTGTTCCTGGACCGGACCACTTGGAGGTAATAGTAGAAGGTCTCAGCTTCATTTTGATATACATTTTATTTCCCGCTATAGTTTTTGGTAGAACAAAGTTTTCAAAAAAAGATTTTTTCATATATCCCTCTAGAGGACATTTTGGACCATAGGTCGAACTGAGTGATTTGTTCCTGGACCGGACCTCTTGGAGGTGATAGAGGAAGGTCTCAGCTTCAATTTGATATACATTTTATTCACCGCTATAGTTTTTGGTAGAACAAAGTTTTCAAAAAAAGATTTTTTCATATTTCATTTACCGCTATAGATTTCAGGTAGAACAAAGTATTGAAAAAAACAGTGATGGTGGTGCCCGGCCTGCAACGTATCAGCCTCTGAAATAAATGTAAATAATCTGGCAGCCCAGAAATAAATATATTAACAGTTTAAAAACTTGGCACACCTTTTATACTAACATGGCCACCAAGACGAATTTTTACAAGGTGGTTTCGATTAGACATGTTTCTGTTTTCTGAAGTGTCAAACTGCACATATAAAAAATTTTTGGAACGAACCTTGTTAAATCTGGCTTGGTAACCGTCTTATTTTATTTGACATCAAAGAAACAGCAGGTAAGTGTTTTTTTAATTGATTAAAAATAAGATTTTTAAGTGATAATAATAATTTATATAGTTAATATGTGTGAGTTTAAAGTGAGTGATTTTTAAAAAAATAGTGATTTTTTCTTTTTTCAAAAAAAAAAATTTTTTGTGTATGGTAATAGGGCTGCCGCGTAATTAAAAATAATTCTAAAAATGGGATTTTTTAAATTCCCAAGAAAAAAAATATTTCGTAATTTTGCAGAAATAAATATTCTTTTTATTTTTATTTTGTTCTATCGCCATATCGAAAAATTATCGGTCAAAAGCAAAATAAAACGATCGCGGAAACGAACTCGGTACAAAAAAGACATATCAAAAAAATAAAAAAAAGTTTATCGATATATCAAGAAGTATCGCCATATTGAAAAAATATTAAGAAAAACAAACGGATCGACAAAATTATATAAAATTTAGAAAAAAAAAAATCAAAACATGAAATTTAAAATGGATTTTTATTTTTTATTTTTTTATTATATATTTATTAATACGCGCTGAAAGCTCAAGCGAAGGAAGACCACTATCAATAGAAGGAAGGCTCAATAGAAGGAAGACTAAGCTTAAGCAAAGGAAGGCCATTAGAAGGAAGACAACAAACTTACACACTTGGAAAGAGGGTAATAAATGTAAATTTTCACTAATACCTTTTATTAACTTTAATAATAGAATTATTTTAATACTAAATATAAAAATATTTAATAATAATTTAAATGTATTTTGTAAATTAATATATAATATAAGAATATATTAAGAGTCATTTATAATTAGATAAATTAGTTTAACAAAATATTGATTTCAAAAAATACAAATAAAAAATTTTTAACAATATATAATTTTTAAACTTTTTTTTTTTTTGTTACATCTAGAGGCAAAATTTCATCATGAGAGTAAGACGTAAGTTTAGTTATAGTTCAAATGATTTAAAGACCATACTGTTAAATTGCTCCTTTTTAGAGGATTTGCAGATCATTTCTTCGAAAAATGTTAAATTATTTGAAATTATTATTGAATCGTTAAATGCTATTTGCAAAAAATCTAAATATAATAAGCTTCAAAATAATTTAAAAAATAGAAGAAGGATTCTAGGTCTTTAAATCATTTGAACTATAACTAAACTTACGTCTTACTCTCATGATGAAATTTTGCCTCTAGATGTAACAAAAAAAAAAAAGTTTAAAAATTATATATTGTTAAAAATTTTTTATTTGTATTTTTTGAAATCAATATTTTGTTAAACTAATTTATCTAATTATAAATGACTCTTAATATATTCTTATATTATATATTAATTTACAAAATACATTTAAATTATTATTAAATATTTTTATATTTAGTATTAAAATAATTCTATTATTAAAGTTAATAAAAGGTATTAGTGAAAATTTACATTTATTACCCTCTTTCCAAGTGTGTAAGTTTGTTGTCTTCCTTCTAATGGCCTTCCTTTGCTTAAGCTTAGTCTTCCTTCTATTGAGCCTTCCTTCTATTGATAGTGGTCTTCCTTCGCTTGAGCTTTCAGCGCGTATTAATAAATATATAATAAAAAAATAAAAAATAAAAATCCATTTTAAATTTCATGTTTTGATTTTTTTTTTCTAAATTTTATATAATTTTGTCGATCCGTTTGTTTTTCTTAATATTTTTTCAATATGGCGATACTTCTTGATTTATCGATAAACTTTTTTTTATTTTTTTGATATGTCTTTTTTGTACCGAGTTCGTTTCCGCGATCGTTTTATTTTGCTTTTGCCCGATAATTTTTCGATATGGCGATAGAACAAAATAAAAATAAAAAGAATATTTATTTCTGCAAAATTACGAAATATTTTTTTTCTTGGGAATTTAAAAAATCCCATTTTTAGAATTATTTTTAATTACGCGGCAGCTCTATTACCATACACAAAAAATTTTTTTTTTGAAAAAAGAAAAATCACTATTTTTTTAAAAATCACTCACTTTAAACTCACACATATTAACTATATAAATTATTATTATCACTTAAAAATCTTATTTTTAATCAATTAAAAAAACACTTACCTGCTGTTTCTTTGATGTCAAATAAAATAAGACGGTTACCAAGCCAGATTTAACAAGGTTCGTTCCAAAAATTTTTTATATGTGCAGTTTGGCACTTCAGAAAACAGAAACATGTCTAATCGAAACCACCTTGTAAAAATTCGTCTTGGTGGCCATGTTAGTATAAAAGGTGTGCCAAGTTTTTAAACTGTTAATATATTTATTTCTGGGCTGCCAGATTATTTACATTTATTTCAGAGGCTGATACGTTGCAGGCCGGGCACCACCATCACTGTTTTTTTCAATACTTTGTTCTACCTGAAATCTATAGCGGTAAATGAAATATGAAAAAATCTTTTTTTGAAATTTTTGTTCTACCGAAAACTATAGCGGTGAATAAAATGTATATCAAAATGAAGCTGAGACCTTCCACTATCACTTCCAAGTGGTCCGGTCCAGGAACAAATCACTCAGTTCGACCTATGGTCCAAAATGTCCTCAAGAGGGATATATGAAAAAATCTTTTTTTGAAAACTTTGTTCTACCAAAAACTATAGCGGTAAATAAAATGTATATCAAAATGAAGCTGAGACCTTCCACTATCACTTCCAAGTGGTCCGGTCCAGGAACAAATCACTCAGTTCGACCTATGGTCCAAAATGTCCTCAAGAGGGATATATGAAAAAATCTTTTTTTGAAAACTTTGTTCTACCAAAAACTATAGCGGTAAATAAAATGTATATCAAAATGAAGCTGAGACCTTCTACTATCACCTCCAAGTGGTCCGGTCCAGGAACAAATCACTCAGTTCGACCTATGGCCAAAAATGTCCCTTGAGTGATATATGAAAAAATCTTTTTTTGAAAACTTTGTTCTACCAAAAACTATAGCGGTAAATAAAATGTATATCAGAATGAAGCTGAGACCCTCCACTATCACGTCCAAGTGGTCCGGTCCAGGAACAAATCACTCAATTCGACCTATGGCCAAAAATGTCCCTTGAGTGAAATATGAAAAAAATTTTTTTTGAAAACTTTGTTCTACCAAAAACTATAGCGGTAAATAAAATGTATATCAAAGTAAAGCTGAGACCTTCCGCTATAACCTCCAAGTGGTCCGGTCCAGGAACAAATCACTCAGTTTGACCTATGACCCAAAATGTCCCTTAGAGTGATATATGAAAAAATCTTTTTTTGAAAACTTTGTTCTACCAAAAACTATAGCGGTGAATAAAATGTATATCAAAATGAAGCTGAGACCCTCCACTATCACCTCCAAGTGGTCCGGCCCAGGAACAAATCACTCAGTTCGACCTAGAGTCCAAAATGTCCCTTGGAGTGAAATATGAAAAATCTTTTTTAGAAATTTTTGTTCTACCAAAAACTATAGCGGTGAATAAAATATATATCAAAATGAAGCTGAGACTCTCCTCTATCAACTCCAAGTGGTCCGGTCCAAAACAAATCTCTCAATTCGACCTATGGTCCATTAGTTTGTTACCTTTCATTATTAGTTTGTTAACAAAGTTGTTATTTTTTAAACTTGGCAGCACTTTTTACTTTGTTATCTTACTTTGTTATCTTCTCGTGCACCGAAAAATCAACGAAACAACTTGTAAGCGAGGTTGTAAAAAAATTACAACAAATGATTTTTTTCCCAATGGTGACCGCTAACAAAAAGGTAAGTAAATTTATTAAAGAAATTTAATACTTTCTTTTTATATATATTATTTAAATTTTTAATTTGCAATAGAATTATTATTTTCTTTCATTTGTTTCAGGAAACTATGAAGGCTGCTGACAATTCCCTGGGATTAATGGTAAGTAAACAAATTAAAATCAAATTGTGATGCAAAATTTAATGCGTATTAAAAATTCTTTTCTTTACAGGCATGCAGTTACAACGTTAGCGACGGGCGACAGGCGACATCGATCAACATTTTAACTTTATAAAAATTAAAGGTAAGTGATCATAAATTTAAAGAAAGTGGAAAATAAAAGTAAAGTGATATAAGTGTAAACCGTGACGGTAAATATGCGCGTGAACGTGACGTGAATTACGTATCAAAAAAATAAAAAAATTAAAAAGAAATCGTGATACCTAAAAATTTAAAGTTAATTCTGGAAAATAGTTTTGGTCGATTTTAATAATCACGCGTACGTAACGTGACGTAAAGAAACACTGGAACATTTATAAAAATCCGATTCAAGTGGTAAATGGTGTTTAAACTTAATTTAAAAGAAAACAAAGATTTTATTTTGAAAAAACGAAAAACAGTGAGAGACAAAAGTGAAGTGGTAAAAAAAAATTTTGAGATTAGTGCAAAATTATGTTGTTTGATTTTGGCATTTAGTGAGAGCACGTGTATTTTGGAATTTACAGTGGCGATTGAAAGTGAAAGTGAATGAAAATTATTTTTGACGTGACCATTAAAATGTTGCTGTTTTTAATTTGTTTAGAGTGAAAAGTGTGTTATTAATGATGCTCAACTAAAAAAAAATATAATAAAATTATACAGTGCCAAACAAAAGGGTTTTTTTTATTTTTTTTTTTTTTTACAGTAAAAATTACGAGTGAAATGACAACAAAAAATTTAAATTTAATACTAAATAATGTAAATGTAGAAAATACTAATGCCTTGAGTGAAAGTGAATCAAAAATGAAAAAAAAAAAATATTACAGTGATTTGATAGAAATTTAAAGTGAATGCCGTTTTTTTTTTTTAAGTGAACGTGTAGTGACTATGAAAGTTAGAGTACTCTTTACTTTTTTTTCTTGTTTTTTTTTCTAACTTTTAACTTTTGAAATTTACTTGTTAACTGTGAATGTGAAAAGTGATGTGACATTCTATGACACCAAAAACTATTGTACCAAAACCAAAATGTGATCGTGTTCAAATAAAAACTCGACGGTTATAAAAAGGAAAATCGCAATTCTAACAAAATATAACGCCCAAAATAATATTTTTCTTCAAAATATAAACATTAACCTTTAAAATTTTCTAAGAAAATCTCTTTTTAAACGGAACAATGGTTTCTAACAATTCATAAAATATATTTCCTTAGAAAATTTCAATGACCAAAGAAAATTTGATATTCCATTCATTATTAATAAATCTTCATCATTTTCTTTTCTTTGCAGATACCATAATTCAAATAAACTTCCGGGGGATATAAAATTTGCTGAAGCCACCTTTTTAAACTAAGGAGGTTCTATCTGGTAAGTAAAACTACTAATATAATTGTTTAGATATAGCTCTCCAACAAAATTCAGAAATGGAGAGAAACCAGGAAACACAAGAACTAAATCCACCCAAGATCTTAAGCGGGAGATACCTCTTGTGTTTACCTAAAAAATTAACTCTAACCTAATTAACTCAAAATCCAAATTAAAGATTTTAGAAATTCATAATTCATTAATATTTCCTTTCTCTTCAGGTTATACAACTTCTGGTTTTCCAATAGAAGGAAAGGAAATCGATCTGGCCTTATAAATTCAAAACAGGTAAGTCCAAACCATGAATAAAAACTAATAATAAGTAAATAAAAGTAAGAGTATTAAACAAAAAAAATATATAATAATATAAACAGTTAGTTGGAGGAAAATTATATTCGAAATATTTAAAATTTTTTTAAATAATTTTGCGAAGAAATGCAAGGATTAAGTTCACCAAAGATATTTAGTCTTTGGCGTGAAATACCTCTTGCAATTTCTGGAAAATATAAAAAAAAATATACTAAATCCTCTTAAAGGAAAGAATATAATTCACTTCATAAAAATTCAACTTTTCCCTTCAAGACTATTTCACCAATTACGAACTAATTAATTTCTACCTCCCCAGGTGGCACTAATTGCAGGCTCCTATGTGGCGAAGCTGCTTTACCATTCTTTAAAATTCAGCCAAGTGAATGGGCAAGTAAAAACTAAAATATATAACACTATATACTAATATAAAATTTCAAACGGAAAATCAAATGCTAAATTGATTTATTTCCTTGCAGGTTCAAATTAACAATCATCGCAAGAAGAAAAGCAATTCGTAGACATACCCTCGGGATATCAACGCTTACAAGCTCATCAATCTGGAAATCTTTTGGTGAGTCAATAGTTATTAAGTTATTTACATAAATAAAAGTATTTGTTTAGGATCTTCTATATAAATAAATTTTTCTAATCTGAACTGAGCTCTATTAAAATAACAAAATGTTGAATCTAAATACAAACTAGAAGGAAAATAGATGAAACAGGTTTTTTATCACATTTTGTTATCTTAATAGAACTTAAATTGAATTATGTTTACAAAGTATTTGAGACAGGAAAAAGTATGTTGCGGTTAAATACCTACTTTTATCTCGTTTATCGTCAGTGAGAATTAGACAAAAAAAAAACGTATCCTGTTTGTTTACATATTTATTTTCTTTTCCCCTCGACTCGCTGTAATATGCGGCCTCAGATAAAAGTTATTGGTCTAGGTGACTAACAACCTCTAGCTTCTTAATGGCATAGTTCCCCTAGAGCTTACGAGGTTGCACTATTAGACCAATGACGGTTACACATGTAACCAGCTTAGAAACGCTAGCTTGAGTTGGGGAAAATAAATAAATTACATAACATATATAGCGTCTACTTCCACTGGCCGATAGAGAGACTATAACGTTGGTACTATCCTCAACTATTTCCAACGGGTTTTACGATACGGCATTTTAGGAACTTTTTCGCGAATTTTGCGTTAAAACCGCGCTTGAAGTCGCTTCGTTGAAAGTTTCTTCGGTAGACTTCTTGTCCCGGAACAAATTTAACATAAGGACAGCGAGTATTATAAAATTTTTCATTTCTTAGGTAGGCTTTATGTAGGTTTTCGCGAATCTTTTGTCGCAGCAAGTCCATTTTTGCTGATTTGTCCAGAATATTTAATTCGGGATCATTTAAACTTTCGAGTTTTCTGGCTAACTTATAAACACTCCCATGGCCGATCATGTTCATTCCAAAAAGCGCAAAATATGGGGTAACACCGATTGCTGTTTGTATGGAAGATCGCAAAGAGAATTCGATTTCGGGCAGATATTTGTCCCACTCAGAGTGATCTTCCTGCATGTGTGCACGCACGGCCGCCAGAATTGACTGGTTCACTCGCTCTGGCGCGTTTGCTTGTGGTGAGTGTGTCGCCGTTCTAATATGTCTTATACCAAAATTCGTTACCATGTCCAAAAACTCTTTCCCAATAAATTGTTTGCCGTTGTCGGACACAATAGTTTCTGGAGTGCCGAACTTGTAAAAAACTTCCGAAATCAAAAACTTTACAACATTCTTAGCGCTTGCCTTAGACATTGACTTTAAAAATACAAATTTTGTTAAATGATCTAGAACGATAAAAATATAGCAATTTCCGTTCTTCAAACGCGGGTAAGGACCCAAAAAATCTACAAAAATTTTCTGAAATGGTCTTTCACTAACCGTTTCCGCTCCCATCGGAGGTCTAAGTGTACTATTCGCGGGTTTGGATTCCTTGCAAACTTGACAATCGCGAACAAATTCTTTCACCTGTGCGATCATATTAGGCCAGTAAAAATATTCTTTTATTCGGAACAAAGTTTTCCCAATTCCTCCATGGCAGACCTGCGGTGAATTATGGCACTTTTCTACGATTCCTCTTGTCAATTCAAGAGGCACCCATAGCTTCCACGCGAAATCATCGCTTTGCTCGACTCCGTCGTATGAACGCATCCGTTTATATACGAAACCGTCGACTACGTTTAAATCTGGGAGATTCTCGCTATTTTCTTTTACCGTACTGATAAGCTCTACATAACCATCTGACTTAAACGCATCTGAGCCCATATCTATCAAATACCCTACATCTGACGAGATTTCATCCATGTCGTAGCGCGATAGGGTATCGGGTACTACATTCTGTTTCCCCTGTCTATGCTCGATCGAGAAATCGTACGACTGCAAATGAAGACTCCACCTCGCCAGGCGTCCTGTCAGATCCTTGTGGGACATAAGCCACTTTAGGCTACTGTGGTCAGTAATGACCGTGAAAGGCATCAATTCTACGTAGGGCCTAAACTTCTTAATTGCCAAGACGACCGCCAGACATTCCCTTTCAGTGACAGAATAGTTTTTCTGTGCTGGAGTTAGCTTATGTGAGAAATAGGCTATTGGGTGTTCTCCATCAGAATCATCTTTCTGGAAGAGAACAGCACCAATACCTAGATCTGACGCATCGCACTGAATGAAGAAATGCCTGCTGAAGTCTGGGTGATTAAGTAGCGGACTCGAAACTAAAGCGCTCTTGAGTCGATCGAACGCGACCTTTGCTTCGTCCGAAAACTTGAATTGCTTACCCTTTTTCAGCGTTTCAAAGATTGGATCTGCAATGGTTGCATAGTCTGGTATAAATTTCCTATACCAGCCTGTTGCTCCCATGAAGCTCCGCACCTGTCTTGCTGTCTTAGGGTATACAAATCGAGTAATCGTTTCCACTTTGGCCGGATCCGGTTTTAGTTTGCCGCCTCCTACTATATACCCTAGATACCTTAGCTCCTTGAAACAGAATTTAGATTTTGTCACATTAATGGTCAGCCCTGCATTTCCCAAAGAAATAGCCACTCGTCGCAACAATTCCAGATGTGTCTCGAAATCTGGAGACACTATCAAGAGATCATCTAAGTAGACGAAAACTATATTCCGAAGTGCTGCAGGGATCACTTTATCCATTAAACGGCAAAGTCTTTGAGCTGCATTACACAACCCAAAAGGCATTACTGTAAAATGGTACAGTGGTCGTCCTGGCACCGTGAATGCAGTTTTCTCCCTACTAGCCTGATCTAGTGGTATCTGCCAAAAAGCGTCCTTAAGGTCGACACTAGAAATAAAAATCGTGTCCCCCAATCGACTGAGCAAACCCTCGATGTGCGGCAGAGGATAGGCGTCCTTAACCGTAAGTACATTAAGTTTACGAGCGTCCAGGCACAACCGGTTTTCTCGCCTCTTCGGACCAGAGTAACCGGATGACTCCAAGGACTCTCGCTAAGCTCAATAACGCCAAGGTTAAGCATCCTATCAAGCTCTGCATACATCAATTTTTGCACAGCCGGAGAAACTGGATAATGTCGATCTTTAACTGGATTCGCGTCGCGAGTGTCTATTGTGTGCGTTTCCAAATGCGTTTTTCCTAGGCCCTTTTTTGTATAGCAAGGGAACATTGAAATGACCAAATCTAATTCCTGTCGCTGTTCAGCGTTCAAGTTATGAGCTACGACATCTATAGTATTTTCTGCTTCCGTGCAGAGACTAACTTCGTTGGTGGTGATACTTTCTATATGCGCAAACAAACTAAAAACCTTCATAAAATCGACCCCCAAGAACAACTCACGGTTTAAAGTAGGCACTAAATAGAAAGTGATAACTTTCTTCAAGTTACGAAAAGTGACTTGTGCCCTCACGCGACCCACAATAGGGTGCTCAGTACCGTCAGCCGTTTTAATAATGGTGCGGAAATCGTGGATTGTTAAACCGGCTTTTTGGACAAATTCCATGCAATTGCGGCCTAAACAGGTCACCGTCGCGCCACTGTCCAACAATCCCTCGATTTCCTGACCATTCAAATTAATTTTTGTATAAAAGCGAGAATCAAACCCTTCGTATAAAGCCGCGGCCGATATTTCGCGCCTAATATTCTTTCGTATCTTATACCGTTCACGAGCTTTCTTAATTTTATTGGTTACATTCCCGAAAATTCTACACTTTGCTTCGCTATACTCCCTAATACGTACGTGTAAAGGCTTCAGCTCTCTAAGAAGAGGTTCCCGTTTTGTTCCTAAGTTAGACTTATCGTTATTTACCAAAATTCTGATTTTCTCACCTTCAGATTCTATTGATGATTTACTAACTGGGTTTAGACCTCGGTCGACCGCATCTCCCCAGTACGAGATGGGTTTCGTGACCGGTTTCCCTGAAACTTGGGACACTTGGGAGCAACGACATTCTCCTTGCCACACCCAAAACAAAATTGCCTAGTGATAGGCTCGGGGCAATCCACAAAACTATGTCCTACGACCTTGCAGTTCCAGCACGTGTACGCACTAGTTGCACGAAGACCATCTACCTCCAACTCAATCAAGCTGCCCTCACCGGCCATACACTCTAATTCATTCACCCTCTGGATATTGCGGTGTCGATATAACTGCCTCTGGGTATTTATTCTCAGCCCGTCTGACTTCTCTACAAAATTCTGAGAGAGTTTTCAATTGCACCGAAAACATCATCAGAGCTATTGATGGTTTTAGATTGCCTCTCATAATTTCCACCAACTGATCTTCCACTGATCACAGCATTGTAGAAATCTTCGAACGACTCGTTCGGCTGTTGCCTGCGGTTTAGGATTTGCATCTGTACTTGGTATTCCTTTTCATATCGTCGGTACTGATTTAAAAGAGCTTTTTCTAACTCTTCCCAAGTGTTTACATGCACTATTTTGCGATAATCCCCAATACCAATCAAGAGCTGGTCCGTCCAACAGAAGATGAAAACTGCGCAGAATTTCATTGTCAGTGCAGCAATAATCCCGCCTTAAAGTCCCAACTCGGAAAATAAACTCTTGCACATTCATTGTTTTATTTGTACCATCAAATTTAACGCCCCATTTCGCCAGTTTATAGCGGTCCAATGATTCGGATTGCGGCGGCCATGATGGGACTACACTAATGTTCTGTGGCCGTCCTGGTGGTAATTGGAAAGCTGGTACTGACCAAGCATGCGGTGGATATAACGGCTGCGAGTTACGAGATGGCTGTTGATGGTTACCGTATGGCAGTTGTTGAGCTTGCTGCGCTGGCTGCTCTAGAGGTTCCACTACTGGCTGTTGCCCATATTGCCTTTGAGCTGGTGGCTGGCTATGTGGCACATTTTGTTGCTGGCCATGCATCAAAGTATTCGGGTGCTGGTAACTATATGGCTGTGACTGATACATAGCTTGCGGTTGCACGTCCGGTACTTGAACATTTTGTGCTCGAATAACACTTGGAACACTCTCCCCCATACGTGGTGCCGGAACCAGTGGTGGTGGTTGAGAATAATCTGGAGGCAATGCCATCGATTGAGCCTGTGTAATATTTGAAGGTAACCCAGATACGGTGGGCAAGGCACTGGAGGTTGTTGGACGTTGCGTTGTGTTTTGAGCTTGTTGAGTCAGAACTAATTTGATTTCTGACAGCGCCTTTTGGATCTTGTCATCCACCTCCTACAAAAATGGCGCCCAACGTGGGGCCATTTTTGTAGGAGGTGAGTGGAACAAAATAAAACACAGCTGGGTGTTTACCAGCACATGAAGTGGCCAGACTGACGGCGGCGCTGGTATGCTCGCTTATTGCCGGGCTGGAGCTCGCCGGATGGGGTGGTTCTTGCCGCCAGAGCTGGATAGCTGTCCACATACAAAAAAATCATACCAGCTTGGGAATAATTTAAGTACGTAATAATATTTCGGGGCCCGAAGTGAAGATATCTGAATCAACTCCTCATAGTACACACACAAACATTAGAATTCAATGACTTGGACGCTGTTTTGCCAACTTGTTGCCCTCCCAACAGAGATAATCATCTCTCCTTGACATTTTCTTAAACTGTTAAAATGTCCCCGAAAACGTCTTTCACCTTACCTTATTACCCCCCCTTATTACTCACCGCTACTGATTTTGCCTACTCACTCATTTTAATGAGAAAATTTTATAGAATTTCATTTCAACATTATAAAACTATATTTGATATTCTAATAAAAAAACTTTTTACAAAAGTGTAACAAATTTTCTTTTGCTTATAAAAAAAATTAACAATTTAAAATGAAAAAGTACTCTATCACAAATTATACAAATTGCCAAATTTAGATTTATATATATATATATATATATATATATATATAAATTTAATCGAATAACACTTTTTGTTTTATTTTCTGGTTCTATTTTCAGTTTTCAAAATCTCGAAGCTAATAATTACAGGTATGACAAAACTACTAACTCCTTTAGGCCTTGGTAGATTTATTTCACAGGTGACTATGTTCTGGTAAGTACGAGTATTTATTTCAAAATTTCTTATCAGGAAAAATACCCTTTTATTTATTTATATTTTTTTTTTTTTTTGCATATTTGTTTCTTTAAGTTATATTCTTGTAGTTTCTTTTTTGTTTTTTGTTAATTAAATTTTTTTTTTTTTATTTTAGGAAAAACATTCCCTTTTTTCTCGTTACCGGAAACTAATACAGGCCTGAGCTCAACCCCAGCTTCCTAAATACGAAAGGAATTATACACCGAGGGAGTATCGCGAAAGAAAAAAAATGTTTTTTCCTAACCTGAATTATGGTAATAAAAAAATATTCTTATGGTTTTCCTATTTTTTTTTTTTTTTTTTTCTTTTATAAATTATTTTTTTTTTATTTGTTATTATTTTTTTTTTTCAGAAAAGGTATTTTCTACCCTGTTCAGTCCGTCTAGTTGTCCGCGTTCAACTTACGGGTCGAGTACAAAAACCTTATTACCCAAAGCACCACAGGCATTGAGGTGCTGAACAGCTACTCCAACGTTGGGTGAGATGTCTGTGGCGAGTGGTTGAGGAAGATGGCAGCAGGACTGGCGGGGATCTTTGTGGTTGGTGGTTTATATATGTTTTGTTTTTACTTTTAATTTATTTTAACTTTTATTTAATATAGTTTAATTACTTTTTTTTTATACCAAAACAAAAAATAAAAAAATTGCAAATTTACGACTTGTCGTTTTCAATAAATATGGCTGGAATAATTTTGCCACTCAATATGATGATTTTTTTTTGGTTGCTTCGTTATCGCTCCGTAGCCACAGGTCTCACCTTCATCGGGGATCAGAAGAAAAAAGGGCGGACTTTTCGCAATTTTTCTCCCACGAAACCTCTTTTTCGAAAACATGTCTGCCTGTGCCATTTTCCTGCCTAAAGTTTTCAGCAATTTATTTGTTTACCTTTGGCTACTTCTTCTTGCTACATTTGTAAAAAAAATCTTTTCTTGAAATATCTATACTTTTGTCTCTTTTACTACCTCGCGTTGCCACTTCTGTTTATTATATCACCACAGGGTGCACACGACACAAAAATGATTTGCGTTTATAAGAATATGCACCAGTGTATACCTCTTTATTAAACGCCAACATATTTTTTAACCATAAATATTTCTGTATTTTCTTTAATAAATATTATTATTTATTTTTCGATAAAAATGATGTTGGGGAATTTTGAACGAAAAGGTTATCATTAACATATAAACAGTTTCGCTGCTAGGTATAGTATTTTCAAATAGTATAAGTTCCCACCCTTTTAAATTGCGTGTAAGTTTTAATATAAACACCTATTTATTTATATATATATATATATATATATATATATATATATATATATATATATATATATATATATATATATATAAAATAAACATTATAATTACTTAAAACTGTGACGGAATTTTGATGCAATTGTTTCATTTCACTTTCTACTCTGCATTTAGTAAAATAATTATGCGGAATTACTCACGATGTAATTTTTTTTCTATTCTTTTGTTCACTTTTTTATTTAAATTTGGATTTTTATTTTTTAACCATAAATATTTATATAAATTTTTTAATAAATATTATTAATCTATTATTTAACGATTAAAATTAAATGGGAGAATTATGATCGAAAAGGTTATCATCAACGTATAAGAAGTTTCACTGCTAGGTATAGTATTTTCAAATAGTATAAGTTCCCACCAGTTTCAATTGCGTGTAAGGTTTAATATAAACACCAATTTATTTATATTTCTTTAAGTAATTATTTAAAAATAAAAAATAAGTAAACTTTTGTTTCCTCCGCATTTTCGTCGGTGGTCATGTGTTAGTTTTATCATATACAAATTTCTCTTATACACCCACTCACCCACATTTAATTTTTTCATGGTTTTATGAGGGTTAATTGAGAAATTATTGATTTTTTACAACTTTAAAGACTTCTAGGGGCTATGTGCGGGATATATTACGTTTTTGTAGCACCATTTTTTGTCTATAAAATATGAGTAAATAATTTACTATAACTGTTACCTAGAAAATTATGTAACCTAAAAACTGAAAGAAGCATATTTTCTTTAGTCGTCAATGAGTTAAAAGTGTGAAGTGATGGAAATATTTCATTTAACTTTCTACGCTGTATCAAGTCTAAGGCATAAGAATTTCGCGGAATTATTGCCGATATAAATTTGTTTGCGATTTTGTTGACCTGTATAATTAGCGATATTAAATTAAAAACCAAGAAAATTTTTCTGCAAAATAATAAAATGCTATTTTTCTAATGTAGCATTAAAAAAATTTAATTCAAAATTCTCTTAAAGTAAATCATAACCATGCCTAACAAAATCAAACAATATATTATAATTCATATGCCGTTTATACCAAAAGAAAAACTAATTGGTTTTAGAAAAACAAAATTTCAAAATCTACATCATTTACATACCTTATTTCTTCCCAATGTAGTTTTTGTTGACATTCACATTTCTTGGATATTTTTAATTTCCGCTTAATTTGCTATTTCTTCGATCAGATAATACATAGTTTCAATATTAATACATATTTTAACAATTTTTAATAAAATATTTATTGTAATAACTTCATAAACAAAACAAATAATTTCTATAAATTTCTATAAATCTGAAATTTCTCTCTATGGTTCTAAAATTTGCTAAACAGGATATATCATTAATAGTTATTTTAGTGTTTTTTATTTGGTTTCAAATAAAAACTAGTTAAAAATTGTTTTTGATTTGTATGGAAAAACCAAACAAATTTAGGTAGTTTTTTATTCAAAAACCAAATAAAGCCAAATCGATGAATTAAATAAATATAATTTTTATTTTCCTACTTAATACTTCATATGGAAGAAAAAATAAAAAAAAAACATCTGGTTTTGAATGATACATTAAAAAGGTATACAAAGACAAACATATGTCTTATTTGAAATATAAGGCATTGAAAAATGTTCTTATAAAAATATTAAATATACATACATATGTATATGTATTAATTGTCTAATATAATATAATAACAAAATTCAAACCAATACTTTTCAAGTAAGCCATGACCGTAGGTAATTCTAATTTAGGATCTGATTCAGTACAACAGGAAAATTGTTTAGAATTAAAATTTGTATGAAAAATACTCAAAAAATATTTGAAGAAATGAGTAATTTTCATACAAATTTTATTTTCAAACAATTTGATTGTTGTACTGAATCAGGCCATTATTCTAATTTTGAAATTATAACTATATAAATTTCACAATTCTCCCTCTTAGTGTCCTAATACAACATTAAAATAAATTAACCATGATTACAATTAAAAAATCTAACATATTTCTCTTAAAGTCAGAAACATAGCAAAAAGCTTATTTTATCCATATGAAGCAAAACAATTCTTAAGTTCATTTAAAAAACTTCTGAATTCTATCTTCATGCTTAAATCATAAAAATAATTATAAAAAGTTTGCTAAAAATTGCTCAAAATAAATTCATTGGTTTTGAATTTCATAAAAAAATACGGAAATATTCCAATCAGCTAACATTAAGTTTAATATTCATACTAAACGAAAAAAAATATAAAATATATTGCAGAATTCATTAAAAAGTATACAAAATCAATGATATCTTTTTACCAGCTTATTATATATATATATATATGTATATATATATATATATATGTATATATAAACGAAAAATACAAAAATAGGTTGTCGCCAAATGGCTCATAAAGGAGCTATGAATTTATTTGATTATATTTGGTTATCGCTTTTGTTTACGATGAATTTATTATTATTGTTTATTTGCCTTAATTTCATTTAATATTAGCATTTATTTATTTTATTTTGTATTCATTTGTTTTTGAGCCACCTTAATGTTATTTTATTTTGTCTTATGTACATTATTGTGCAAGAATTCTTATATACTTTGATGTTCCTTTTAACATTGATTTGTGGTACATGAGCAAATAATTTTATAACATAGTGTCTACATTAGACAATTTTTTATCAAGAAAAACGTCAAACTTAACGCGAATTTGTGGAGGATGGCAACAGTTGCACAAAAACAACAATATGGCGCATCCATTATTGTTTTTTATATATGCAGTTTGACAACTGTAACAACCAAAATAATAATCAGCTGCTTAACAAAATCCGTACTGATTTTGCCGTTTGTTGTGATAAAAACTTGCCTAATGTAGACACTAGGTAAGTTAAACCAGTCAAGTAATTATTGAAATCTGTGTTTGAATTGATGGTGTATCGTAGTTAAATTCGCCCCTTGCGAACGACTGTCACAGCCAGCGATAAATTTTTTATTTAGCATTTCTTGGAACGAATAAATTATTAATTTGTGAACAAAAGGGGTCCATTGCGTGCCGGGCCGAAGTTAGATTTTATCAAATTAACAAAGAGTTATTCAATAATTGTATAATTTTTGGAATATTGCCACGTTTTGATTGTGAATAATTAAGCGCAAATTTTGTGCAGTTTGTGTGCTCTGTATCAATGTATTGAATTTAAAAATTATTTATGATTTGTATATTATCTAGGGTGATTTACAATCGCCTGTAAGAAAAAGTCTTCGTCTACAGCCGACAATGAGCCAAAGTGCAAGTGGCACCACAGTTTCTGGAACAAAAAGTGTGAATCAACAAAATATTTCTTCTGCCACTATAGTGCCTTCACATCCGATAAGTTCCACTGCCGCCGGAATAACGACAACGATTTCGAGTGCAGCCATTAGTGCTCCTGGAGAAACAGAAGGCAGCAGAGAATACTAATATTCTCAAGTGGAAGTCATCCTAACAGTGATGGAAAAGGAAAAGTGGTACTACATGCTACAGATAGTAGAGAGAAGCAGATAAAATGTTATATTTGTGTCGGACCACATAGAATATATGAATGTAAGAAATTTTTGGATTTGAGCGTGCCAAATAGATGGATCGAGGTGAAACGGTTGAGGTTCTGTTTTTCATGTCTTAGTGGTGGGCACTCAAGTAAAGATTGTCGTCGTGGCAAAAAGTGCCAAATTGAAAATTGTGAGAGAAAACATAACAAATTACTACACGATGCCAAGCCTAGTGTACAAGAGAAATTTAGAATTGTTGAGCAGAATGGAGATTCATCAAACGCCGAGACAATGTTAAGTTGTGTTTCAAGTGTTTGTGGAAAGAGTAATTTGTTGTTCAGTGTTGGCAGTAATGCTGTATAGACCAAATTGTTCCGTGAAAACGTATGCGCTTTTAGATGAAGGGCCATCAGTCACGATGGTGGATAGTTCTCTTGTGAGAGAACTGGGCCTGCATGGGCAACAGAGTCGATTGAATTTGAGCTGGTATAGTGGTAAGTCAGCACAAGAACCAGTAGTTGTTGTTGATTGGCACATAAGTAGTGTAAATAAGAACAGAAAGTATGCTCTGAGACACGTGTATGGCGTAACAAATTTGAGTTTACCGAGTCAAAGTTTTAATGCGGATTTGATAAAGAAACATAGTGTTCCTGTGGGCTCGTATGATTGTGTGGCGTCTAAAGTACTTATTGGTTTAGATCATTGCCATCTGGGGTTGCCTGATGAAATAGTGTCTTTAAAGAAACTGGTCCATATGCTGCAAATACGCCTCTAGGATGGGTTGTTTTTGGAAACGTGCGAGAAGCTCACCCAGGAAGCCATACTTGTTTGCAGACAGCACAGATGGACAATTTGCAAAACGTGGTGGCTAGTTATTTCGAAACGAGAACATGGTATTTGCCGCATTTTGGTGTTGTGAACGCTAATAAGTCGGGGAAGATTCGTTTGGTATTTGATGCGGCTGCGATTGTAGAAGGAGTCTCATTGAACTCGAAATTATTAAAGGGCCATCAGCAGTATAAGCCGTTGCCGTCAGTATTGTTTAATTTTAGAGTTGGCGCCGTCGCAGTATGTGGTGACATAAAAGAAATGTTTCACCAAGTGGTAGCTGCCGAAGACAGGTGTTCTCAGAGGTTTTTATGGCGTGAAGATGATAGTGGTCCACCTGAAGTTTATGAAATAATTGTGGTGACGTTTGGAGCTGCCTGCTCACCATGTATTGCCAATTGTGTGAAGGAAACCAATGCGCTAGAATATAAAAATCGTTTCCCAAGCCGTGAAGTCAATTTTGGATCATCAGTACGTGGATGATTTTGTAGACAGCTTTGGAAGCCCGTCAAAAGCCATGGAAGTGGCAAAACAGGTGCGAGATATACATAGAGCTGCTGGTTTCGAAATGTGTAATTTTACATCAAATTCATCGGAGGTGGTCATGGCTCTAGAGGGCGATTTAAATCATCAAATTTGTTTCTCCGCCAGTTTAATTGAGTTAGAATCTACAACAGAGAAGATACTTGGTATGTTTTGGGACCCCAAAGACGACGCATTCGAATTTATTCTAGTTTCATAAAGTGAATTCTGACGTCATTAATGGTAAAAAGTGTCCAACAAAACGTGAGTTACTATATGTTGTGATGTATGTTTTTGATCCAATTGGTTTTTTGTGACATGTTATGATAACCACCAAACTTTTATTGAAAGAGGTATGGAAACATAGTATACTTTGGGATGAAAAACTGCCTGTGACCCTACAAGAGATTTGGAACGGTATAAGTGCCACGATTCTATTTTACAAATGGTTTACTGTGTGAAGGACGCATTTGGTGCCGTGGCCTATTGGCGTTATAGAACATCGGAAGAAGAAATTGGAGTATCATTTATTGCTGCCAAAACAAAATGTGCTCCACTGAAATCTATGACCATACCACGATTGAAATTGCAAGCAGCTGTTTTAGGAACTCGGTTGATGGCTACAATTTTGAATGAGCATTATATAAAAGTGTCAAGAACTATTTGCTGGAGTGATTCTACAACTGTGATTAATTGGATTGGTTTTGAAAGTAGAAGATATAACCCTTTTGTTACTCACAGTATTACAGAAATAATAGATTCTACATGCCCAGATGATTGGAGATGGTTGTCTACTGATATGAATGTTACCGATGATACAACAAGAGCTAAAAATCGAGTTGACTTTTCGAATGAAACATGCTAGTTCCAGGCCAAAATTTCTATATAGACACGAAGATGATTGGCCCAAAAAGAAGTCTGAGAAGACTGACGATAACAGTGATGAGGAAATGCGTCCAAAAATTGCTTTATTGGTTAGTACAAAATTTGGTTATTGATTTTAATCGTTTTTCATCATTTCTCAGGCTCAAACGTACAATGGCTTGGGATTTGAGGTTTGTAAATGCCTGTCACAAAAGGTTAAACCTGAAAAGTACAAAAGGCTGAAACTATTTTATGTCGTTTTTCATAACAAGAAAGCTATGCCTTTGAAATTGAAGTCTTGAAGTCTGGTGATGCGCTGCAAAAGAATAACGATTTGTTCAAGCTGTCGCCATATTTTGATGAGAACAAATTACTCCGTGTAAGTGGCCGTATTGATGCAGCCAGTTGGTTGCCACTAGATTCGAGACGTCCCATAATTTTATCACCCTGTCATCGTTTAACAGAACTGTTCACGACAATATGAGACATCAAAATTTTGAGGTCACTATTGGTGAAATAAGAAGGTCTTTTTAGGGTTCCACGTGTACGAAAACTTCTGGCTAAAGTTATATCTAATTGTAATGTATGTAAAATTCTCTGTGCAGTTCCAGTGGCACCATTTATGGGTTCGTTGCCTAGTGATAGATTGACAACGTACATTCGTCCGTTCACATACACTGGCGTGGACTATTTTGGGCCCATAACCGTAACTGTCGGTAGACGTCATGAGAAACGTTGGGTAGCTTTGTTTACGTGCCTAACTATTAGATCTGTACATTTGGAGATGGCCTTTGAACTTTCAACCGATGTTTAATTTTGGCCATAAGGAATTTTATAAATCGTCGTGGTATGCCATTGAAGATGCGAAGTGACAATGGCAAAAATTTTGTTGGTGCCAACAAGGAGGCTAAACGTTTTAAATAGGATTTTGATTTGGAGAAAATTAAAGATGAGCTAAGTGCGAAGGGCATTGAATGGGAGTTTAATTGTCCACATAATCCTGAACACGGTGGCATATGGGAGCATATGGAACAATGTGTAAAAAAGGTTTTAGGAGCTACCTTAAAAGAAATTCTAATTGAAGCAAAAGAATTGTAAATTCGCGCCCATTGACTCATTTGCCTGTCAGCCACGAAAACGAAGAACCTTTGACGCCTAATCACTTTTTGCCTGGTTCCCCAAATACGGCTCAGACACCAGAAGGGACTATAATTGAAAAGCCTGCAGTTTTAAAAAAGATGGATTATTGAGTATTTTCCCACAATAACAAGACGATATAAATGGTGTGAATATACAAAGCCAGTTGCTCCAGATGATCTAGTCCTCATATGTGACCTAGCTGTTCCCGTCGTGATTAAATAAGAGGACGAGTAGGGAATGTGTTTCCTGGTAAAGATGGTATTGTACGACGTGCTGATGTCCAGACAAGAAGTGGAATACTAAGACGTCCCGTATCTAAATTAGCTGTTCTAGAATTGGAGTAGTGAATCGTGTCCGATCAACGGGGGTGAGGATGTCGCCAAATGGCTCATAAAGGAGCTGCGAATTTATTTGATTATTACTTTTGTTTACGATGAATTTATTATTATTGTTTATTTGCCTTAATTTCATTTAATATAAGCTAATTTAATTTGTTTATTTTATTTTGTATTCATTTGTTTTTGACCCACCTTAATGTTATTTTATTTTGTTTTATGTACATTATTGTGCAAGAATTCTTATATACTTTGATGTTCCTTTTAACATTGATTTTACAGCAGTGCTTTGTTTCGTTGAGTTGGTACCGTTATTTGAAATGTGTTATAATTTGTTATACACATAACTAGTTTGTGGTACATGAGAATATAATTTTATAAGTTAAATCGGTTCGTAAGGGAAAAGCACAGCGGTAAGTAGTGAATGTTATTTAAATTGTTATTATTATTAATTTATGTTTTTTTTTTTTTTAATAGAAATAAATGCGCTTTATCGACCCAAGTAATTATTGAAATCTGTGTTTCAATTGACGGTGTAATGATTTTTCGCATCAATAAAATGTTTTTTATGGTTGATGAATTATATTAAAAAATAAATATAATAATCGATTTAGTAGCTTTACAAATTTGGATAATGCACTTTTAATTTGAAGAATGAAGCGCCACAGGCGAAAGTTTTTTTTAAATATAAATAATTTCGATTTTTGTGCGAATAAATACATAAAAATGCCTAAATGGATGATTCTGTAAAAATAAAATTAGTAATAGCAAATAAGAAATTAGTTTCTTCATTGTTGAAATAATAATATTTTAGCCTTTTCAAGTAAATTTTAGGAATCAAAAAATTATAGATTTACCCTTTAAAAAGTCTAAAACGGCAACACTGTTAAGAACAAATATCAAAATTTCATGAAAAAAATCAATATATGCAAAAAAGTTTGTGTTGCACATATGCTCATGTATCTTATTATAACATAGTGTCTACATTAGAGATTTTTTTATCATGACAAACGTCAAACTTAACGCGAATTTGTGTAAGGTGGCAACAGTTGCAAAAAACAACAATATGGCGTATTCATAATTGTTTTTTATTTATGCAGTTTGACAACTGTAACAACCAATATAATAATCAGCTGTTTCACTAAGGTTACCTTGTATATATTCGCATTGATTTTGATGTTTGTTTTGATAAAAATTTGCCTATAGCGGTAAATAAAATGTATATCAAAATAAAGCTGAGACCTTCCTCTATCACCTCCAAGAGGTCCGGTCCAGGAACAAATCACTCAGTTCGACCTAGAGTCCAAAATGTCCCTTAGAGTGAAATATGAAAAAATCTTTTTTTGAAAACTTTGTTCTACCAAAAACTATAGCGGTGAGTAAAATGTATATCAAAATGAAGCTGAGACCTTTCTCTATAACCTCCAAGTGGTCCGGTCGAGGAACAAATCACTCAGTTCGACCTAGGGTCCAAAATGTCCTCTAGAGGGATATATGAAAAAATCTTTTTTTGAAAACTTTGTTCTACCAAAAACTATAGCGGTAAATAAAATGTATATCAGAATGAAGCTGAGACCCTCCACTATCACGTCCAAGTGGTCCGGTCCAGGAACAAATCACTCAATTCGACCTATGGCCAAAAATGTCCCTTGAGTGAAATATGAAAAAATTTTTTTTGAAAACTTTGTTCTACCAAAAACTATAGCGGTGAGTAAAATGTATATCAAAATGAAGCTGAGACCTTCCTCTATAACCTCCAAGTCGTCCGGTCCAGGAACAAATCACTCAATTCGACCTATGGCCAAAAATGTCCCTTGAGTGAAATATGAAAAAATTTTTTTTGAAAACTTTGTTCTACCAAAAGCTATAGCGGTGAATAAAATGTATATCAAAATGGAGCTGAGACCTTCCGCTATAACCTCCAAGTGGTCCGGTCCAGGAACAAATCACTCAGTTTGACCTATGACCCAAAATGTCCCTTAGAGTGATATATGAAAAAATCTTTTTTTGAAAACTTTGTTCTACCAAAAACTATAGCGGTAAATAAAATGTATATCAGAATGAAGCTGAGGCCCTCCACTATCACCTCCAAGTGGTCCGGTCCAGGAACAAATCACTCAATTCGACCTATGGCCAAAAATGTCCCTTGAGTGAAATATGAAAAAATTTTTTTTGAAAACTTTGTTCTACCAAAAACTATAGCGGTGAATAAAATGTATATCAAAATGAAGCTTAGACCTTCCACTATAACCTCCAAGTGGTCCGGTCCAGGAAAAAATCTCTCAGTTCGACCTAGGGTCCAAAATGTCCTCTAGAGGGATATATGAAAAAATCTTTTTTTGAAAACTTTGTTCTACCAAAAACTATAGCGGTGAATAAAATGTATATCAAAATGAAGCTGAGACCTTCCTCTATCACCTCCAAGTGGTCCGGTCCAGGAACAAATCACTCAGTTCGACCTAGAGTCCAAAATGTCCCTTGGAGTGAAATATGAAAAATCTTTTTTTGAAATTTTTGTTCTACCAAAAACTATAGCGGTGAATAAAATATATATCAAAATGAAGCTGAGACTCTCCTCTATCAACTCCAAGTGGTCCGGTCCAAAACAAATCTCCCAATTCGACCTAGGGTCCATTAGTTTGTTATCTTTCATGATTAGTTTGTTAACAAAGTTGCGACTGTTAACTTGGCAGCACTTTTACTTTGTTATCTTACTTTGTTAAGTTCACGCCGACCTAAAATGTTACGTATACACACATGTGGAAATACGGAACAAAATAGTGAATTTTGCAACTTTTGACGTGACTTGGTAGTTTTGAGGCCATTATATTACTATTATTAAATGACCTATATAAATATTTTATATATCGTTGAATTGGTAAATAAGTCTATTTTTATATTCTTTTAACATTTTTAAAGTATTTGCAAAATTAGTGGAGATGTATTAAAAAAATTAAATTTTTTTGGATTTTCAGCTATTTTTTTAAAAAAAAATTATTTTTGAAAAATTACCAAAAATAGGTTATTGGAGCTATTTTATTGATTTTTTAAGGAATGAAAGCTCGATTTGTGTTTTATACATTACATAAGAAATAATATTAAAAATATTATGCTAATATGCTTTTAATATGCTTTTAAAAATAGTCGTTAAAAAAACTGACTTTTAACATAAAATCTCCACTCCTGCATTCGTTTTTGGCCGGGCGGGAAGCAGTTTAGTGTTAAATCATTCTAAATCTATTTTTATAAAAAATATGGGTACCAAATTTAAAAAAGCTCGCGTGACATTTTTTTTATTAATCGATAAAAATGAAACTATTTTTTAAAATTGACAATTTTCGGCCAATGCTGGATGTAGGGTGCAAACTTAAATCAATTCAAAATTTCTTTATTAACCATTTATGAAGCCTTATCTTTTGAAATTAATAAGGAAAAAATTTTTTTATTAACGGAACTTTGAGAAAAAAGTGAATGAATTGTGCTATATTTTTGTAAAAAAATAGCCATTTTTCATGAAAATTTCAGAGTGCTGACTTTAAATATTTTTCACGTCTAGACGAATTGAGATAATCCAAAAATTCTTTCAGCATATTATTTTGAAATATGTAGCAAATTACAGAATATTTTTAAAAAATTTTTACCTCATATATCTCCGGACTTATTCCCGAAAAACGAAAGAAAGTCGAGCCAAAAAATCAAAAATTCAAAATACAAGCGTAAATATCTTTTTAACTGCAAGAGATAACTTAGATGAGTAAGCTTATTTTTTCTTTATCTTGCCAAGCACTTTCCAGAAATATAAAAATCTTTAAAATCGGACTTCATTTGTACAAGTTACGATTTTTGTTAACTTTTACATACTCGAGGTAGTCAACTTTGACACCCTGTAGCTTATCTTGTGTTATCACACGGTGACTACAAGATGATTTTTCTGAAAGCTTAGGTCCTCCTCTACAACTCTTCCATACATTTCAATTTGATCCAACCAGTAGTTTAGGAGATTCAGATTTATTACCAAAAAATTTGCGTTTGACCCCACTGTGGGTCGTTGCGTAAATCAATACCGCAACGATGATATGTGTACGTTTTTGTTAAATAAATATTGCTCTTTTATTGTACTTTGGACAAACGTTATGGGCATTCATGTTGATGCATCTGGGGAGCATATAAGTAATGGCCCGATTGAATTTTCTTATTATTTGAAAAAACATGTTATACTACCGCACAAATCTGTAAGACCAGATGTTTTCGTTAAAATAATAAGAATTGATTATCTAAGTTCCTTAAGCAAAAATGAGTTAAATGAAAAGCATAACAATAGTAGAATAATTAAAGAGCATTCTTATATTTGTTCAACTCCAAACGAAAAAAAAAACGAGACTCCACACTGGATATAAGTGTTGAAGTAATAGAAAAAGAACACAGTTATTCTCAAGCAAGTGGGAATATTAACACAGAGCCCGAAGAAGAATGGGGGAAGTTGAGTAAAAAAAAAACAAAAAACAATTCCTAAAATAATGCATGAAGCAAAGGCAAGTAAGAAGCTTTCAGAAATTCGTAAAAATAATAGTAATGCGATTCAAAAAGATAACTTTTTTCTATTTAAATTCGATGAATTATTTTCTGAAATTATTAATAGAATAGACTCTATAAATGTTCGATTTACCGATTATTTAGAAAAGTTTAAAAATTATATATTGTTGAAAATTTTTTATTTGTAAAATTTTTTGAAATCAATATTTTGTTAAACTAATTTATCTAATTATAAATTACTCTTAATATATTCTTATATTATATATTAATTTACAAAATACATTTAAATTATTATTAAATATCTTTATATTTAGTATTAAAATAATTCTATTATTAAAGTTAATAAAAGGTATTAGTGAAAATTTACATTTATTACCCTCTTTCCAAGTGTGTAAGTTTTTTGTCTTCCTTCTAATGGCCTTCCTTTGCTTAAGCTTAGTCTTCCTTCTATTGAGCCTTCCTTCTATTGATAGTGGTCTTCCTTCTCTTGAGCTTTCTGCGCGTATAAATAAATATATAATAAAAAAATAAAAATCCATTTTAAATTTCATGTTTTGATTTTTTTTTTCTAAATTTTATATAATTTTGTCGATCCGTTTGTTTTTCTTAATATTTTTTCAATATGGCGATACTTCTTGATATATCGATAAACTTATTTTATTTTTTTTGATATGTTGATAGTTTTCTTTTTTTGTACCGATTTCCTTTTCGCGATCATTTTATTTTGCTTTTGCGCGATAATTTTTCAATATGGCGATAGAACAAAATAAAAATAAAAAGAATATTTATTTCTGCAAAATTACAAAATAATTTTTTTTATTTGGGAATTTAAAAAATCCCATTTTTAGAATTATTTTTAATTACGCGGCAGCTTTATCACCATACACAAAATTTTTTTGGAAAAAAGAAAAAATCAAAATTTTTTTTAAATCACAATTTAAACTCACACATATTAACTATATAAATTATTATTAAAACTTAAAAATCTTATTTTTAATCTATTAAAAAACACTTACCTGCTGTTTCATTGATGGCAAATAAAATTTGACGGTTACCAAGCCAGATTTAACAAGGTTCGTTCCAAAGATTTTTTATATGTGCAGTTGATACTTCAGAAAACTGAAGGCTACATGTCTAATCGAAACCACCTTGTAAAAATTCGTCTTGGTGGCCATGTTAGTATAAAAGGTGTGCCAAGTTTTTAAACTGTTAATATATTTATTTCTGGGCTGCCAGATTATGTACATTTATTTCAAAGGCTAGTACGTTGCAGTTCGGGCACCACCATCACTGTTTTTTCAATACTTTGTTCTACCAAAAACTATAGCGGTAAATGAAATATGAAAAAAATCTTTTTTTGAAAACTTTGTTCGGTAAATAAAATGTATATCAAAATGAAGCTGAGACCCTCCACTATCACTTGCAAGTGGTCCGGTCCAGGAACAAACCACTCAGTTCGATTTAGGGTCCAAAATGTCCTCTAGAGTGAAATATGAAAAAATCTTTTTTTGAAAACTTTGTTCTACCAAAAACTATAGCGGTGAATAAAATATGTATCAAAATGAAGCTGAGACCTTCCACTATCATTTCCAAGTGGTCCGGTCCAGGAACAAATCACTCAGTTCGACCTAGGGTCCAAAATGTCCCTTAGAGTGAAATATGAAAAATCTTTTTTTGAAAACTTTGTTCTACCAAAAACTATAGCGGTGAATAAAATGTATATCAAAATGAAGCTGAGACTCTCCTCTATCAACTCCAAGTGGTCCGGTCCAGAAACAAATCTCTCAATTCGAACTTTGGTCCATTAGTTTGTTATCTTTCATTATTAGTTCGCGATTTATTTAATGCCACTTTTGGTACAGAGACCTGCGCCGAGGAATTTTATCGGCGGCGACGGCGGCGGCTTGTGTTAAAAAGGGTCGGCGGTGGCTTAAAATCGGCTGTCAGCCGGCTGATATTACACACATTTTTCTAATCAAAAATTTTATATTTTCATGCCCCATTGATTAACATAGTACGAGATTTTTTCCAGCGAAAGTATAAACAGAGTTATTAATTAATTGAAAATATATAAGAAAATATATGGGAGTGATCGATCTAAGGATATTTTTGGATTTTTGCATAAATGATTGGACATAAATGGCAAATACTGTATTAAAATAATAAAAAAGTTTCATTTTTAACATATTTTTACAAAAAGAATTTAAAAACAGCGGCTGCTTTTAAGCCGAAAATTTTACGGCGGCTCGGCTTAGCCGAATTTCAGCATCTCAGCGCAGGTCTCCGGTTTGGTATACCTTTGCCCTATGTGCGATGCTTTGTATTGGGTTGTGTAATTATGTATAAATACTTTAATTTTGAAGAAGATTCGAAATTAATTAAAATTTTGTTTTATTTGAATTTACATCTATTCAGTTACGTTTACAGCTAAATTACAAATTATATTTAAAAATTAATAAGTAGTTTTATAGTAATTATTTCTTGTGACAAAAGAATTGTAGTTTACTTAACCGCCAAAATTTTACTTTAAAGTTAGGTTAACTGTTTGTAGTTTTATTGGTTTTTACCAACTTTATTTTGCAAAACTATAAAAATTTTGCATTTTGAACGTTTTGAGTAAATAAATTTCAAATAAGCAAAATGTTGAAAAATTGGTAAATCTTTGTTATACATTACTTTTTGGATACGGCTTTGTCATACAAAGTTGTGTTCTGAATTATCAAAAATGCAAGGAAACATTGAGATCAGAATATATTCTACATAATTTTCCCAGAATTTTTCGCCAATATATCAAGATTATTTTCTTTCTGCATAATACCTTTTGTTTCACAATTTTCTTAGGCCCGTTATTATAATTTTCCAATAACTAAAGTTAGGATGTTATCCAAAACATTAACTGTTTTTTATTAATATAAGAGTAAGTTAAGCCAAAATAGATTGATAAACTAAAGAACACATCTGAACTTTTATCGTAAGGTTTATGCATTTATATTGCTGTTATTGGCAGTTACAGTTCAAATTGTTCATGTTGACACTACGTTAACTGGCCAAAAGTAATCGGTTTTTATTTTGGCCTTGCCGCACAGTGCTTTGTTCCAATACAACGAAAGGGCAAAAATAGAGGAATTATCGCAGAAACATAAAACTTATCACAGTAGTGTTTTGTGTGACTTTTTAATGAAATCGAGACAAAGACACGCTCACCTCCCATATGAACTAAATTTTAAAAATGATATTTTGTCTGCAATTATACCAGATTGCTACTAAAATTGATACGTTGACACGTTTATATGTTATCTTCATCTATGTCAAATTTTAGCTACATCAGTTTAAGGATACGCCCACATCTCATGTAAACCATATGCACAAAGACATGTACTTTTTTTAAAGTTGCTTTAACGAAATTTAAAACATTAGCATATAATTATTTTGATCCAAAGAACCAAGTCTATCGAAATTTGTTATGATAGGCAAATTATTTCACCTAGCTTTCATACAAATGTCCTTCAAGAACATTCAGTACATCATCTTGCACTTAATTTTCTAAGTAACAAAAATTTTTTTTGTATAAAAAATATTTTTAGACATTAAAAAAAAAAACTAACCATAGATCTCTAGCGAACTGATCCACTTGATTGCAATATTACTGTGTAATGCTAAATTTAATATAAAAAAATCAGTTTATTTGTATTTAATACCCATGTTATAGGTAAAATAATTACACGGTGCTACAAAATAAAAAAGTGAATACATTTGGAATGTAACATAGTGTTTGGAATATTATACCATTTTTAGAGTTTCCAATATACCCCCAAAATCGGGAGTTATTTAAAAAAAATCGGATTTCGCGGCTTTAAAATTTTTTGTTTCGAATACCTGTTATCCAATTTAAGTTTTTTAAGCGGTATTATAAAGAAAAGATTTTACCCTTTTTAAAAAGTATATACATATTTTTATTCATAGCAAAACTGTGTAAGATGTTAAGGACAAAACTCAATTTTTTATTCTTATTTTTTTTTTTGAACCTTTCAGCCATTTTTAATATACAGTTTCTTAGAAATCTTATTTTTTTCTGCATGTGATACCATGACATCTCTAATTTCAATGAAATTAACTACAGACATTGGATATTGGAAATGTTTCTCCAATCATAAACTTTTAGACTCCAATCATAAACTTTTAGGCCTTTTCAGAAAAAATGTGACATTTTAAATAAGAAAAAAGCTAAAAACTTCACAAAGGTGTTTAATTGCTAATAACTCTACATAGTAGATCTCTGGTTTTACTTTCATATTGCAGGCAAAGATATTACCTTTATAATTATATATATAAATTCATTAATATCAAAAGTTCAAAGGTGAAAATTGCATGTATATAAATCAGATCACGACATCGCAAAAAACGGTATTTGTAAAATTTTTAAAACATTCAATTTTAAGATTTTTAATTAGCATTTGAAATTAATGTTCAACACAATTCCAGTTTTAGTCGAGCTCGAGGCTAAAAATTTTACATGTTATTTATGTGCCGATATTTCGTCACACATCGTGTGATATCTTCAGGGCTTTTAGAAATACTAAATTCTTAACATCAAACATTTATTTCACATAAATAAAATAAAAGCAATTATTACAAATATACGACATTAAAATAAACAAACATAGATGTTGTCTTCTTACTGTCTAATTGACGATTACTGATTGCACTTCATTTTATACTTTTTATTATATGTCGATAAATCTGAGCGCAATAGTCAGTATCAGTTTTGTAATTTAATCTCTTGACTGTTGGTTTGTTTATTATGTTAAGCATCTCAAGCATATATCGTTTTCTGTAATTGTTCTCACTGCAACATTCTCGAAATCCAGAAATGATTAGTTCTGGCGTAATGGGTCGCTAATGTTGTTTTTTGTGTCAAATTATTGCTTCTCAATTTTAGATCTGATTTATGTCCTGTCATTCTTGTCTTCAGCTTGTTCTTTGTTGTTCCAACATATATTTATTCACATTTCTCTCTTGTGTTACTGCTACACGATATATTGTAAATGACATTGGTTCTGTCGATTTTCAGTATCTTGTCTTTGGTTTTACTAAAGAGTATCCCCACATTAAATCCCGTTTTGTGTGCAATTTTATATGTTTTCCGTTCAACACATTCTGACTTTTCGGGTCTCTCCGATATTCCCGGTACATATACAATAGATTTAAATAGTTTCGATTAAATGGTTTTGTTATTTCCAACTTTATGTTAAGGGGTGGAGAATACGAACATGAGAAATTTAAATCATCTTTTTTACCGAAAATTTTAATTTTTTAACGTTTTTATTTGTTTTTTTTTTTTAATATCAATTCATTTTGTATCTTTTTTTTGTTAAAAAGAGAAAAATATATAATAAAAAAGAACAATAAATTTGACAGCTTATGTTAAACATTATTTCTCAACTTTGTATTTAAACATTTATTGAGAAATAATTTGCGCTATAAATTTCCTAGATGGAATTTGACAATTGCCAACACAAAAAAGGTATACGTGTAGACTAAGAATATTAAAAGGTTTTCTGTATTGACGTGTTAATGTTTATATTAACGAATTTAGTATTTCTAAAAGCCACACGTTGTGTGTCGAAATATCGGCTCATAGTTAACATATAACATTTTTAGTCTCGAGCTCGAATAAAACAGGAATTGTATTGAACATTTATAAAAAAAAATATATAATGTTGACATAACTCTTTTCCGTACACGTGCAAAATTTCAAGGTGTACACTTAGTTAGTTTAGAAGTTATGAAGCAAAACATGGTAAAAAGCTAATTTATTATATTTAAAATTTTAAACATTTACAAAAATTAATTTCAATGTATGTTTTTTTATGAACTTATATTTAAAATAAATGGAATTTTATAAATAAAATCTTACTTTAGATTATATTATGCTACATAACTTTTAAACTATGGAGAATAGTTATATTAAAATTATATGTCGTTCATTCCATGAAAGGACGCACAAAAATTTTCCTTAGATCTTCGGATTTTGTTAATATTTTTCATACGCATACAATATGGAGCCATTTTAATATCTCTATTTTTATTTTTTGGAATTTAAAAAAAATCCGCAAATTTATTCACGGTATAAATTTTCTGAAAAGTAAAAAAAATCCGAAAAAGTTTGTAACTTTAAACACCAATATCTTCTCTATAAGCTGTAAAAACGGATTGGAATGACTTGAATTATATATAAAAGATGAATATGTCCCCATGAAACGCAGTTATTTAAAAATAATGTTATCACTTAAAAATGATTCTTAATGGAAATGCAATTTTAAAATACATTTTTGAAAAATGTCCACCCTTTCAATATTTGTCTACCTCTACATGTTTACTAAAAATTGCAATATAAATTTTTATTAAAGAATCTGAAAACTAGTAGTCAATTTTCTAAAAAAATATATTGTTACGTTTTTACCTTTTAAAAACGGTTGTTTATTTCCTTTAAATAAACCTGTACTTTCATTGCAAATAACAGCAGTTTAGTAGTTTAAAAGTTGTAACGACTCTTTATTTTATTTAAAAAAATGTACAACAATAACAGTTTAAATAGTCACTTGCGTTCTAATATAAACACACTGAAATTACACACTTTATACAACACACTTTAATAATGTGCAAGATTATACAGCCAAGGCAGTTAATTTGTCTTTACTTAACGACGCTTCCAATTAGACTGACTCAATGGTGTTCTCACGGCCAATTTATATACACTGTATTACCTACTAGATGTTTCTTGAAAGCTCTATTTCTTTCTACAATGTTCTTAACGGACAAACTAGAGCTTTTGATGTTAATGTTAGCAGCTTAAACATTTAGTGTTGCCATACTTAAAAACAATGGTGAGCTTTTTATTCAATGTTGTACGTTTCGAACTATGTTAATAATTTTACAGATATGTTAACTGCTGTTAACATAAACGGAAATGCCTAGAAGCATTGAGAAAGATTTAAACCAGCCGTTAAAACCGTTATATTTGAATTCAAGTACAATTTCGTAACACTGCCCCCCGCTTAAGCCTGTTCGTCCCGATTAGGCACGAATTCACTTTTCCCATAGGCAGCTAGTCGTTCTAGATGTACGACCTTCATTTTAGATCTCGAGCTCTTTTCTTTCTGTATTCTGTACACCACGTCGTTTAATTTCTTAATCACTTTGTATGGTCCATACCAATGGGTTTTTAGTTTGGGAGACAGTCCTTTCTTACTTTGTGGGTTATACAACAGTACAAGCTGGCCTTCGTTAAATCCTTCAGAATTCGCTGCTCGATCGTATCTGGCTTTCATTTTATCGCTGGTCATTTTTATTCGTTTGCGTACGAATTCATGTAGTTCGTTCAGGTCATCTTGCTCTTGGGAAGTGTTTTCCTTATTTGTTGATGAGGGCTTAATACCGAATTCTAAATCACCAGGAAACTTGAGTTCTGTCCCGAAGACAATTTTTGCAGGTGTTCGAGAGGTTGAGTCATGAACAGCTGATCTGTATGCCAATAGAAATTTCGGTATGTGTTTATCCCAGTCCTTCTGATGTGCACTGACCACTTTTCTTAAATATTCCTCCAGAGTGCGATTGAATCTTTCGACCATGCGTTGTTCTGGTTTTTCTTATTCCGTATAAATCGCACATTTCCTTGAATACGGCAGATTCAAAATTTCTACCCTGCAGCTCCAGTGGAACACCATAGCGGCACACCCAGTTGTTCACAAATACACTTATAACAGTTTTAGCTTCTTGATCAGGTATGACATATACCTCTGGCCATTTGCTGAAATAATCCATAACCACTAGAACGTAACGATTTCCGACATCACTGACGGGGAAAGGGCCTGCTACATCCATTGCAATCCGCTCGAATGGCGCAACTGAGTTATACTGCTGAAGTTGTCCACGACTTCTTCTTACTGGGCCCTTCGCTGCTATGCATTGTGAACAATTAGCTACCCAATCGGCTACTGCTTGTTGACAACCCACCCAATAAAAACGTTGTTTTAACTTTTCTAAAGTTTTTGTTACACCAAGATGACCACCACTGGGATCGTCATGGAACTCTTTCATTACTTCGTTTATTTTAGAGGTTGGTACTACAATTAGATTTGTCACTGTTTTACCGTCAGCACTTTCCCATATGCGGTATAAGCAGCCATTTAACAACTGTAGACTATTCCATAGGGCCCAATATAATTTCATTAATGGACTTTCGGCGGATATTTCATTGCGGGCTGGCCTTCTACCTTATTCTTTTGCCAGTATGGGGTCATTTCTTTGCGCTACAGACCAATCTTCACTGGACTCTATATGCATTAGTCGAACATCGATGATACATTCTTTTTCTTCGATTTTTGTACAATGCTTACATTCCACGTTGCAGGGCCGTCTTGACAGCGCGTCCGCATTGCCGTGTTTTAAACCCTTCCGGTGCTCGATGCTAAAATCATAGCTCTGAAGCCGCTCTATCCAACGAGCCAGTTGTCCTTCAGGTTGTTTAAATTGCAGCAACCACCTGAGGGCAGAATGATCGGTTCTCAGTTGGAAGTGTTGGCCATACAGATATTTGTGGTAATGCTTCACACACTCTAATACTGCCAAAAGTTCTCGTCGCGTTACGCAATAGTTTCTTTCAGGCTTCGAAAGCGTTCGGCTGAAGTATCCAATGACCCTTTCAGTGCCACCGACTACTTGTGAAAGTACACCGCCTATTCCGTATCCGCTCGCATCGCTATCTACCACAAATGTTTCTCCAGGTATAGGATATGACAAAATTGGTGCCGTACATAATAAGTCCTTGAGCTTCTGAAATGCTAGTTCTTGTGCTTCACACCATTGGAATGATTGTGACTTCTTGGTCAGCTCATGTAAGCTTGCGGCTACATTGGCAAAATTCGGGACAAATCGTCTGTAGTATGTGCAAAGGCCAAGAAAACTACACAATTCGTGGAGATTTCTCGGACGTGGCCAGTTCTTTACAGCAATTATCTTATCCTCATTTGTTGATATTCCGTCTGCTGTTACGTGATGTCCCAAATATTTGACTTCTTTCTGGAACAACGCACACTTCTTTACACTGATTTTGAGTCCAGCCGCTGATATTCGTTTAAGAACTTCTTCAAGGTTATTCAGATATTCATCAAAAGTCTTACCCATGACAATTATGTCATCGAGGTACACCAAGCATATCTTCCCTTGAAGTCCTTTCAATACCTGTTCCATTAAACGCTCGAATGTGGCTGGAGCATTGCAGAGCCCAAATGGCATCACATTAAACTGCCATAACCCATCACTCGCGATAAAGGCGGTTTTTTCCTTGTCTTTTTCTGAAATCTCTACCTGCCAATAACCACTTTGCAAGTCCAATGTGGAGAACCATTGTGTTCCAGCTAGTGTATCCAGGGTGTCGTCAATTCTTGGTAGCGGGTAGCTGTCTTTCTTGGTGACGTCATTCAGTTTTCTATAATCGACGCAAAATCTAGTGCTGCCATCTTTCTTCTTAACTAAAACAACAGGCGAGCTCCAAGGACTTGAAGATGGTTCGATTATACCGTTCTGCTCCATTTCATTGACCAACTCCTTCACTTCACTTCGTTTTGCTAGAGGAACACTTCTGGGCACCTGCTTTATTGGCCTCGCTTTGCCAGTATTTATTTGATGCTTTACAATTGCCGTTCTACCATGGCTTTGACTTTTTAAGGCGAAGACGGAGCTATATTTCTTCAGAATCTGTTTGGCCTTATTTCTGTCTGGCGGCGCTAATCCTTCTACCCATTTCCCCACATATTACGCTAGTAGCTCGTGTTCTTTGGTGGATTTTTGGCAGGTTCTGGGTTTTTCTCGCAATTGATTACTGCCTCTACTGAAGTGCATTGACCTATTTCGGAATTTGGCTTAACGACTTTTTCATAGCTGGACAGGTTAAGCACTCTTACAGGAACTATTTTGTTGTTGCAGGGTTTAATGAGGGGTTTTGCTGTTATAAGATCACTTGCTATTTCTGCTGGTTCTACCACCCACAAACTGTTGTCCTCACAATCTCCCTTCATGCGAGCCCATACTAAAGTTTCTGATTGTGGTGGTAGCTTCTGATGCTCGACGGTAACTAGCTTTCTTACTTGAGTTCTATTTTCATATCCGACGTCAAGGGGTATCTCCACATTTCGCCAAATCATAACTTTTTGTCCCATATCCAAAGTAATGCCATGGCTAATCATGAAATCAGCACCAATGATAACTTCGTCCACAATGTCGGCAACAATGAATACATGATTGACGGCAACGTTGGCAATGGTTAATTTCACATTTACTTTACCATAGACCGTGGCCGGCTCCCCAGTAGCTGTGCGCAGGCTTACCCCACATAATGGTTCAATTGTTTTCTTGATTAGATCTTTCCTGACGATAGACTGTGATGCCCCGGTGTCTACAGTAAAAACGTGCTTCTGACCGTTGATGTACCCCGAAGCAGTAAGATTGCTATTTTTCTGTTGCATTACGGATATGGATATTGTGGGGCCATCAGATGTGGGAGCTAGCTCTTGCCCCATAGTGCTAGCTCGTTTTAGTTTAAAGGTGATTCTTGTGATGATTGATGATTTAACTGCCGGTTATTTCTTTGAGGCGAGGCAGATCTGGTTCGTTTTCTTGGTGCTTTGCAGTTTCGCTGAGTATGACCCGATTTACCACAGTTATAACATTTTACTCTGGCTTTATTTTGCTTCTCATTAAACGCCTCCAAAACCTTTTTTAATTCATCGACTATATTTCTCTCATTATCAGAAACAACTTCAACATTTCGCACCTTGCATATTTGCGGCTTTGAAATTATTTTTGCCGTTTCTTGTGCCAGTGCGAATGAGACGGTTTCAGTAAATGATGGTTTAGGTGTGGCACAAACCGCGTGTTTTATTTCAGGATCGCGAATGCCATTAACAAATGCCTCTATCTTGAAATGGTCCAAAAACGGGCTGTTTTTCCCTGGATAGGTAAGCTGCAGCAAACGTTCGATTTCCAACGGAAAGTCTTGTAGCGTCTCATTGGACTTCTGCACTCTACCACGCAATTCCATTCGGTATAGTTCCTTTTTATGTTCACCAGCGTACTTACGTTGTAGCGCCTCCATTATATCATCATAACTGTTTCTGTTACATGCTGGCATGCTTTCAAGGACTACAGCTGTATTTCCTTTTAAGGCCAATATCAACTCTATAGCTTTTTCTTCGTCGTTCCACATGCTTCTAATGGCAATTGTATCAAACTGGATCTTAAACACATTAAATGGTGTGGTGCCATCAAAACTAGGGGCCTTTATTCTACTAGAGGATTCTGGAATAATTCGTACCTGTCCATCTTGGCATTGAAGATTATTAATCTTTATTTCTAGATCTTGTAGTTTTTTATCAACACCTTTGGCTATTTCATTCTCTAAATCGAACAGCTTTTATCAACGACTTTGGCTTGTAAATCTAGACAGCTCTCTAAGTCGGACACCTTTGTCCTAATGTTATCCACTCTGCTGTTTATAACTTCCGAAATTTGCTGAAGTTTTTCGTCTGTCGCTCTAGAAGTTTCTTGAAATTTTATTTCCATTATTTTATTTTCTTCTTTAACCTCAGCAAGAAGTTTCTCGTTATTTGCTTTAGAAGTTTCTTGAACTTCAGCCAGAAGTTTCTCGTTATTAGCTTTAGAAGTTTCTTGAAATTCAGCCAGAAGTTTCTCGTTATTAGCTTTAGAAGTTTCTTGAACTTCAGCAAAAAGTTTCTCGTTATTAGCTTTAGAAGTTTCGTTAGCTTCTTTAAATTGTTGCACGGGTAGAAACTTCCAATTCTTCTTTATACTCGAATTCGTAAGCTCCGATGTCAATATTACGCCGCTTGAATTCATCTATCAGCCTCTTTTGTAATTCTGCTTTATTACCAGCTGCAGATAACTCCAACTTGTTCAATTCTCTTGAGTTGCTCCACTTTTAGCTCTTCAAACTTCTGGCACCAATTGTGACGTTTTTACCTTATAAAAACTGTGGTTTATTTCCTTTTAAATAAACCGGATACTTTGATTGCAAATAAAAGCAGTTTAGTAGTTTAAAAATGTAACAACTCTTTATTTTATTTAAAAATGTACAGCAATAACAGTTTAAATAGTCACTATGTGTTCTAATACACACACACTTTATACAGTACACTTTAATAATGTACAAGGACATACAGCCAACTTCAAGGCAGTTAATTTATCTTTACTTAACGATGCTTCCAATTAGACTGACTCAATGGTGTTCTCATGGCCAATTTACATACACTGCATTACCTTCTAGATTCTTCTCGAAAGTTCTATTTCTACAATGATCTTAACGGACAAACTAGTATATTCGAATTCTAGAGCTTTCGATGTTAACGTTAGCAGCTTCAACATTTAGTGTTGTATGTTTATAGCTATGTTAATAATTTCTACAGATATGTTAACTGCTGTTAACATAAATAGAAAGGTTGAGAAGCATTGAGAAAGGTTGAGAAGCATTAAAAAAGGGTGAGAAGCGTTATTTAACTTTAAACCAGCCGTTAAAACCGTTATATTTGAATTCAAGTACAATTTCGTTACAATATAAATCAATAAGCTATGCAAGAAAATTATAAGGTCTTTTTATTTGTTCCATGTAAGAAAAAATTCTAGGGGTATTTAATAGTACTGCTAGTTAAAGTGCTCATTAATTAAAGATGTTCTTACATGCTGTGTATCATTTATTTGACATTTTATCTTTTTACAGACGAAAACGCTGGTAATATGCACTTTCCAATGAGTAAAAGTTATGTCAGTCCATTTTTTTCTATTAAAATCACATTTTAGGCAATTTATTCCTAGACCATTTTCATTTATATTTATAGAAGCAATTAGGAAGTCAATTATTTTAATTCTAGGAATTCGTCCCGCTCAGCTTTAAAAATTTCCATTTTTACCTTTCTCAATTAATCCTAAAATGATCCACAGGGGGTCTGTTAAATTCTTCCACACAAACTCTGTTACGATTTTGTGAATTTTTATGCTAGTGAAACTGGCTGATTCAAAATGATAGATTTACTTATTCCTAGCAATTGAATTTTATTGAATATGGATTAGTCAGTTGTTTCAACTTTTATAGTCACATTTTATTTGAACTGATTCAGTGGTTAAGTCAAGAGATGAGAAAAATTAAGTAAAATATTTTGTTACAAAAAATAGGGCTTATAGGCCTTAGGAGTTATTCTATATCAAAACGGACGTAAAACAACCATTTTCGGATTTGACATCACAGATTTCAATGAAATTCACTACAGACATTGGGTAAAAGAAGTGTTTCCTAAATCATAATTTTTAGACTCATAGCCCTTTCTAATGACAAAAAAGGATACGTTTTGAAAAACGAAAAAAGCTAAAAACTTCACAAAGGTGTACTCGTTTAACTTCTAAAATATAAATGGTAGATCTCTAGTTTTAGTTTAGTTTAGTTTTATATTAAAGACAAAGATATTACCTTTATAATTATATGTATAAAGTTTATTTATATCAAAAGTTCAAAGGTCAAGTTTCAACAAACCATTATATCTCAAAAACCGGTATTATTAAAATTCTTAAAAAATTATATAATGTTAATACTGCTCTTTTTTCTACTCGTGTAAAATTATTTTTAAAATTCTTAACAAATTATATAATGATAACTCAACTCTTCTCCATATTCGTGCAAAATTTCGCACAAAATATAATGCAAAGTCAAATTTTGTATATAAAGTTTCATTTATTTTAAACTAGCTGACCCGAGCCGCGTTGCTGGCCCTAAGCAAACATTAGTGTTGTATTACTGAACGATTTAAATTGATATTTTAACGAAATTTACGACCTTTAAATAAAAATCTAAGGAATACCTATTATAAAGTGTTTTTTACAGAAGAATTTAAATATGATGTAGAAGCTGACCCGAGCCGCGTTGCTGGCCCTAAGCAAACATTAGTGTTGTATTACTGAACGATGACCCGAGCCGCGTTGCTGGCCCTAAGCAAACATTAGTGTTGTATTACTGAACGATTTAAATTGATATTTTAACGAAATTTACGACCTTTAAATAAAAATCTAAGGAATACCTATTATAAAGTGTTTTTTACAGAAGAATTTAAATATGATGTAGAAGCTGACCCGAGCCGCGTTGCTGGCCCTAAGCAAACATTAGTGTTGTATTACTGAACGATGACCCGAGCCGCGTTGCTGGCCCTAAGCAAACATTAGTGTTGTATTACTGAATGATTTAAATTGATATTTTAACGAAATTTACGACCTTTAAATAAAAATCTAAGGAATACCTATTATAAAGTGTTTTTTACAGAAGAATTTAAATATGATGTAGAAGCTGACCCGAGCCGCGTTGCTGGCCCTAAGCAAACATTAGTGTTGTATTACTGAACGATTTAAATTGATATTTTAACGAAATTTACGACCTTTAAATAAAAATCTAAGGAATACCTATTATAAAGTGTTTTTTACAGAAGAATTTAAATATGATGTAGAAGCTGACCCGAGCCGCGTTGCTGGCCCTAAGCAAACATTAGTGTTGTATTACTGAACGATGACCCGAGCCGCGTTGCTGGCCCTAAGCAAACATTAGTGTTGTATTACTGAACGATTTAAATTGATATTTTAACGAAATTTACGACCTTTAAATAAAAATCTAAGGAATACCTATTATAAAGTGTTTTTTACAGAAGAATTTAAATATGATGTAGAAGCTGACCCGAGCCGCGTTGCTGGCCCTAAGCAAACATTAGTGTTGTATTACTGAACGATGACCCGAGCCGCGTTGCTGGCCCTAAGCAAACATTAGTGTTGTATTACTGAACGATTTAAATTGATATTTTAACGAAATTTACGACCTTTAAATAAAAATCTAAGGAATACCTATTATAAAGTGTTTTTTACAGAAGAATTTAAATATGATGTAGATGTGGGCTCAATCAAAAAATAAACGCATGTATTTAAGGCAAATTTGAATTTATATTTATTTATTACTTCATCTTAAGGTTAGCGGATAGACAATGTCTTTTTTTTGAACGGAATGATGAGAGCTGTAGTCGAAATTGCAGTTGTAATGGAACGCTGCTTGATTCAAATCAGAACTTGAAGCAATTCTTCTTATGCGTTGATTAAAAATTTTAAAGTTGTTGAATTGCTACATTTGCACGACGATTTCTCATTGCTAACCGAGCCGTTTCATTTCTCGCCTGCCTTTCTTCCTGCGTTTGTGATGTACGAAGTCGGGCCAAACTAATACGGGGTTGTTCTCGTGCGATTTCTCGTTCATATATATTCAATTGATTGACGATATTACGATAAGTACTTGCATTACGTGTTCGACGCGAAATATTAGATCTCCGGGGTCGCGGCATTGTGAATAACACTTAATAACGAATGCCAAAAATACAACAAATGGTTTTAAATATCACAACCTCACTAAATGATGAGCTTTACTTGGAACTTACCGTTTGGAAATAGAATTCTACACCACCACCAGAAAACAAATTGCACAAAAAAGTAAGCGTTTCGATAGAAACAGAAACAGTAATTGTTATAATTTGTATTAAAAAAAATATTTTTAATGATTATTAAGGCAAAGAAATTATGACAAAAAAGAGTTTTTTTTTTATCGCGGATTTTTCGCGAATTTTTTTTCGTATTATCCTTTTCTGGCCGGTGACCGGTCCGAATTGGTGAGAATCATCAAAATCGGTCTAGTCGTTCTTGAGTTATAACAATAGTAACTAACATCACTTTCTTTTATATATATAGATATGGGCACATAAATTTGCTTCATAAATTCTAAACCAAATAAATGTCCACCTTGAAATTTTGCACGTAAACGGAGAAGAGTTATGTCAATATTAAATATTCTTTTAAGAATTAAAATATAACCTTTTTTTGAGATATAATGATTTGATTTTTATATATCCAACTTTGAGCTTTGAACTTTTGATATAAATTAACGGTATACAGGCAATATCTTTGTCTTTAATATCAAACTAAAACTAGATTTTACCGTGTATGGTTTAGAAGTTATTAGCAATTAAACAAGTTACTTAAAAGGACTAACAACTATTAATGGCAATTAATAGTAAGCACAAAATTAACTCTGCTCGATTTGGAGAATATGCAACAGAAATATCTAAACTACTTGTTTCTCTATATTCATGGAAAGAAATGACACCAACAGTACATAAAGTATTGTGCCATGGCGAAATTATAATTGAACGAAATATTCTTCCACTTGGAGAGCTTACAGAAGAGGCTCAAGAAGCAAGAAACAGAGATTTTAAGCACGTTGTTCAGCTCCAGGAAATGCTCCAGAACGTCACAAAACGAGGATATTTTTAATAGCCTATTGTTATCATCAGAGCCTGTACTATCATCAATGAGAAAACGTTGGATTTATTATGAGCCATTATCAAGTAAAAATACTGAAGACTTGAAGGACCTTTATTATCTTTTAGATATGTATACAGATACAACAGATTATTTTATAGAAAATAAGTATTATAAGTTTAAAATATTAGAAAAATTGTCTACATAAATTTAATGTAAATAATTAATAAAAAATCGTATTAGAAATAGAATATTTATTAAGGAAGATGATAAATACCAAAAATAATAATATTGATTAAGTTAAAATATACATTTTTTGTTTGTTTTGTTATTTTAAAAAAATTCATTAATAAAAATATATGAATGCTTAGAAAAGGATAAAGGTTTACTTAAATTTGGAAAATGTGGAAACCCTATTAAAAATAAAAAATATTTATTAATTATTTTTATAAAAATATTTTGTGCATACATACAGTATACAGTATGCAGTATAAGTATACAGAAATATTCATAATTATTCACGCAAAACTAAAGGCAAAAGTTGCAAGTTTGTAAAAATATAGTCATATATACAATAAATTGGAAATATAAAAGTTTGAAGGCGCATATTTCTGAAATGAGGCATGGTATTGACTTGAATCTTTTTGCTCGGAAATTATATGTGCTAAAGGATAAGCTTAATTTGGAATACATATTTTTAAAATTTCTTTCACTAAAAGGTCCAATTTGGGGTTTTTGGAGAAAATACACATTTTTTAATTGTAATAACATATTTGTTTATAAAGATATCTTAATGAAATTTGGCAGAAAATGTGGATCTTATTAATATAAATAAAAGCGCGTTAACCAAATTTCAATCAGGAGTAGGGTTTTCCTGAATTCCCAAAAAAGCTAATGAAAATTCCCAAAAATTGGATATTTACATTTTTGGCTATAGAATCCACATTTTTCCAAAGTCCCGTAGATTTTGATTTAAAACTTTTAACAACATATTGAAGATTCCTTAAATATATTCCGCTTGTCGATTCGTGCTTTGGGATTTGAGAAAATATGGTCTAAAATCAAAACTTTCATATAAAATGGGTCGAATTCGGGAAGGCGTGTACTACGATCAATTGAATTATTGGGCTTGTTTTTTTTTATCTTAAAAAAACTTCATCTCTGTGAAGTTACCTTTCAGAAAAGTGCAAAATTAATATAAGTTTGCCAAAGAAAATTTTATTTTAGATAAAAAAGAGTGTAGATACTTTTTCGGCTAAAAAAAAAATTTTCAAATTCAAAATCGTTTATTTTTGGACTTGGTAAAGATATCGACTTCAAATTTTTTTATTCTATAGATAATTTTGTTCTTTAACTAGTTAAGAAAAAAACTAATAAAATCGGTCGGATATACTAGGATATATATGAAAAAAACTGGATCAAGAACATGCAAAATTATGGTGTTTAAAAATTCAAACGCAAATAACTCGAAAACTGTAAGGGCCTACAACAATATATAAAAATATTTGAAATCGGACGAGAAACAAAAATTTGGCAAGTGATTAAAAATTTGTTATGTTAGAGGTACCTAACATGAAAATCCAACCAGCTAATTAGAAGTTTATTTATTTCCAAAAAATTTCGATTATGCCCCACTGTGCGTTGTGGGTTATACAACAGTACAAGCTGGCCTTCGTGAATCCTTCAGAATTTGCTTCTCGATCGTATCTGGCTTTCATTTTGTCGCTAGTAATTTTTATTCGTCTGCGTACGAATTCATGAAGTTCGTTTAGGTTTTCATTATTTGTTGATGAGGGCTTAATACCGAATTCTAAATCACCAGGCAACTTGAATTCTGTCCCGAAGACAATTTTTCAGGTGTTCGAGAGGTTGAGTCATGAACAGCTCATCTGTATTCCAATAGAAATTTCGGTATGTGTTCATCCCAGTCCTTCTGATGTGCACTGATCACTTTTCTTAAATATTTCTCCAGAGTGCAATTGAATCTTTCGACCATGCCATCAGATTGAGGATGCAGTAGCGTTGCTCTGGTTTTTCTTATTCCGTATAAATCGCACATTTCCTTGACTACAGCAGATTCAAAATTTCTACCCTGATCAGAATGCAACTCCAGTGGAACACCATAGCGGCACACCCAGTTGTTCACAAATACGCTTATAACTGTTTTAGCTTTCCGATCCGGTATGGCATATACCTCTGGTCATTTGCTGAAATAATCCTTAACCACTAGAAAGTAACGGTTTCCGGCATCACTGACAGGAAAAGGGCCTGCTACATCCATTGCAATCCGCTCGAATGGCGCACCTGAGTTATACTGCTGAAGTTGTCTACGATTTCTTCTTACTGGGCCCTTCGCTGGTATGCATTGTGGACAATTGGCTACCCAATCGGCTACTGCTTGCTGACAACCCAATAAAAACGTTGTTTTAACTTTTCTAAGGTTTTTGTCACACCAAGATGACCACCACTGAGACCGTCATGGAAGTCTTTCATTACGTCGTTTATTTTAGAGGATGGTACTATAATTAGATTTGTCACTGTTTTACCGTTAGCATTTTCCCATATACGGTATAAGCAGCCATTTAACAACCGTAGGGCCCAATATAATTTTATCAGTGGACTTTCGGCGGATATTTCATTGCGGGCTGGCCTTTTACCTTCTTCTTTTGCCCTTATTATTTTCGCCAGTATGGGGTCATTTCTTTGCGCTACAGACCAATCTTCAATGGCCTCTATATGCATTAGTCGAACATCGATGACACATTCCTTTTCCTGGGCTTTTGTACAATGCTTACATTCCACGTTGCAAGGCCATCTTGACAGCGCGTCTGCATTGCCGTGTTTCAATCCCTTCCGGTGCTCGATGCTAACTAGCTGTCTTACTTGAGTCCTATTTTCATATCCGACGTCAACGGGTATCTCCACATTTCGCCAAATCATAACTTTTTGTCCCTTATCTGCACCAATGATAACTTCGTCCACAATGACGGCCGCAATGAATACATGATTGACGCTAACGTTGGCAATGGTTAATTTCACATTTACTTTACCATAGACAGTGGCCGGCTTCCCAGTGCGCAGACTTACCTCACATAATGGAGCTAGCTCTTGCCCCATAGTGCTAGCTCGTTTTAGTTATAAAGATGATTCTTGTGATGATTGATGATTTGATTGCTGGTTGTTTCTTTGAGGCGAGGCGGATCTGGTTCGTTTTCTTGATGCTTTCAGTTTTGCTAAATATGACCAGATAAGTAAGCTGCAGCAAACTCTCGATTTCAAACGCAAAAACTTGTAGTGTCTCATTGGGCTTCTGCACTCCACCACGCGATTCTATTCGGTATAATTCCTTTTTATGTTCACCACCGTACTTACGATGTAGCGCCTCCATTATGTCATCATAACTATTTCTGTTACATGCTGGCACGCTTTCAAGAATTACTGCAGCATTTCTTTTTAATGCCAACATCAACTCTATAGCTTTTTCTTCGTCGTTGCACATGTTTCTGTATCAAACTAGAATATGAACACATTAAATGGTGTGGTGCCATCAAGACTAGGGGCCTTAATTCTACTAGAGGATTCTGGAAAGATTCGCACATGTCCATCTTGGCATTGAAGATCATTCATCTTTATCCATAGATCATTTAGTTTTTTATCAACGTCTTTGGCTTGTATATCTAGGCAGCTTTTAAGTCGGACACCTTTGTCTCAATGCTGTTTATAACTTCCGAAATTTGCTGAAGTTTCTCGTCTGTCGCTCTAGAAGTTCGTCGAAATTTCATTTCCATTATTTTATTTTCTTCTTTAACTTCAGCACGAAGTTTCTCGTTATTTACTTTAGAAGTTTCGTTGGCTTCTTTAAATTGCTCCATCATAGCAGCAAACATTGTGGATAAATCCATGCTGCTTGTTGTTGCACGGGTAGAAACTTTCATTTCTTCTTTATACTGGAATTCGTAAGCTCCTATGTCAATATCACGTCGCTTGAATTCATCTATCATCCTCTTTTGTAATTCTGCTTTATTACCAGCTGTAGGTAACTCCAACTTATTCAATTCCCTCTTGAGTTGCTCCACTTTTAGCTCTTCAAACTTCATGACTGCTTATTGTTTTGCAATCCCACTTCTGACACCAATTGTTACGTTTTTACCTTTTAAAAACGGTTGTTTGTTTCCTTTAAATAAACCTGTACTTTGATTGCAAATAACAGTAGTTTAGTAGTTTAAAAGTTGTAACGACTCTTTATTTTATTTAAAAAAATGTACAACAATAACAGTTTAAATAGTCACTTGCGTTCTAATATAAACACACTTAAATTACACACTTTATACAACACACTTTAATAATGTACAAGATTATACAGCCAAGGCAGTTAATTTGTCTTTACTAACGACGCTTCCAATTAGACTGACTCAATGGTGTTCTCACGTCCAATTTATATACACTGTATTACCTACTAGATGTTTCTTGAAAGCTCTATTTCTTTCTACAATGTTCTTAACCACAGGTCTACAACTGAGATTAACGCTGATATAATATGTGAGATAACGCCGGCAGTGGAGAGTAACCATATAGTTTATGTTATGTTAAATCTTTAATAAGGGGTATACGTATTCTAATAAATCCTATAAGATATCATTATTTTCAATCAGTCACAGAGTAAACATGTACTTTTTATTTAAGCAATTCGCACTTTTTTAGCATAATTTTTATAAAAATATTTTTAACATGTAAAACAAACTAAAAGGAAACAATTTTACAAAATAACATTGTTTTTCAGTAATTTCCAAAATACACATGCACACACACAAACAATCTTTCGTGTATGTGTATTTTTTGACAGTTCATCTTATAAGATGGTTGTGTAGAGAAATCTCATCACAACAGTCTCATAATACATCTTATAATAGTAATATTTGAATCTACACGTGAAATAATTCTCTCAGAGAGCGAATTTGACACTTTCTGACACAAAAATCTTACATATTATGTTACGTCTAGACGGGCTGTAACGGACAAACTAGAACTTTTGATGTTAATGTTAGCAGCTTAAACATTTAGTGTTGCCATACTTAAAAACAATGGTGAAAGCTTTTTATTCAATGTTGTACGTTTCGAATTATGTTAATAATATCTGTAATATGTTAACTGCTGTTAACATAAACGGAAATGCCTAGAAGCATTGAGAAAGATTTAAACCAGCCGTTAAAACCGTTATATTTGAATTCAAGTACAATTTCGTAACAATATTAAAAATAGTAGATATTGCTTTTAGTGAATGGTATGAAAAATTAATAATCGATTTTCGATCAAATAATTTAATTTAGATCGATTTTTTAATATTATTTCTAAAATTAGTAAAAAATGAAGTCAAATTAAATTAGGTTATGTTTTAAAGGACCCTTAAACGTTTAAATATGTATATATTGTATGTCGATATGTTTAACAACTAAACCAGAGAGTATATTTTTTGAACCGAACATTTTGAGGGTGTAATGCATTGAATACAAGAGTCGTATGACTGTTCGAAGATCAAAAGATAATAGAAAGAATCGACATATTTATTATTAACATACTTCACTCTAATAACGTAACTAAATGTCTTAAATTTAGCACCAAAGAATTCAAATACATATATTTCGTAACAAAATGGTACGTAAATTAGTCATTTCACCAAATATGCAGTGATATAAAATATGAAATATAGAACTGACACTGGAACCGAGTCTGCAATATTTTCTACAAGACGAGACATTTATTTCGGAATATATAGACTATCGATTATAATTTGAATGGTAATGCTGCGATTTAGACATGGAATTCGTAAGTTCTGAAGTCGTTATGGCTGCTAAAAGTGCACTCAATCACTATCTTTACTTCTGAGCCTAGTTTTGGTAACAGAGTATTCGTGTGATCGAAATGGCGAATGAATGCTAAAGAAATTGGTCGCCTTCGGATATAACAGAAACACAGACGTATAATCATATTTCTCTGGACGAATGGTCAAATAGCGGCTTGGGAAAAGGATGACTTGTTTTATTGAGGATGTAGATTTTATATAACTAGTACTCAAAGTTGTTCCATTATAATTAACAATTATTTCTTGAATCGTATTTTTATTAATTACTTTATTTTTAGAAAAATTTTCCCATTTATTTTTTAGAAAGTTTAAAATTTTGCTTTGCAATTCTTGCAGTTTATTTTTGCAAAGAAGTAATTCACTGTGCAATGTTGATCGAAGCCTAAAAATCGATTTCAGTATAAATTTGGCTGGTAAGAACCGACTGCAAAATAATCGTTTTTTGACAAAGAAAATCGATTTTCGATCATAATCGAAATCGATTTACCAGTCACTAATTGCTAAAAATGCATTATAAATTTTTAAATAAACAATTTACCTTTGCATTATTGCCATTAAAGGGGTTTCAGTTGTTCTTCATTAGAGCCCTGAACCATTAAAATCCATATACATCTTAAATAGATGTTAACATGTTGACTTTACTTTGTCGAATTTCTTAACTTTTATAAAAATTTAAATCGTGAATAAATTCGCTATTTTCTTGAAATTGGAGAAAATAATGAGAAAGACTAAATGACTACATAGGTTGTACGCTTACCAAATATGAATAAAATCTGATGATCGTTTGGGATATATAATGGTATATTTTTATAAATCTAATTTTGTCCTTTGAACTTTCGAGATAAATTAACTTTATATATATATCGCTTTAATGGCAATCCCCCGTATTCACAGATCAATTTTAAATTTAAAATACATTTTAGGGACAAAATTTGTATGAAAAATTTGATTTAAAAAGTATTTTAAATTTAAAAGTTGTTTGTGAATATCTTTGTCTTTTAAATCAAATTTTTATTATGTATAGTTCAGAAGTAACTACTAATTAAATTATATTTTCGTCTATAACTTCTAATCTAAATGATGTCCAGCTTGAAATTTTGCACGAACAGGGTGAAGAGTTATGTCAGCATTATATAATTTTTTAAGAATTTAAAAAATACCGGTTTTTGAGATATAATGGTTTGATTTTTATATGTCCCAATTTGACCTTTGAACTTTTGATATAAAAAAAACTTTTTACATATCGTTATAAATGTAATATCTTTGTCTTTAAACTAAAACCAGAGATCCGCCATGTATAGTTTAGAAGTTATTAGCAATTAAACAAGTACACATTTGTGAAGTTTTTAGCTTTTTTTCGTTATTTAAAACGTCAAATTTTTGGAACGGCAATGGCCATGAGTCAAAAGGTTTATGATTTGAAATATACTTCCAATAACCAATTTCTGTAGTGAACATTGAAATCGGAAATATCGAATCCGAAATCCGGCTGTATATATTTTATTAGGGGTAAAAATTATTATTATTGACTTTATTGAAACCTTTATAAAATAATTACATTGTTATGAGAATTTACTTAAAAGTATTACAACAATTAACATCTAAATTATTAAATAAGGAAACTACTAATATCACAGTGTTAAGGAAAAGTTGTCAAAAACAACCTTGTATGTACATACTTAAACGTTATAAGAAATTTTAAAAACAACCATCCATTATAACTCTTTAAGTAAAAAAAGAGTCTTAGTGATTGTTTAGCAAATTTCTTATTATTCCATATGTAGACGTTCTGCATTTTTCGTTAAATGACAGAGTCAGTTCCCTTGCAAATGAATTAAATATTTTATGCTTAAAACTTCTATGCAGTAGATCAGTAGAATATCTGGGGTGTAGGTTATGAATTATTTTCAGATTTTTATTTTGTATTATCTGTAATTTTCTTGTGTAAGTTTTAGCAGCTTTATTAAACCAGACTTGGCATCCGTAGGTCATAATTGGTCGAATACACATTTTGTAAATAAGGATTTTGTTTTTTAAATTAAGTTTAGATCTTTTGTTAAGTAAGGGGTAAAGTGCGTGGCCGCATTTGATTGCTTTCTCACAAATATACTGTATGTGTTGTTTAAATGATATTTTTTTTATCTAAGATAATGCCTAGATATTTGATGCTATCCTGCAGAGGAATAAAAACTCCCCTAGAATATAAATGTTTTGTAGGAATACGTTTCTGTGATCTATTATATGGAAATATAATAGTTTGTGTTTTACTAACATTAACTTTTATCTTCCATTTATCAAAGTATTTATTGGTAGATTTTAAACTATCTTCCATTTTTTTGATTATTGCGTTTGACACCTTACCGCAGCAAATAAAAGCACTGTCGTCAGCGTAAAAAGGTGAAAATCAATAAGTTTATCTAATAGCTTCAAAATGCTTTTCAATTGATTTTTATAATTAAAATCGCTACATCTTTGAAATTTACGATTGTATTTATTTCTCTGACTAATTAACATTTTACTAATTTCAGAGATTTCTCGTTGCCACGAATTTTTATGACCGACTGGTATTTTATTGAACGCTTCTTTAACTATAAATATTAATTTTTTTAAATAAAAATCTAGATTACCTGAATTAGTAACGGGTTGATCAATGTTCTGACACCTAATTTCATTTTCAACACAATTTCTGATTGCTGACCAGACACAAGATATAGGGACATGGTCAGATTGTAAAACATTTGGATGTGTCTCAAGGTTTGAAAAATCGAGAAACGAGTTAGATATAAGAATGTCTACTACGGACGGTTAAACGGGGTTGATATTTTGTCCAAAGCGAGTGTGTCCATTTGGGTAATAAATGAAGTAGATGGATTGAAGACAGTGGCAGTAGAGATCATTACCAGCCGAATTATTTGTCATACAATTCCAATGTGTATGTTGAGCATTCAGATCACCGAAAACGAAGTTAATTTATCCAAATCAGCTTTAAAATTGGTAGTATGAACTGGATTATACGCTGAAGTGAATTTAACTGGCCTTCTATTAATCATAACTTGTACTGAAATACTTTCAGCAGTACTTGTTTTTATTTTTGGTAACAAAGTTTAATTGCAATTAGAACTCCTCCGCCATGAGTAGATCGATCCTCTCTATAAATTTTATAACCACCAAGTTGAAATTTGTGGTTCGGTTTCAAAAAAATCTCATTTAAAAGGAGAATATCGGTTTTCCTTTTGTGTAAAAAGTATTCCAGCTGGGCAGCTGCTGACTCAGTTGTTATGCCTTGGGCATTCCAATGCATAACATGAACATTGTGTCTACCGGTTGAATTATATGGCATGTTTAACCATCATACCCAAAACTCTTAGCTTGTCGTACTTATTTTGACATCTTTGCAAAGCATCGACAGCATCAAAAAATATTTCCAGAAGTCTTTCATTGGAAATGCCATCATTATTATTATTGTCGTAGCTCTTGCCTTTAGCTACCTCAGACTACAAATTACCAAAATCGCGGGAATTACGTGTGTTATGGGGTTCTTGCCTTGGCAATTGAGGAAAATCATGATCGTCTTCTTTAAAATATGTTACGTTAGTTCTTCTGCTGGTCACCCTGGATTTAGATGTTACTCGATGACGGATTTCTAAATATTCTTGACGACTTGGGCACTTTGGGTAATCAGCTCTATGGTTAACGTTTTTTAAGTTCTTCTTTATGCATTTGTAGCACTTATAAATTAGACTACCATCACTATTACCTTTATTGAGTGAACAAACTGCATACTCATGGTTTCCGGCGCAGGCTGAACACACTACGATACGGTTACAATTTTTAGCACCATGTCCATACATAGCGCACTTGGAGTATTGTGTTGGACCTTTATTGCCCTTTAGAGGTTTTCTCCAATATACAGATGTATTACAAAAATATCTTATTTTCATAACCTCTCTTTTTGAAACATGTCAAACTCAATGAGATAGAGTGCGTCATCTACACTGGATCTTTTTGTTGCTAATTCCTTAATGCTTACCGGTTTATGTTGAGCGAGATTACAAACTATTCGCCAATTATCTCTGTGTCCAGTTGTGGCAGGCCAAATAAAACCAATTTAAAAGTTTTTGCATCCCTCAATTCATGCGTATAATACTGGAATTTTTTGTCTTTGAGAACACACAAAGCTTCATTGTACAGCGATAACGAGTTTGATACAATTTTTGTACCAATAGACATCCGTTTGTAAGTATACTTATCCCCAATTAATCCGATCACAGTTGGAACTTTTCTTTGATAGCAACTGCTTCTTCATCTTCAGACAGAAGCTGAAACCTGTTGGAACTGGTGCTGGTACCGTCTATTGTGTTTGGCACCTTGAATTTAGGGCTACTGCCCCAATGCTTTCTTCTTTTTTGAGCAAACATTGCCAAATAAAAGAAAGTTAAAGCAAATTTAAGTAGTTTTTTTTACACTTTTTAATTAAAAAATTCAATTAATTTTTCAAGCAAAAATTAACACGATGTTTTTATCTTGAGGCAGATGGTGATTTGATAAATTCGGATTAGAACTGTAGAACATTTTTTCGAAGTTGTAAAACATAAGAAAAATCTGTTACTTTACGTATATTTTGTTGTTGCCATATTTATCAAATTTTATGAGTTTTATAACTGATGTAACTTCCGATTTTGGGAGTATATCGATGATTCTAAAAATGTTATAATAATCTATTCATCCATATCTACAAACTACACTACATATGTTATATTCCAAGTGTTTTTTTCGCTGTAGCACCGTGTTATTTCTAAGGTATTAGTTCTATGTATCCACAATCTTAAGCCTTTTTTAGTTGGTTGTTGATGTGAGGTTTATGTACCCTTTACTTACGAGAAGAATTTTGTGCAAAAATACGGAGTTACTGTAAGTTCTTTTTCTTTTTTATTTACTTGTTTCTTTAGTGGTTTTCTGTCTTTGCATTCGTAAGAAAAATGTGATTATTTGGTAACACTGCTAACAACTGTCACGAAACAACGTAACATAGTGTCTACATTAGGGAATTTTTTATCAAGACAAACGTTAAACTTAACGCGAATTTGTGGAAGGTGGCAACAGTTGCACAAAAACAACAATATGGCGTGTTCATGATTGTTTTTTATATATGCAGTTTGGCAACTGTAATAACCAAAATAATAATCAGCTGTTCAACCAAGATTATCTTGTTTATACTCGCACTGATTTTGACGTTTGTTTTGATAAAAATTTGCCTAATGTAGACACTAGGTAAGAAAATTCTGTTTTTAACATAGTGTCTACATTAGAGATTTTTTATCAAGACAAACGTCAAACTTAACGCGAATTTGTGGAAGGTGGCGACAGTTGCACAAAAGCAACAATATGGCGTATTCACTACTGTTTTTTTATATATGCGGTTTGACAAGTGTAACAACCAAAATAATAATCAACTGTTTAACTAAGGTTATCTTGTATATATTCGCACTGATTTTGACGTTTGTTTTGATATAAATTTGCCTAATGTAGACACTAGGTAACAGAATCAGACATCACATCAACGTTAAATTTTCTATAATTGCTGTCATTACAATATACACAACAAAATCGATTAGCAGTTACGTTCGCGTGAAATACGTCACATCAAGAACCAGCTAGTTCCGGCTTTACCTTCATACAAAATTGCAATGATGTGTAAATTTCCAAACATAGAGTTGTGTTGAGTGATTCCGAACACTTCCGAACACAAGCTGAAGTTGCCAACCGAAGAAACATAGTCTACAAAAAATTAATATATTTTTTTACTTTTTTGGATTGCATATGTATAACGTGTTTGGATTATTTGAGTAGAACATAATAAAATTCCATCTATTGTATTACAACCAGTGTTGTCGGAGTCCTTATTTACACCACCGATTTATCAAATACATCCAAAATAAAAATCCCAAAAATATAGTAGAAAAAAATAAATAAAGTTAACTTTAAATTTTCCATTCGTTTATTTTCTTTAATTCTAGATTTTCAACATATATATTACGCTAAAGTTAAAATTAATTTTTTATAATATTTTTGCTTTTTAGTTATTCTTTTAACAAAATAATTTATAAGGAACTTAGTGAAAATTTTCAATAATAAGCAATTACAATTTAACAAGATATTAATATTAAAAGTAAAAAAAACACAAAAATATGCGCTATATTTTCCAGTATAAATATATTTGGAAAAAGTATCTGGTAACACCGAATATAACACAGTGGTAACGAACACATTCAACACTTATATAGTGTCTACATTAGGCAAATTTTTATCAAAACAAACGTCAAAATCAATGCGAATATATACACGGTAACCTTTGTTAAACAGCTGATTATTATTTTGGTTGTTACTGTTGTCAAACTATATATATAAAAAGCAATAATGAATACGCCATATTGTTGTTTTGGTGCAACTGTTGCCATCCTCCACAAATTCGCGTTAAGTTTGTAGTTTGTCTTGATAAAAAAATCTCTAATGTAGACACTATGTTAGGGTGAAGTATCTGATGGTACACAATGTATTTGATACAAACTCTAAGTTGCATTTAGTTTACTCTCAGACTTCATTTGTATGTGTTGTTACAAAGCGCAGTTACGCGTATTTTATTTTTAACAAGATAAACCTGAATTTTCAAGTTTTTAACACAAAAAAGTAATAAAATTCTGGATAACCGAACGAATTCAGTTATTTTTATTTATAATTTTATATTTGTAAACAAACCGTTTTTAGCGTGTAATAATAAATCTTATTGTTCGTTATATTTACCAAAAATTTATATACATATCTAAAACTTTAAACGAAAAAATGTAAATTTGGTCGGATTAATATATATATATATATATATATATATATATATATATATATATATATATATATATATATATATATATATATATATATATATATATATATATATTTGTGTATACTATTTATGTCAAAGGCATAAATCCTTAATGGAAAATATAATATTCTTTTTTTTATGAATTATCCAAAAAATACTGGATAATTTGCTTTACTAATGCATTAAATCAATATTAGAGTCTAAAATAAATAAAATCGCCGAATATTACACACCCATCATAATACATACAGTTGTATAATTGATTTACTACAGAAGAAGACAAAGAAGAAAATTAAAGTTGAAAAACAACAACTTTAAAATTTCGTTATTTGGAAATTTATACGACGGACTGCAAGTCAAAAAACCTTACGACCCTCTCCCTCTTTCACACACATTATTCACAAATCAATTTTTCATTAGATATTGGATATTTTCTTCACAACTAAATTATAGTTCCTCGGTAAGTTTTTTAACATAAATTAAATTAAATAAAGTTTGTTTATACTGTGCGTATGTGTGTGTTTTTATTGTGATATGTACATGTGTATATGCGTAGTTTTTTGTTATTAATTCCTTTGCGATACTTTTAGGATTCTACTTTTAACGGGGTGGTTTATTGTGTCGTTCTCTCAATGGACAAAACGATGACAATGCGAACAGAGACTAAAAATTTATTTGAAATTAAATATAAAAGACAAATTTCATAATAACTTTGTAGTAGTAAATATCTGCAGGTTTATTTTTTCAAAATTATCGATATTTGTATATATGTATGTATTCGTATGAAAATATAAGGTGTGATTGTTTAGTTAATATGCGTATATGATATATACCTAGTATCTATGTATAAATATATAGTTAATATTATATATCCCAGCTGATTACAAACTTCGCTAATGATGTCCCGTTCGAGCATTTCACGAACATTTCTCTAACAAAACATTCGAGACAACATTTAGCGATATCAATAGCGAAATTATGAGAATTATTCGATAATGATATTACTAACAACTTGCGATTATTATTAATGGCAATAGTTCGAAATCGATAGTTTTCTATTTTATTTCCATTTTGTTCCCAATCTGAAATTAAAAGCAAATATAATTTTTTAAGTTATGTTTTATTTCAAACTTAACACAATAGTATGTCAAGTACTAAAAGTATATAGCTACATAATAGTAAATTACATTTCAAAAATAACATTCATATAAAGAACAATGACATTAATAAAGTCATTTACATAAAAGTGGTAATATTTGAAGCATTTTGTCCAAATTTCAACTTTGCCCAGAGGAGTCATTAATGTTTTTCCCTCAATATTATTAATTTTTCTGTTGCTCTAATCCACACCTTTTAGTGTAAAATGTTCTGAATTAAGCTGCAAAAAATATATATACTAGATATTTAGATAAATATCCTATTTTGCAAATCTTTTTCGACAACTAGCGACTACTTACAATTTTTTGTAGAATTTTATTATATTATTTTTTATTAAAAATTGCTGAAAATTTAACTAACATTACAAATTTTATAGCTCAATATTTTACAACCGATCGCTATGCACCACGCATAGCAAACATGGCACAATTGTACTTTTTTAGGTACATTCTTATATCAGTTGGTACCGTGGTACTACCACAACTCATTTGGTACAATTTGCTATGATCACATTTATTTTTTATTTAAGCAGAAAGATAAACAAACTATTTTTGAAATATCAAGCAACGGTTTTGAGGCTGAACTCAAAATCATCTTCATAAGTTAACCTTAATATTTAATATTCATTTGGCAATGCAATTAGATTATAGACAAATAAATGTATTTATACTAAGATATACATACTTCTTTTCTGGACCAATGTGATGTATTACAGTAAATATTTCATAAAATAATGTTTACATTGATGATAATATAAATATTATTGACAGGAATTTAAATATCATAAAAATGTGTACATACAATTTTGGATGTTTGAAAATTGCAGATAAAATAAACTAATAATAAAATTCGAAATATTCGCTACTTTATTCACAGTTTAAATTTGTATAAAAGTTTAAAAAACCGACAAAGTTTTCCAATGCATTTTTGATAAATTGCTAGCCCTTCGATTTTAAATTTCTTTTAGTATATTAAAATTTAATATCTTTACTATCTTTACAATAGTAATCTTTACAATATTAATTGTTCCGGGACAGGATAATCTACTATTTTAAATTTTTTTTTTTTAGAAAAAAGTGTAACAGTTTTTTCATACAAAATTTAATTTTTTTTATAACACAGAAAAAAGTTCGTGCATAAATATAAAAATTTTCTTTCATTGATTTTAGTTCATAATATTTAAGAATATTGTCTTGAATATTAACACTTTTTTACTTTTTTTTAAATAAATCAAAAGTCAAGAAGACTTAAACAAATTGTTTAAATTTTCATTTACATATATTTTCAATTCGTAAATGCATGTTTGAAAATTTCTTTGCAAAGTTTTTAGTTTTTAATGATTTTTAGCCACATGAATGGAACAGAAGAACATAACAGAAACGTTTTTATTAAAATGATGCATGTGATATAGAATGGCAGCAAATGTATGCAAATTTCTAAACATTACTTTTTAACAGCTTTTTATTTGTAAATTGCCATTTAAAGGGATTTATTGTTAATATATTCATGCATTAACTATTTTTGTTTAGCATTTGAATAAAATCTAATAAAACTAAATTAAAATTTTAGCAACATTTTTGCAAAATTCGTAAAATTTTCATGAAGTACAAGTTAATAATATTTATAAACTAAATTTTATTTTTTACGAAAAAAGTTTGGGAAAAAAGCAATGTTCGATTCATAATATTTATGAAAAAAATTTTCAAATATATGAATTTTTTTTCTCTGTGAATATTTTTGTTTTTTATTTTATGGATTTTGGTTAATATTAAGTGTTCATAATCATAAAATAATCATAAAACTAAATTAAAAGTTTATTGATTTAAATACCTTATTAAAAGATAATAAAAATTTTTTAAAATTTGTGAAATTTTAATTTTCTTAGAAATTATTAACCTTTCTTCTTGCTAAAGATACGTTTATTTTCACTTTTTTGGGAGTAATTACTAATAACTTTCAAAAAAGCTCAAAATATGCGCTTAGTTCTACTTTTTAGGTGATGAAAATGTTCTTTTTTGGAAGCACTTCATCGCTTTTTTTCTTTTGCTGGGTATTTTAAATTGTATTGTTTAATTCAAAAATAACGCTCACAACAAGAATAAAATTTTCAGATGCATTTTTAATTATTTTCTACCCTATTGAAGGCAAATATTTTATTACATATTAACTTAATAATTATTCTAGGACAAGAAGGTATTATAAAACAAATAACAAATTAAGAAATGTGGTGATTAATATTAAGTAGAAAATAAAAATAAAATCACAAAAAAAAAAAAAAAAAAACAAAAATAAAATAAATAAATTAAAAACAATGACCTAAGAAAAATTTATGGGCGTCGTTTCATGAAATGAATGGTATCAAATATAGAACACTACGATGCATAGGAATAAAGACTCAAAAATTTACTATTTCTGATCTAAAGTATCGCTGATGAAACCTGGACTTATTGAGCTTTTCCAGACATTACGAGAGTTATTGTAGGAATTCTGTCTACTTCGCATTTCTAATATTTATAACAAACGAAGAAAAAACTTCTCTATTGTATCGAGTTTAATAAACACTTAAGATTTGAACTAAACAAACAAGTTAAAAATTGCATATAATATTTCGACTAAAGTTATTCAATAAAATTATACTTATTTACATATATGTATATGTAATAAAAAATATTGAAAAATTGGTACATGGTCGAAAAAGTACATTTTATTTATATGGTTGGTAGAAAATTAAATAAGCAATTTTCCATCGAACATTCATAATATTCGTTTCGAATATTCTTCCTTTTTAGCGAACATATCGAAACTCAATTTAGCTGGGCATATGTACTGTATGAACGTTAATGCAGATTTTATTTAACTGCCACAAAAGTACACAAGTACATATGTAAATAGAAATATTAACATATAGTAAGTCACAGATATACTTTATATAATTATGTCTGTACATAAGACATGACCTTAAGATATGTATTACCTTCTTTTAGATGGGTTTAATTTTGTTCTTTAGTATTCAATACCGATGCAAAATTGTAACCTAATCCGATAATTCGAAAAATTACATGTTTTGGATAAAAGAAAAAATATGAAAAATTAATAATACCAAAGTTATACGCATTTTCTTAGACCATATATTGATAAAAAAAAAACAAATTTTTTAAATTGTTTTTGCATATAAATTTTCTCAAAAACTTACGGAAAAAACTAATTAAATGTGTGTACAAGAGTGCATAACTTCGGTAAAATCTAAAAATATACAAAACATTAGTAAAAATAAAAGGACAATTTACAAAACTCTGGTTGCAATGGAGGATGACGAAAATTGACACATAGTTTCGTTTTGGCTTGTTCTAAATGCTTTTAAAAGTGATAATCACGTTTCTGCTACGTGAGGTAATCGTGATCAAATGTCACATATATAATTTGTAATTACAATTTTAGTTGTAAGCTCATTACAAAATTTACGTTTCTGGGCACCATAACACAGACCATGAAGTAATTTTTCGGCTATATTTGTTACTAATGGATGGTAAATATAACAAACCATAAATAGAACTAAGAACAGGCTATGACTCCAAATCCGACATTGGTGTATCAAACAAAATCGAAAAAAAATCGCTTTTAAAATTCACGGGAATATAAATCCCGAGAAAGCATGAAATAAAAAAAAGAACATTTTCTGGGAATCCCGGGATGCATCCTTACTCATGACCCTTCGCATTCTTAAATTTTCATAAAAAATTTTGCTGGTTACAAACGATAAAAAACGAAAATCAATTATAATTTTTATGCCCTTCACCACAGGTGTAACATACATTTATACATAAATACATTTATGTATAATACCTCGTTTAAAAAACGAGTTATTTTGGCTTGCAGAACAAAATTTCAATGCTTCCAAGTTTAAAAACCTGCAATTTACACTTTTCAGACATAAACTCCAGTACTGACAAGTTTTAATTTAACAATATTAAGTAATTAATATGGCAACACCGCAACTTTGTTAACAAACTAATCAAGTAAGATAACAAACCACTGTATCCGGTAGAAAAATGTTTTAAAATATATAAAAAAAACCTTTTAAGAGATTCACAATATGGTTAAAATACTTTTATTGAGACGAAACAATGTATGTTTATTTATGGTATTATAATTAAACTCAAAAAATGCAAAATAACGATTTTTAAAATTTTAGTTATATATTATTTTGAACTCTAGGCCGAATTGAGCGATTTGTTCTTGTACCGGACTACTTGGAAGTGATAGAGGAAGGTCTCAGCTTCATTTTGATATACATTTTATTCACCTATAGTTTTTGGTAGAACAAAGTTTTCAAAAAAAGATTTTTTTTATCATTCACTCAAGGGACATTTTGGACCCTAGGTCGAACTGAGTGAATTTTATCTGGACCGGACCACTTGGAGGTAATAGAGGAAGGTCGTAGCTTCATTCTGATATATGTTTTATTTACCGCTATATTTTTTGGTAGAACAAAGTTCAAAAAAAGATTTTTTTCATATTTCACTCAAGGGATATTTTAGATATACATTTTATTCACCGCTATAGTTTTTGGTAGAACAAAGTTTAAAAAAAAAACGGGGATGCTGGTGCCGGCGCTGCAACGTACCAGTCACTAAAATAAATGTAAATGATCTGGCAGCCCAGAAATAAATACATTAACAGTTTAAAAACTTGTCACACCTTTTATACGAGACAAATTTTGACAAGACGGTTTCGATTAGACATGTAGCCTTCAGTTTTCTGAAGTGTCAAACTGCATATATAAAAAATTTTTTGAACTGAACCTTGTTAAATCTGTGTTTTTCTTTTTTAAATGATTAAAAATATGATTTTTAAGTGAATAAAAATAATAATTTAACATTATTTTTATAAAGTTAATATGTGTGAGTTTAAGGTGAGTGATTAAAAAAATAATGATTTTTTCGCTTTTTAAATAAAATTTTGTGTATGGTAATAGAGCTGCTATATAATAAAATAAAAAAAAATATTTATTTTGTAATTTTGTTGAGCAGAAATAAGTATTTTTTTTAATTTTTATTTTTTTTCTATCGCCATATCGAAAAATTATCGCGCAAAAAAATAAAACAAAACGATCGCGAAAAGAAACTCGGGACAAAAAAAAAAAAACGACATCAAAAAAAAACATAAAAAAATTATCGGTAAAATATCGAAATAAACTATCTCGTAATCCAAAAAAACTATCGTGCAAGAAAAAAATTTATACAGCAGAAAAATATCGCAAAAAAAAAACTAGCGCACAAAAAAACTGCCGTCATAACGAAAAAACTATAGCACAAAATAAAAAAACTATCGCCATATTGGAAAAAATATTAAAAAAGCTATCACCATATAAGAAAAATAAAAAAAAAACTCGCAAACCAAACAACCTACCGTCATATAGAAAAAACTCTCGGTCAAAATGAAAAAAACTATCGCCATATTGGAAAATATTAAAATAAACTATCGCCATATCGGAAAAATATAAAAAAACTATCGCGCAAAATTAAAAAAAAAAAATACTATCGCCATATCAGTAAAATATAAAATACAAACGGATTAGCAAAATTATACAAAATTTTACAAAAAATTTCAAAACATGAAATAGTTTGATATTTTTTTTTCTTTTTGTGCGATATTTTTTTTTTTTTTTTGTTTTGCGCTTTAGTTTTATTATATTTTTTCGATATGGCGATAGTTTTTTTTAATATTTTTCCAATATGACGATAGTTTTATTTTCATTTTGCGCGATAGTTTTTATAGATTTTTCCCATATGACAACAGTTATTTTGTAAATATTTTTCCGTTTTGGAAATTTTTTTTCTTTCACGATAGTTTTTTTGGAATACGCGATAGTTTATTTCTATATTACGATATTTTACCGATAATTTTTTTAATTTAGATATATAATAGGAAAAAATAAAAATTAAAAAATACTTATTTCTGCTCAACAAAATTACAAAATAAATATTTTATTCTATTTTATTATATGGCAGCTCTATTACCATACACAAAATTTTATTTAAAAAACGAAAAAATCACTATTTTTTTTAATCGCTCACTTTAAACTCACACATATTAATTTTATAAAAATAATGTTAAATTTTTATTTTTATTCACTTAAAAATCATATTTTTAATCATTTAAAAAGAAAAACACTTACCCTGCTGTTTCTTTGATGACAACTGAAATTTGACGGTTACCAAGCCAGATTTAACAAGGTTCGGTTTACTTCAGAAAACTGAAGGCTACATGTCTAATCGAAACCACCTTGTCAAAATTCGTCTTGGTGGCCATGTTAGTATAAAAGGTGTGTCAAGTTAATGGGATAATTTACATTTATTTTAGTGGCTGGTACGTTGCAGCGCCGGCACCAGCATCCCCGTTTTTTTGAAAACTTTGGTCTACCAATAGCGATGAATAAAATGTATATCAAAATGAAGCTACGACCTTCCTCTATTACCTCCAAGTGGTCCGGTCCAGGAACAAATCACTCAGTTCTACCTAGGCTCCAAAATGTCGCTGGAGTGAAAGATAAACACATCTTTTTTTGAATACTTTGTTCTACCAAAAACTATAGCGGTGAATAAAATGTATATCAGATTGAAGCTGAGACCTTCCTTTATCACCACCCAGTGATCCGGTCCAGGAAGAAATCGCTCTGTTCGACCTAGGGTTCAAAATGTCAATTTGGTGAAATATGAAAAAAACTTTTTTTTTGAAAACTTTGTTCTACCAAAAACTATAACGGTGAATAAAATGTATATCAAAATGAAGCTGAGACCTTCCTCTACCACCTCCAGGTGGTCCGGTCCAGGAACAAATTTCTCAATTCGACCTAGGCTCCAAAATATCCCTTGAGTGAAAGATAAAAACATCTTTTTTTGAAAACTTTGTTCTACCAAAAATTATAGCGGTGAATAAAATGTATATCAAAATATATGTGTGAAGATAAATTCGTAAGTTAAATACGTCCCACACCTTTGTTAAATACGTTCCACACACTGTTAAATACGTTCCACACATTTTGCATTTCAAAAAAATTATTTTTAAAGCAAAAAAACACTTAAAAATAATTTTTATTATTTTATTAAAAAAAACATCACAATAAAACATTTTTGGAAAAAAACATAGGGTAACATAGGTAACATGGGTATAGGGTATACCCAGTTGTTTCTCAGGGAACATGCTACGAGGGGTGGAATATAGTTATTCATATTTCATACACATATATTCCATGTTGTGTGGGGGGGGGGCATTTACGACAGACCTGAATGGGGTTGTGACACATCGGGTGAAAGCTCTAAGGGAGTAGATCTCAGAACTATATAGGGTATACCCAGTTGTTTCTCAGGTAACATGCTACGAGGGGTGGAATACAATCATTCATATTTCAAACATATATATTCCATGTTGTTGGGGGGCATTTACGACAGACCTGAATCGGGTTGTGACACATCGGGTGAAAGCTCTAAAGGAGTAGATCTCAGAACTATATAGGGTATACCCAGTTGTTTCTCAGGGAACATGCTACGAGGGGTGGAATATAATATCAATATTTTTTAATGGTTTATATTTCAAGTTGTGGGAGGGCTATTTCGAACAGACCTGAATGGGGTTGTGATACATCGGATGAAAGCTCTAAGGGAGTAGATCTCAGAACTATATAGGGTATACCCAGTTGTTTCTCAGGGAACATGCTACGAGGGGTGGAATACAATCATTCATATTTTAAACATATATATTCCATGTTGTGGGGGGGCATTTACGACACACCTGAATGGGGTTGTGACACATCGGGTGAAAGCTCTAAAGGAGTAGATCTCAGAACTATATAGGGTATTCCCAGTTTTTTCTCAGGGAACATGCTACGAGGGGTGGAATACAATCATTCATATTTCAAACATATATATTCCATGTTGTGGGGGGGGGGGGGCATTTACGACAGACCTGAATGGGGTTGTGACACATCGGGTGAAAGCTCTAAAGGAGTAGATCTCAGAACTATATAGGGTATAGCCAGTTGCTTCTCAGGGAACATGCTACGAGGGGTGGAATACAATCATTCATATTTCAAACATGGACTTTCGCCTTTAAGAAGCTATCTAAAAAATAAACAACAATTTCTTAAAATTAAGGAAAGTGAAAGTACTGTTAGATATTAAGTGCCACAGGGAAATGTTTTTGGTCCCTTGTTTACGGTATTTTTACAGTTTTTAAAATACTTTAAAAAAATTTTATTCCTCAAAAAATGGGTCAAAATTAAAAAAGTACTCTATTTGGACTTAGTAGGCTCAAGAGCTATTGTCTTATGAATTTCAGAGCAGAAAAAATAATATTAAAATTGATCATAAGCTTTGAGTAACACGAGTAGAATTTTGAAAAAATTACTTTTCTGATATAAGGGCCCTATTGAAGATTGAAAAATGGGTAGAAATTAAAAAGGTAGTAGGCTCAAAAACTATTGTCTTACGAATTTCAGAGCAAAAAAGATAATATGCTGACTGATCATAGATTTTCTGTAATAGAATTTTAAAAATTTTGAAAAAGTGATTTTTCTCATATAAGATTTATGATAAAAAAAAATGGGTCAAAATTAAAAAGGTGCTCCTAGTAGACTCGACAGTTATTTTCTTAAGGATTTCAGAAGAGAAAAGATAATATTAAGATTGATTATAGATTTTGAGTATCAAATCTATTTTTATATTTTTCTTTTATTTTATTTTTATAAACGAATATAGAAAGATTTAAACAATTGCAAAACAATATTCTATTATTTTATTAGATGAATACTTTGTATAATAGAGAATTGCCGTTATGTTAAAATACTTGTTAGTAGCAGTGTTACCTATTGCTATTAATTATTTGTAAATTTTCCAGTTTTTTTAAATTGATATAAAAGAATAGAAATAGAAAATATAATTGTACCATCGGGTAACACTGATACACAAGTATTTTAACATAATGGCAACACTCTATTATACAAAGATAATTAAGAACAAGTGATTAGTATCCCAGCAAACGCAATTTTTTATGTCAAATTGAGGCTGATTTGAAATCAAATCCTTTCTCAAAATAACTTGAAAATGATAGCTTTCTCAACAAAAAGGGGAATTAATTGTTAAATTGAAAAATGCTATTATTATCAAATCATTGTTAAATATAATTCTCAAACTATTTTCAAATGTGGATTGTGACCACATGCGGAACATAATTAAAAGTAATCTGCATTTTTCATTTTTTGTAAAGTTTTCTCTTTCTATCTTGTATACACTTTTGATTATTCCCTATCATTATACGTATTTATTAGTTGGAAAATACTTGATTAAATAAATTTACTTATTTGTATATGTTTCAATTTTTTATATATTATTTTTATATATATAATATTTGGTATCAAATTGAGAAAATACGATTTTTCAAATATTTTTTAGCTTTTCTATTTAGATTTATGAATGATTTAATAACAACATTATATATCAAATTAAGAATATACAATTTTTCCAATATTGTTCAAGTTATCTTTAGGTTTGAGAATGATTCAATAATAGCATTTGATATCAATTTGAGAATATACGGTTTTTCAAACGTTTTTTCTCAAATGATTCTCAACTCTAAATCAAACTTAAAATTCAAACCTTTACCTATATTTGTAACAAGTTTGGGAAACACGTTTGATATCAACCGTTAAAGTCATCATATTTTAAACGTTTGACAACGTGTTGGATGGGATGCTGCACAAAAAAAATTCTTATACTTACATACATATGTATATAGTATATTTATGTATATGCGTATTTAACGTACTCATCAACACTGAGTCCCCGGTCTGCGTTGTTAATGGGGCCGAAGAATTGCGATGCAAACTGAATCAACGCAATCTAAATCACTTTTTATGTATTTACATCTTTTTCATAAAAGCAGTGACTATTTTTTGTGCAATCAGGTGAAATTAAAATACTTATATAAATTTTATTTTGATTTTCTAGCAAAAACAAAGAATTTAATTTTTTTTGCAATAAAATATATTTCAAGACATACACCTATTAAAATAAAACTCTTTAAAACTCAAGTAAATTTTTCACATACAGTTACTTAAGTTAATTTCATTTCTAAGAAGAAAATATGCTGTATATATATCGAAATCATAACGAAAGGCTCAAATCGGGCCGAAGTGTACTTCTAAATAAGTGAGTAATCAGGCTTGCCTGTATATGTAAATAAAATGTTTAAAGCAGTGTTGCCAACTATTTGTAACCAAAACGCGCTAAATTTAACCAAATTCATTAAATTTGGTTCAATTTAGCGCTTTTTAGCTAGTTTTTTTAAATTCGAATCTGATTTTACAAAAAGTAACAACAATATAAATTCCATAATTTTTATTTTTTAAATGTTTAAACTTCAGCAGAAATAGTGAATTATATTTCAAATCAAAAATTTAGAATTGGTAATTTTATTACAGAAATAAGCAGTAAAATTTTTTGTACATTTCAAATTCCAGATTCATAAGATCTTATCCATGAATTTAAATTGATAAAACTATTATTTAATTTAATCACTCCATTTTTTTCCCCCAAAAAAATCATTTCCTAAAAAGAATAGGAACGTGTTTGGAAGAATCTTGAAAACTGCTTATTCAATGATTCATTCAACGGGATTTAGAAAACGGATAGATACCTCAAATGACCACTTTAAACAAAAGAATTCTGTAGGTATATTTTCGAATTTCGAAATCAAAAAATCGTTTTAATTTTTGCTGAGTTTTAAAATTAACAAAATAATAATAATGCTCTATGATAGAAAATGTTTTTTTTTTTGTGGTGAGAAAAATTCTTGTTTCTGTTGTGGGAAATGAAAACTTTACAAAAATGTGTAAACAGAAAAAAAAACAAGAGATATGAATGAACATTTTTTAAATGTTTTGATTTTACTTTAAATCCATTCCGAAAGCCACACTCTATTTTAGGAAAGGACATTGTGATGAAATTATAAGACATATAAAATTTAATATTGATAATATTTAGAATATATTGTACAATATTGAATTTTTTCTATCAATTTTAAAATGTCGAAGAAATTATACTTTTGTCAAAAATTCTACTAGCTTTACGAGCTAGTAAACTTTTTACGAAAAATAATTTTCTACCGTTTCACACAGGCCTTAAGATGCTATTTTTATTAGTTGATGGGGAAGTAAAAGTATTTTTATTTCCTAACATAACGTCGGCAGAATAAAGGGAAAAAAATTATTTCAACTTTATGTTAGCGGGTGAAGAACACGAACATGAAAAATTTTAATTCTAAATTGGTTTTTACCGAAAATTTTAAATTATTTTCCTTTGTTACTTTTTATTTGCCTTTTTAAAATAATATTAGTTAATTTCGCACATTTTCTTTTTTGAAAAAAGAGCATAATATTAAAAAAGAACATTAATTTTGACAGCTTATGTTAAACGTTATTGCTCAATTTTGTGCTTAAATATTCACTGGGAAATAAATTCATAATAAGATTTCTTATTGGTCCACACGGAACATAGTATTTGACAATAGCCAACATAAAAATGTCTACGTGTAGATTTTGGGTACAGTAAAACGCGCCAATTTAATGGCTTTTTTGAAAAAATCGCAAATATAAAAAATAGTGACTTTTAGCGCAAAAATCGCTGAATTGGCAACGCTGGTTTAACGGGTAACAACGCTAGAGATAATCACACAAAAAGTACAAAAAAAAATCACTCATTTTTTCTGCACGTGCCATTTCTTAACATATCAGTGTTGCCGTTTTAATTATTTTTAACCAAAATTGGTTATTTTATTTTCTAATTGTATTTTAGTTATTTTTTGTTTAAACCAAAATATAGGGGCCTTATATGAGAAAAGTCATTTATCAAAATTTTCAAAATGCTTTTACTTCCGAACCTACTAGGTTCACATAAAGCACCTTTTAAATTTCTACCCATTTTTCAATCTTCAATAGGGCCCTTATTTCAGAAAAGTAATTTTTTCAAAATTCTACTCATATTACTCAAAGCTTATGATCAATTTTAATATTATTTTTTCTGCTCTGAAATTCATAAGACAATAGCTCTTGAGTCTACTAAGTCCAAATAGAGTACTTTTTTAATTTTGACCCATTTTTGAGGAATAAAATTTTTTAAAAGTATTTTAAAAACTGTAAAAATACCGTAAACAAGGGACCAAAAACATTTCCCTGTGGCACTCAATATCTAACAGTACTTTCACTTTCCTTAATTTTAAGAAATTGTTGTTTATTTTTTAGATAGCTTCTTAAAGGCGAAAGTCCATTTCCATGAACGCCATAGTACTAGAGCTTTTGCGCCAAGATATATAACAAAAACTTTTGTCAAATCAAAAAAATGGCTGTTACAGCACTATGACCTTCATCCAAACATTTACATATATAGTTCTGAACATTCACAAATCCTCTTCGGTAACACAGCCCTTTCGAAATCCGAACTGAAAAGCATTAAATAAGTTATTTTTCATGAAATGTGGAAAAATCTGATTTTATAATATACCTTGAAAAATTTGATCAATAATTGGTAGTAGCGATATAGGACGAAATTATTCAACATATGTCGCTTTGGAGGATGAGGCGCCGCAGACGAAAATTTTTGTTAAATATAAATCTTGATTATTTGTGCGAATTAACACACAAAAATACCTAAATGGATGATTCCGTAAACATAAAATTGGTAGAAGCAAATAAGCAATTATTTTTTTCTTTGTTGAAATATTAAAATTTTAGCCTTTTTATGGTAATTATAAGAATCAAAAAAGGCAAGAAAAATTTGAGGCTGAAAGCAAAATAAAAAGGCTAGATTTAGCCTTAGAAAGGCTAAACTGGCAACACTGTTTATTTATTAAGCATTTACCATGAAATAAAATTTTTTCCAAAATTTTTGCAAAACAATTATATACAATTTAATAATTTCTATAAAAAAAATTTTATATTGTTTTTTTTTTTAAAGTTTGGGAACAAAGTCATATTCGATTCATAATATCTATGAATACAATTTTTAGATTTATATACTTTTTTCTCTCTGTTCTAAACAAAAATATTGAAAATAGCAGATCACCTAAATCCATAGTAAAGCTGCAATTGCATTACGAGTGCGTTTTTAAATAAACTATTTATTTTTGTAGTTTGAAGTCTCACTTGGTCTTCATTACAGCCGCTAATCATTACAATTCCTTTACATTGTAGTTTAATTTCAGTAATTTGTCAGATTTTTCTACCATTAATATAAATTTATAACATAAAAAATTGTGATTTTCAGTAAATTAGCAAAAATAATAATGAGAAAGAAAATAATAAATATGTATATGATACTATGAACGAACTTTCGTATCACGTATTCATATTCATATACATAGTTTTGAGATTTGCTTCCTTAGAGTTTTCACCCGATGTGTCACAAACCCATTCAGGTCTGTTCGAAATGGCCCTCCCACAACTTGAAATATAAACCATTGAAAAATATTGATATTATATTCCACCCCTCGTAGCATGTTCCCTGAGAAACAACTGGGTATACCCTATATAGTTCTGAGATCTACTCCCTTAGAGCTTTCATCCGATGTATCACAACCCCATTCAGGTCTGTTCGAAATGGCCCTCCCACAACTTGAAATATAAACCATTGAAAAATATTGATATTATATTCCACCCCTCGTAGCATGTTCCCTGAGAAACAACTGGGTATACCCTATATAGTTCTGAGATCTACTCCCTTAGAGCTTTCACCCGATGTGTCACAACCCCATTCAGGTCTGTCATAAATGCCCCCCCCACAACATGGAATATATATGTTTGAAATATGAATGATTGTATTCGACCCCTCGTAGCATGTTCCCTGAGAAACAACTGGGTATACCCTATATAGTTCTGAGATCTACTCCCTTAGAGCTTTCATCCGATGTATCACAACCCCATTCAGGTCTGTTCGAAATGGCCCTCCCACAACTTGAAATATAAACCATTGAAAAATATTGATATTATATTCCACCCCTCGTAGCATGTTCCCTGAGAAACAACTGGGTATACCCTATATAGTTCTGAGATCTACTCCCTTAGAGCTTTCACCCGATGTGTCACAACCCCATTCAGGTCTGTCATAAATGCCCCCCCCACAACATGGAATATATATGTTTGAAATATGAATGATTGTATTCGACCCCTCGTAGCATGTTCCCTGAGAAACAACTGGGTATACCCTATATAGTTCTGAGATCTACTCCCTTAGAGCTTTCACCCGATGTGTCACAACCCCATTCAGGTCTGTCATAAATGCCCCCCCCACAACATGGAATATATATGTTTGAAATATGAATGATTGTATTCCACCCCTCGTAGCATGTTCCCTGAGAAACAACTGGGTATACCCTATATAGTTCTGAGATCTACTTCCTTAGAGCTTTCACCTGATGTGTCACAACCCCATTCAGGTCTGTCGTAAATGCCCCCGCCACAACATGGAATATATATGTTTGAAATATGAATTATTGTATTCCACCCCTCGTAGCATGTTCCCTGAGAAACAACTGGGTATACCCTATATAGTTCTGAGATCTACTCCCTTAGAGCTTTCACCTGATGTGTCACAACCCCATTCAGGTCTGTCGTAAATGCCCCCCCCACAACATGGAATATATATGTTTGAAATATGAATGATTGTATTCCACCCCTCGTAGCATGTTCCCTGAGAAACAACTGGGTATACCCTATATAGTTCTGAGATCTACTCCCTTAGAGCTTTCACCCGATGTGTCACAACCCGATTCAGGTCTGTCGTAAATGCCCCCCCACAACATGGAATATATATGTTTGAAATATGAATGATTGTATTCCACCCCTCGTAGCATGTTACCTGAGAAACAACTGGGTATACCCTATACAGTTCTGAGATCTACTCCCCTAGAGCTTTCATCCAATGTATTACAACCCCATTCAGGTCTGTCGTAAATACCCCCCCCTACACAACATGGAATATATGTGTATGAAATATGAATAATTATATTCCACCCCTCGTAGCATGTTCCCTGAGAAACAACTGGGTATACCCTATATAGTTCTGAGATCTACTCCCTTAGCGCTTTCACCCGATGTGTCACAACCCCATTCAGGTCTGTCGTAAATGCCTCCCCCCCACACAACTTGGAATATATGTGTATGAAATATGAATACTTATATTCCACCCCTCGTAGCATGTCTCCTGAGAAACAACTGGGTATGCCCTATATAGTTTTGAAATCTACTCCCTTAGAGCTTTCATCCGATGTATCACAACCCCATTCAGGTCTGTCCAAAAAGCCCCTCATTCAGGTGTGAATTTATAAGAATTTTCGCAAAGTTCCGACCCTCGTAGTATCTTCCCTAGGAAATAAGTGAATATTGTCTAAACAGTTTTGGGTTCTACTCCACCAGACCTTTAATTTGATGTACCATAACCCCATTCAGGTATGGCCAAAATCAAAATATGGCCCCCTGTTTCTTAGATTTATTGAATTTTGCCAAACTTCAGCACCTCGTAGCATGTCTCCTGAAAAACAAGTGGATATACCCTGTGCAATTTTGAGTTCTACTCCTCTAGAGCTTTCACGTGATATATCACAATCCCATTCAGGTCTGTCCGAACTGGCCCGCAATGTGGCCTAAATATGGGTGTTTTTGTTACAACACAATTTTATTCTGGAGACATATTTTTTAATATTTTTTGTTTAAAATGTTAAACAGTTATGTTTTATTTAATAAAACATTAAAATGTATTTTTATAAACGCTTTTTGCCGTAAAAAAGTCATATTAAATAAACTCAACTTACTTTACAGTGTTTGGAATATATTTAACAGATATGTGGGACGTATCTAACTGACGAATTTATCTTCACACCCTTTATCAAAATGGAGCTGAGACCTTCCTCTATCACCTCCAACTAGTACGGTACAGGAACAAATTATTCAGTTCGACTTAGGGTCCAAAATGTCCCTTGAGTGATAGATGAAAGCATCTTTTTTTTTGAAAACTTTGTTCTACCAAAAACCTACCAAAGACCTAGAGTTCAAAATAATGTATAACTAAAATTTTAAAAATCGTTATTTTGCATTTTTTTGAATTTAATTATAGTACCATCAATAAACATACATTGTTTCGTCTCAAAAAAAGTATTTTAGCTATATTTTGAATCTCTTAAAAGGTTTTTTTTATACATTTTAAAACATTTTTCTACCGGATCCAATAGTTTGTTTACAAAGTTGTGGTGTTGCCACATTACAAATCTGCAAAAAAAATAAAACCACTCATTTCGCTGCAAAAAAAAGTAATTTTGGCCACGTCGAATTGAGTAGTAAGATAACAAAGTAAAAGTGCTGCCAAGTTTAAAAAATAGCAACTTTGTTAACAAACTAATCACGAAAGATAAACTACTGGACACTTGGTCGAATTGAGTGATTTGTTCCTGCACCGGACCACTTGGAGTTGATAGATGATAGTCTCAGCTTCATTTTGATATGCATTTTATTCACTGTTATAGTTTTTGGTAGAACAAAGTTTTCAAAAAAAAAAAAAAATTTTATCTTTCACTCAAGGAACATTTTGGACCCTAGGTCGAACTAAGCGATTTGTTCCTGGACCGGACCACTTGGAGGTGATAGTGGAAGGTCTCAGCTTCATTCTGATATACATTTTATTCACCGCTATAGTTTTTGGTAAAACAAAGTTTTCAAAAAAAGATTTTTTTATCTTTCACTCAAGGGACATTTTTGGCCATAGGTCGAACTGAGTGATTTGTTCCTGGACCGGACCACCTGGAGTTTATAGTGGAAGTTCTCAGCTTCATTTTGATATAAATTTTATTTACCGCTATAGTTTTTGGTAGAACAAAGTTTTCAAAAAAAGATTTTTTCATATTTCACTCTAAGGGAGATTTGGACCCTAGGTCGAACTGAGTGATTTATTCCTGGACCGGACCACTGGGAGGTGATAGCGGAGGGTCTCGGCTTCATTTTGATATACATTTTATTTACCGCAATAGTTTTTGGTAGAACAAAGTTTTCAAAAAAAGATTTTTTTATCTTTCTCTCAAGGGACATTTTTGGCCATAGGTCAAATTGAGTGATTTGTTCCTGGACCGGACCACTGGGAGGTGATAGCGGAGGGTCTCGGCTTCATTTTGATATACATTTTATTTACCGCTATAGTTTTTGGTAGAACAGTTTAAAAAAAAAAAAATTATCTCACTCAAAGGACATTTTTGGCCATAGGTCAAATTGAGTGATTTGTTCCTGGACCGGACCACTGGGAGGTGATAGCGGAGGGTCTCGGCTTCATTTTGATATACATTTTATTTACCGCTATAGTTTTTGGTAGAACAAAGTTTAAAAAAAAAAAATTATGTCACTCAAGGGACATTTTTGGCCATAGGTCGAATTGAGTGATTTGTTCCTGGACCGGACCACTTGGAGGTGATAGTGGAAGGTGTCAGCTTCATTTTGATATATATTTTATTTACCGCTATAGTTTTTGGTAGAACAAAGTTTTCAAAAAAAGATTTTTTCATATTTCACTCTAAGGACATTTTGCACCCTAGGTCGAATTGAGTGATTTGTTCCTGGACCGGACCACTTGGAGGTGATAGCAGAGGGTCTCAGCTTAATTTTGATATACATTTTATTCACCGCTATAGTTTTTGGTAGAACAAAGTTTTCTAAAAAAAATTTTTTTATCTCACTCAAGGGACTTTTTGGCCATAGGTCGAACTGAGTGATTTGTTCCTGGACCGGACTACCTGTAGGTTATAGTGGAAGTTCTCAGATTCATTTTGATATAAATTTTATTTACCGCTATAGTTTTTGGTAGAACAAAGTTTTCAACAAAAAATTTTTTCATATTTCACTCTAAGGGACATTTTGGACCCTAGGTCGAACTGAGTGATTTGTTCCTGGACCGGACCACTTGGAGGTGATAGTGGATAGCTTCATTCTGATATACATTTTATTCACCGCTATAGTTTTTGGTAGAACAATGTTTTCAAAAAAAGATTTTTTTATCTTTCACTCAAGGGACATTTTTGGCCATAGGTCAAATTGAGTGATTTGTTCCTGGACCGGACCACTGGGAGGTGATAGCGGAGGGTCTCGGCTTCATTTTGATGTACATTTTATTTACCGCTATAGTTTTTGGTAGAACGAAGTTTTCAAAAAAAAAAAAAAAAAAAAAAAAAATTATCTTTCACTCAAGGGACATTTTTGGCCATAGGTCGAATTGAGTGATTTGTTCCTGGACCGGACTACTTGGAGGTGATAGTGGAAGGTGTCAGCTTCATTTTGATATATATTTTATTTACCGCTATAGTTTTTGGTAGAACAAAGTTTTCAAAAAAAAGATCTTTTCATATTTCACTCTAAGGGACATTTTGGACCCTAGGTCGAATTGAGTGATTTGTTCCTGGACCGGACCACTTGGAGGTGATAGTGGAAGGTCTCAGCTTCATTTTGATATATATTTTATTTACCGCTATAGTTTTTGGTAGAACAAAGTTTTCAAAAAAAGATTTTTTTATCTTTCTCTCAAGGGACATTTTGGCCATAGGTCGAACTGAGTGATTTGTTCCTGGACCGGACTACCTGTAGGTGATAGTGGAAGGTCTCAGCTTCATTCTGATATACATTTTATTCACCGCTATAGTTTTTGGTAAAACAAAGTTTTCAAAAAAAATAAAAAATTTATCTTTCACTCAAGGGACATTTTGGACCCTAGGTCGAACTCAGCTTCATTCTGATATACATTTTATTCACCGCTATAGTTTTTGGTAAAACAAAGTTTTCAAAAAAAGATTTTTTTATCTTTCACTCAAGGGACATTTTTGGCCATAGGTCGAACTGAGTGATTTGTTCCTGGACCGGACCACCTGGAGTTTATAGTGGAAGTTCTCAGCTTCATTTTGATATAAATTTTATTTACCGCTATAGTTTTTGGTAGAACAAAGTTTTCAAAAAAAGATTTTTTCATATTTCACTCTAAGGGAGATTTGGACCCTAGGTCGAACTGAGTGATTTATTCCTGGACCGGACCACTGGGAGGTGATAGCGGAGGGTCTCGGCTTCATTTTGATATACATTTTATTTACCGCTATAGTTTTTGGTAGAACAATGTTTTCAAAAAAAGATTTTTTTATCTTTCTCTCAAGTGACATTTTTGGCCATAGGTCAAATTGAGTGATTTGTTCCTGGACCGGACCACTGGGAGGTGATAGCGGAGGGTCTCGGCTTCATTTTGATATACATTTTATTTATCGCTATAGTTTTTGGTAGAACAGTTTAAAAAAAAAAAAAATTATCTCACTCAAGGGACATTTTGGACCCTAGGTCGAACTAAGCGATTTGTTCCTGGACCGGACCACTTGGAGGTGATAGTGGAAGGTCTCAGCTTCATTCTGATATACATTTTATTCACCGCTATAGTTTTTGGTAAAACAAAGTTTTCAAAAAAAGATTTTTTTATCTTTCACTCAAGGGACACTTTTGGCCATAGGTCGAACTGAGTGATTTGTTCCTGGACCGGACCACCTGGAGTTTGTAGTGGAAGTTCTCAGCTTCATTTTGATATAAATTTTATTTACCGCTATAGTTTTTGGTAGAACAAAGTTTTCAAAAAAAGATTTTTTCATATTTCACTCTAAGGGAGATTTGGACCCTAGGTCGAACTGAGTGATTTATTCCTGGACCGGACCACTGGGAGGTGATAGCGGAGGGTCTCGGCTTCATTTTGATATACATTTTATTTACCGCTATAGTTTTTGGTAGAACAAAGTTTTCAAAAAAAGATTTTTTTATCTTTCTCTCAAGGGACATTTTTGGCCATAGGTCAAATTGAGTGATTTGTTCCTGGACCGGACCACTGGGAGGTGATAGCGGAGGGTCTCGGCTTCATTTTGATATACATTTTATTTACCGCTATAGTTTTTGGTAGAACAGTTTAAAAAAAAAAAAAAATTATCTCACTCAAGGGACATTTTTGGCCATAGGTCGAACTGAGTGATTTGTTCCTGGACCGGACCACTTGGAGGTGATAGTGGAAGGTCTCAGCTTGATTCTGATATACATTTTATTCACCGCTATAGTTTTTGGTAGAACAAAGTATTCAAAAAAAGATTTTTTTATCTTTCTCTCAAGGGACATTTTTGGCCATAGGTCAAATTGAGTGATTTGTTCCTGGACCGGACCACTGGGAGGTGATAGCGGAGGGTCTCGGCTTCATTTTGATATACATTTTATTTACCGCTATAGTTTTTGGTAGAACAAAGTTTAAAAAAAAAAAATTATGTCACTCAAGGGACATTTTTGGCCATAGGTCGAATTGAGTGATTTGTTCCTGGACCGGACCACTTGGAGGTGATAGTGGAAGGTGTCAGCTTCATTTTGATATATATTTTATTTACCGCTATAGTTTTTGGTAGAACAAAGTTTTCAAAAAAAGATTTTTTCATATTTCACTCTAAGGACATTTTGCACCCTAGGTCGAATTGAGTGATTTGTTCCTGGACCGGACCACTTGGAGGTGATAGCAGAGGGTCTCAGCTTAATTTTGATATACATTTTATTCACCGCTATAGTTTTTGGTAGAACAAAGTTTTCTAAAAAAAATTTTTTTATCTTTCACTCAAGGGACTTTTTGGCCATAGGTCGAACTGAGTGATTTGTTCCTGGACCGGACTACCTGTAGGTTATAGTGGAAGTTCTCAGATTCATTTTGATATAAATTTTATTTACCGCTATAGTTTTTGGTAGAACAAAGTTTTCAACAAAAGATTTTTTCATATTTCACTCTAAGGGACATTTTGGACCCTAGGTCGAACTGAGTGATTTGTTCCTGGACCGGACCACTTGGAGGTGATAGAGGAGGGTCTCAGCTTCATTTTGATATACGTTTTATTTATCGCTATAGTTTTTGGTAGAACAAAGTATTTAAAAAAACGGTGATGGTGGTGCCCGGACTGCAACGTGCCAGCTTCTGAAATAAATGTAAATAATCTGGCAGCCCAGAAATAAATATATTAACAGTTTAAAAACTTGGCACACCTTTTATACTAACATGGCCACCAAGACGAATTTTTACAAGGTGGTTTATATTAGACATGTTGTAGCCTTCAGTTTTCTGAAGTGTCCAACTGCACATATAAAAAATTTTTTAAAAGGAACCTTTTTAAATATGTCTTGATAACCGTCGAATTTTATTTGTCATCAAAGAAACAGCTGGGTAAGTGTTTTTTTAATTGATTAAAAATAAGATTTTTAAGTGATAAAAATAATTCATAAAGTTAATATGTATGAGTTTAAAGTGAATGATTTAAAAAAAAATAGTGATTTTTTCTTAAGAAATAAATCTAAAAATGGGATTTTTTTATATTCCAAAATAAAAAAAAAATATTTTGTAGTTTTGCAGAAATAAATATTATTTTTATTTTTTTCTATCGCCATATCGAAAAATTATAGCGCAAAAGCAAAATAAAACGCTCGCGAAAAGGAACTCGGTACAAAAAAGAAAACTATCGACATATCAAAAAAATATAAAAAAAATTATCGATATATCGAAAAACTATCGCCATATTGTAAAAATATTAAGAAAAACTATCGCCTTATCGGTAAAATATGAAATTACAAACGGATCGACAAAATTATATAAAATTTAGAAAAAAAAATCAAAACATGAAATTTAAAATGGATTTTTATTTTTTATTTTTTTATTATATATTTTTTTTTAACACGCGCAGAAAGCTCAAGCGAAGGAAGACCACTGTCAATAGAAGGAAGGCCCAATAGAAGGTCACCATTTTTTTCAATACTTTGTTACCAAAAACTATAGCGGTAAATGAAATATGAAAAAAAAATTGTTGAAAACTTTGTTCTACCAAAAACTATAGCGATGAATAAAATGTATATCAGAATGAAGTTGAGACCCTCAGCTATCACCTCCAAGTGGTCCGGTCCAGGAACAAATCACTCAGTTCGACCTACGGTCCAAAATGTCCTCTAGAGTGAAATATGAAAAAATCTTTTTTTGAAAACTTTGTTCTACCAAAAACTATAGCGGTGAATAAAATGTATATCAAAATGAAGCTGAGACCTTCCACTATCACCTCCAAGTGGTCCGGTCCAGGAACAAATCACTCAGTTCGACCTAGGGTCCAAAATGTCTCCTGGAGTGAAATATGCAAAAAATTTTTTTTGAAATCTTTGTTCTACCAAAAACTATAGCGGTAAATAAAATGTATATCAAACTGAAGCTGAGGCCTTCCGCTATCATTTCCAAGTGGTCCGGTCCAGGAACAAATCACTCAGTTCGACCTAGGGTCCAAAATGTCCTCTGGAGTGAAATATGAAAAAATCTTTTTTTGAAATTTTGTTCTACCAAAAACTATAGCGGTGAATAAAATGTATATCAGAATGAAGCTGAGACCTTCCACTATCACTTCCAAGTGGTCCGGTCCAGGAACAAATCACTCAGTTCGACCTAGGGTCCAAAATGTCTCCTGGAGTGAAATATGCAAAAAATTTTTTTTGAAATCTTTGTTCTACCAAAAACTATAGCGGTAAATAAAATGTATATCAAAATGAAGCTGAGGCCTTCCGCTATCACTTCCAAGTGGTCCGGTCTAGGAACAAATCACTCAGTTCGACCTAGGGTCCAAAATGTCCTCTGGAGTGAAATATGAAAAAATGTTTTTTTGAAATTTTGTTCTACCAAAAACTATAGCGGTAAATGAAATGTATATCAAAATGAAGCTGAGACCCTCCGCTATCACCTCCAAGTGGTCCGGTCCACGAACAAATCACTCAGTTCGACCTAGGGTCCAAAATGTCCTTTAGAGTGAAATATGAAAAATCTTTTTTTTGAAATCTTTGTTCTACCAAAAACTATAGCGGTAAATAAAATGTATATCAAAATGAAGCTGAGACCCTCCGCTATCACCTCCAAGTGGTCCGGTCCAGAACAAATCTCTCAATTCGACGTAGGGTCCATTAGTTTGTTATCTTACATGATTCGTTTGTTAACAAAGTTGCGACTTTTAACTTGGCAGCACTTTTACTTTGTTATCTTACTTTGTTAAGTTCACGCCGACTGCAATGCTTTTTATGTATATTTATGTGTTTATATTTTTAATAATTTTTTGTCAGATGTTTGCCTATAATTCGATTATTTATAAACCGATATGGTTAATTCGAAAAGCCGAAATTTTACAGAAATATTTACAACAGATTTGTACAAATACGAATTCTAAAGCTTATATAGAAGCTTCACGAAGCCCAAAAATGTGTTTTGACCGATATCTCATTTACCAATGAACCTAATTTTTTCATTTCTTCCGCAATGGACCGATTTTGTAAATTTTTACTAGTGTCATTCTAAGGAATATTCCCTATAATTTGATGTATAAAACATAAATATATATCCGATAACTGGAGCTTTCTAAAACAGATAGACGGACGGACATCATTATATCGACTTCCCTATCAATAAGGATCTAGAAAAAATATACTTTTTGGAGTCTTAGATGAATATTGTAGAAATTACAAACGGAATGACAAACTTATATATACCCTTTACACTAATGATGAAGGGTATAAAAAATTGAATATTGAGCCAAACGAAAATATAAAGAAGGAATGTTAATAAGAAAATGTCAGAATTTCGTTCGAAAATTCGACAGTACAAAAACCAGTCAAGCCAGTGGAAACGCTTTTAAGAGTTTTGCTTAAAACTGATTGCTTTCGTCCAAGTGGAAACGTAGTATTAAGCCTATTTATTTAACTATAATATAGAAAAAATTTATTTACAAAAACACAAGAGAAAAATAGATTTAAATTTTAATTACATATTATTTTTGAAAGACTATTTCTGATTATTCTGAACTTAACATAAAAAAAGGGAGCAAAATTTTAATATATAATTTTCTCGAATAACTCGAGTAATTTAAAAGTTTTACTCGATTATTCGATTAATTTAAAAACAGCATTTACGAGTTATTTGATTAATCGAACAATGAAAAAGTTGAGTAAAAAGAATTACATGGAAGAATTAGTTTTTTTTTTAACGATTATTGAACAATTTTTAAAACAGTAAAAGAGATATCTTCTGAAAATCTAAAAAAATACATTTTGTTAATTTCGTGATTCTGTACTTAATACTGAAAATATTAAGTTAATATCTTCAATGGTTTAAAACTACAAAGCATTAAATCATGCAAATTCTTAATTTTTACTGAACATATGAAGCATGGACGTGTATAAGTGCGTATAAACTTGATTTTTATTTATTTTTTTGCTTAATATTGCTTTAGTAACAAATTTACATCTATTTATATAAAGATAATTTAAAGGATCCGTCAATTTCACTGAAAAAATTACTTTAAAGATGCGATTTTATGGAATCTTTAATTTATTATACTTATTTTAATTTTAATTTTTAGGTGCCTTTGAATACATGAAATACAATCCATTATTGGAATGACACATAGACTTCAGAATAGGAAGAAGACATTTTAAATTTATGTACTATTTTACTTATATTGCAAAAAATGTTATTATCTTGTGAGTTTTAAAGCATCAAATTAAGGACAAGTAAAAAGGCATATATCCATAATTTTATTAATATAATAAGATAATCTTTTGGTGCGATTTTGTTAATAATTTCAGCAAATGTACTCGAAAAACCAAGTAAACAATACGTTATTGGCCAATTAGATTATTTGATGATGTCATTCACCATGCATATTTAATATTTTTGGAGGGAGTTTTTCATGCTTATGTTCAGGACACTTGATCCGAATTTTAATGAAATCGTGAACAGTATGAATCATTTATAGGCATCCATTGTTCTATATTGTTATATAAAAATATATGGATATAAGGCCTTATTCCATTTTAAGCTATTTTCAGTCGCAAAATTTAGCATGTTCTGATCCGAATTTTTTAGTGATACTTCTCATACAGATAGGTTTATTAAGCAAATTATTATTATTTTTACCAAATATCGAAAAAAAAGTTAAGAAAATTATTAAGTTATATGACTTTATGAAGTTTTTATCGTCTCCTGTAAAATTTTCTTTATGGTTTATGTGCCCTCATACGCGTCCATGCTTCATATTTTAAAATGTTGTTTAATAACTAAAATACGAATATTCTTATTACTTGATTGCGGCAGGTTTTTTTTCTGGCATTTGGTATTTTTTTTTTTGGGGTATTGGTATTTTTTTTTTTGCCTAAATTTGATTTCATGTAATTTTTCTAGTGATGACATTAAAATAATTGGAAGATGTTAGGTGGAACATAATGAGACAGGAACATCTTTTAAAGATGTTGAGTTCTGGGAAGATGTTAACATCTTGTAAAATTGATGGTAGATGTTAGATCTAAGCAAGTGTGAATACTATATAAACCGCAATTCTAATAAAGTTTCATTAGATAGATTAATTTTAAGATGGAAGGAACTATAGGATATAAATAAATTGCATGTTGCTGAAAATGGCCAAAATGTCGCTATTTTTCGAAATTTTTTCGATGAAAATGGAAGTTTTAACTGGACAAAGTTTCGAATAATTTGTATGAATGCATGATAAATTACCATGCATTTATACCTCTGAAGAAAAAAAAAATGTAATCTTCGCTATTTGCATTTGTTTATTGATACAAATGTTAAATCGATTTTCATATAATCTCATTTTTTGAAAACCTATAGGAATAATTCTTTTAGTTGATTAGATACCAAAGGTAACCAAAACCAAAAGTTAAATAATTCTTATTATTTTTATGCAAAACGATAGAAAATAATCCGTTCAATAAAACAGTTACATTGGGGTGTTCAAAATATTATTAGTTGGTATTTTATTGAAGTTAAATTAAAGTATGCTCCACTTTACCTCAATATTGTATTGAACAATTCAGTGTTGCAAAAATTCACATCTCTTACATTTACTTAAATTTTAACTAAATTTCTGCAATATATCATACATTCCATGAAAAAACTTCCAAAAAATTTCCTTAGGTCTTCGCATTTTGTTAATATTTGGTATACACATACTCTATTGAGCCATTTGAATATCTTAATTTTTATTTTGAAAAACTCGCGATCTTATTCACGATTTTTATTTTTTGAACTGACTCAAGTAAACATTATATTGTGGGTCCCAGATTAATGAACCGTATTCAAGAATAGGTCTAAGTAATAAAGTAAATAGTCTCTTCGTCACGTAAGGATTAGTGAATTCTTTCGACCACCGTTTTATAAAACTTAAAATACTATATGCAAACACCACATACAAAAATACAATTTTTTTTTTTATAATACTTGTCGCAGAATAAAAGGGTGTGAAGATAAATACGTCAGTCAAATACGTCCTACACAAATGTTAAATACGCTCCACACGCTGTTAATTGATTTGTTAAAATGAACAAAATTATTTTTTAATAAAAAAACTATATAAAAATTAAATTTTAAATAAAAAAATCAAAATATATTTATAAAACACATTAAAATATAAAATTGTAAAAAAAAATCAAATATATCACTCTATACATAAAATTTCTTTAAACAAAAATCGAACATTTTAAGTGGCTCCAGTGGACATAAGGAGCAGACATGAATAGGGTAAACGGTAAAGTGGAAGTAGCCTAGGACTAGTAGATTCCAGAAATGTATGTTCTATGTCCAGATTCCATCTGGAATCAGAGATATATAATTTTAAAAAATGTGTTTTTTCACTATGATCATATGGAAAAATGTGGAATTTTCAAGTGGCTCCATTGGACATAAGGAGCAGACATGAATCGGTTAAGGAAAGAGTGGAAGTAGCCTAGGACTAGTAGATTCCTGAAATGTATGTTCTATGTCCAGATTCCATTTGGGATCAGAGATATATAATTTTGAAAAATGTGTTTTTTCACTATGATCATATGGAAAAATGTGGAATTTTCCAAAAAAAAAAAAAAATAAATAAATAAATTAAAAAGGAAAAAAGGTTAATTGAAAATATACAAAGTTTTGTATGTAAAAATCAATAAAAATTTTGAATAATGCTTAAAAAACATTTTTTTGTTTGTAAGTTCCTGGATAAATTCTTTTATTGGTTTGTTAATTTCTTCTTTTTAAGATTTTTGGGAAAGTGGAAGAATCAAGCTTGTTATTCATATACATTTGTATATTTTTTTTGGTCAAATATTGAAAGAAATTTTTTAAACAACATTTAAAAAAAATTACATTTTTCAAGTTCTAATGCAATTTATTGTAAATTTTTCTTCAAGAGGCTATGCAACAATGTAATGTCTTTTAAAGACTTTTTTGTAAGCATAACAAGATTTATTTTATTTTAAATTGGAAAAAATTTTGGAACTTATTCGATTTTATATGGAATGATTTACTTAAATTTAATTAAATAATTTGATAAGGTTTTGAAATTTTTAAATAATTGTTAGAGTATTTCAGCGATTTTAAAGATTGACATTCCATTTTATTGTAAATGAAATAGCATTTAAAACTTGATATCTTTAGCGTTATTTTGAAATAGAAAAACCATTTCAATAAAAAAAAAAAAAAAAAATTAATAAATTATTTCTTATTTGTAGTTTTCTTTTGCTTTCTTCATTCAATTAAATTCTATGAGAACTTTAGTGCACCAACTATCATCAAAACTTTTTTTTGCGAAATATCTCAAAATTCACAGGGTATTTCGAATTTTGTTGTTTTTCTTACAATTTCTTACTTTTTAGAAGTAATGAAAAGTAAGCGAGCAAAGCTATTATTACTGGAATCAAATTAAAAAAATAAAGTATTTATTTTATTTTTGTAAAAAAATAACGATTTTCGGTACTGTTCACTTTATCAGATTAGTACCAACTTTTTGTATTAATAAGTTTTTGATATTAAAGAATATAATTAGTTCTATTTAAGTAAAATTGATATTCTAAGTATCAAAACCTGCATAGCTCAACCTTTCGTGGTTTTCAGGTCATGCATTTTAATTAATTTCATTGAAACGCATTATTTGTTTGAAATGCTTTAGATATAACAATTAAATAAAAACACATCTTAAATTATTAAAAAAGATTCAATATTCCCTGAACTTTACGAGCCATAGATTCATATTTTTTTTGTATTTCAAAAACTAAAAAGGAATAATGAAGTAAAATATCAACTTTTTTGGTGAAAAACGAAAATATAGTTCAAAAGTTATTTATAAAAATATTGTATAAAATTGCCATATATTATTGCCACTTATCAACTTCAATTCTTAGCTATTAACGTCTTCATGTTTGCTCCTTATGTCCACTGGAGCCACTTGAAAATTCTACATTTTTCCATATGACCATAGTGAAAAAACACATTTTTCAAAATTATATATCTCTGATCACAGATGGAATCTGGACATAGAACATACATTTCTGGAATCTACTAGTCCTAACCTACTTCCACTCTTCCGCTTACCCGATTCATGTCTGCTCCTTATGTCCACTGGAGCCACTTGAAAATTTCACATTTTTCCATATGACCATAGCGAAAAAAGGCATTTTTCAAAATTATATATCTCTGATCACAGATGAAATCTGGACATAGAACATACATTTCTCGAATCTACTAGTCCTAGGCTACTTCCACTCTTTCGCTCCCTCGATTCATGTCTGCTCCTTATGTCCACTGGAGCCACTTGAAAATTCCACATTTTCCATATGACCATAGTGAAAAAACATATTTTTCAAAATTATGTATCTCTGATCACAGACGGAATCTGGACATAGAACATACATTTCTGGAATATACTAGTCCTAGGCTACTTCCACTCTTCCGCTTACCCGATTCATGTCTGCTCCTTATGTCCACTGGAGCCACTTGAAAATTCCACATTTTTCCATATGACCATAGTGAAAAAAAACATTTTTCAAAATTATATATCTCTGATCACAGATGGAATCTGGACATAGAACATACATTTCTGGAATCTACTAGTCCTAGGCTGCTTTCACTCTTCCGCTTACCCGATTCATGTCTGCTCCTTATGGCCATTAGGACCACTTAAAATTTTCGATTTTTGTTCAAAGAAACTTTATGTATGGAGTGATATATTTGAATTTTTTTTTTTTTTTTTACAATTTTATATTTTAATGTGTTATAAAAATATTTTAATTTTTTTAATTAAAATTTAATTTTGATGTAGTATTTTTATTAAAAAATATTTTTTTTATTTTAACAGATCAAGTCACAGCGTGTGGAGCGTATTTAACATTTGTGTGGGCCGTATTTATCTTCACACCCTTGAAGCAACTTAGTAAGAAAAACTTTCTTTATCATAAATAGGTACCCAGCAAAATATATATACTTTTTACCTAGAGGCAACTTTATAAGCATTGCTGAAGCGCATTTATAGTGCATGATTTTTTTTCGAGATGAGCTGCTTAGAAGCAATAGAAATGGATTTTTGAGTTTCGCCGTAGCACTATCAGGTAACAAAATATGTAATATGTCAGAGAATTATCTCAAAATATTAGTATCAGCGATGGAAAAATTGATACGATCGTACTTTTGTTGATATTCAAAAGTACAGTAGTACTCCAGTGAGTAATTTTAAACTCTCACAAGATTAGTCAGTGCGTAGTTGCCTAAAGTTCGTTCTGAAAGAAAACATTTTCAAACGATAATATATTTTGAAGGCAATTTGAAATATTAAATATTTCGAACAGAATTACCGTAAGCAAATTCTTTTCCATTCAGACTTTCGTTTTTGATTTATATTCACATGGTAATTGGAAGTTTATTAAATATTGATGAACAGTATCCTTTGAATGTATTCAAAGTTTTGGAGTTTTTTTATGATAAATAGAATTAATTATAGAAAAACCTTTACCGTATATCGAATTCTTTTTTCAGATTGTTATTATGACTAAAAACAACAAGATTTTATTAAAAAAAAACTTTAAAGTCTGCTATATTCTGTAAACCGAAATCGGTGAAATGAAATTCATAAAAATTAATAATCCGAACTTTGAAGTTATAAGTTATAGTATTAATTTTTAATAAATTTGAAATTAACGGCTCAATTTTAAGAAATATCTTTTAGAGAAATTCTTTCAATTCCAAACCAAAATTCAAGACAGGAGATTTGGATTTCAGAACTGAGAGTAAAAAAAGTAACACGGTTTTTATAAAGATTCAAATTCTTGATTATTTATTAAGAACCTTAATTATGGATTAGAATTTTAGTATTCTGAGGGTAAAAAAAGTACTATTTCAATATTTTCTTGATGCCGAAAAATACTTTCATTTCCATTATAAGAAGTATTATGAGAATGTTGTGATGAGATTTCTCTACACAACTATCTTATAAGATAAACTACAAAAAAAAAAAAAAAAATCATATATACGAAAGTTTTTTGTGTGACTGCATGTGCATTTTGGATATTACTTAAAAAACGATGTAAAACTGTTTTATTTTAATGGTTATTTTACATTAAAAAATATTTTTATTAAAATTGTACTAAAAAGTTCGAATTTCTTCAATAAAAAGCACATCTTCAGTCTGTGATTGATTAAAAATATGATTTAACATGCTATGCTCAAATTTTGGAACCTTTATTCAATTTTAATTGCTTCCAAAAAATGAACAAACTTTCTGCATAAATCTATTCAGTAGCTTCTTATCATTAATTGATGAACATAAATTGAATTGCATTTTTAATAAATTTATAAAAATATATACATATGTATATATTTATTTACAAAAGGTGGCAATTTTTATATTTTAAATAAATATTAAAATGTAAATAAAAATACCTTAAAATTTGTTTAAAAATTAATACACAATATTTAAATTTTATTAAATAGTCTTTAGTCTCATCTTTCTAAAGAAATTAGAACCTTTCAGGAACCTTTCTCTATTGAGTGTATTTGGTTTTCTGTCAATTGCCTAAAAGAGTTAGTTGTAATAAATAAAAAATTATATACAATTATATAAAAAAAAAAGGAAAAATAGCTTCCAAATACTGTTTAAATGTTGTTAGCACATATTTCCCAAAATAAAATAATATTAAAACTAGAGGTGCGTAACCAGTGCAGTTTTTTAAATGAAAATAGTTACGATTTTTCATAAAATCTTAAACCCTATTTCGGGAAGACAATTGTATGGAGGCTAGGTGAAATAGGGGTCAAATCATAACCAGTTTCAAAAGACTTCGTCGTTGTATCGTTCATGATCTTTGTCCACAAGGTTTACATGGAAAGCTACCCAGCCTGCCGGGCATCGTTAGATCGACTAAAAAGTGATTCTGAGACGATTGGTATAATATAATACCCAACTGAACTGCGAAGAACTGGTTAATTTCAACAATAATATCTTAGCTATAAAAGTGAAGTGATTATTGTTAAAAAGTGTCTAAGGAGTGCGCATGTACAAATTTTTGCACATTTTTACTGTACCATTAACTTATTTAGTACCATTAACTTATTTACATTTGTCGTTATTCTCAGCAAAAATGGAAATTGAAAAAAAAAAACACGCAAAGGCTTAATTTAAATTTATAACGAAAAACCATGTCGACCTTGCGTACTGTTACGTTGCGGATCTGATTTGTTCGGCCGACCGCTTTTTTATAGTTAGTACAATCGCTTTATTTTCAGCGCTTTTTAAACCTTCAATGTTTTTAAAGATCACAACTACCAAAGATCACAACTACCAAATTTGTATGCAGAAAAAATAATTTTTTAACAATTATTAATTAAACAATTAATCAGAAATTAAAAATATTTTAAACAATTTTTTAAATTGTATTAATTACTCGGATGCTCAAAAATAAAATTCTGCAACATTTTCATAAAAATCATAATTCTACTCACTGTACCCAGCAGTTTCTGGTGGCTGTCCCGATCTAGTTGCTTGACTGACTACATTCGGGCACCAATAGTAATAGTTACTTTATTAACTACGTGTCTAGTCACTTTAACATGGGCATATCCTAGGAGGAAGTCTATAGCCACCTCCACGACTGCGTGGTTTCACATTTTTGCACACACAATCACTTTAAAATCGACGAAGTGGCACTTTTGTGCGCACACAATAATTTTTTTAGCTACATGAGTTAGTGAACATTTTTTGTTATCTTCTTTTCGACTTCTTGCGCTTACCATAGGGTCAGTAAAGTGTTAATCGTCAAAGATCATTCACAAAATGTACGAAATAGGGTAATAAAAAAATGTGCACATTTAAGTGTGTTTAAATAAAAAGCTATATTTGGATTTAAAAAGCAAATTGCACTGACGTCGTATTATTGCAGTAAAGACAAAAACGGTATTTTCAGACGAGAAGACAAAGTATTAATACTTTTGAAAAATAAAATATTACGTTTTTTATCGGTATGCCAAACATACGATAGAATAATACTTTAGTTCAGAGGTAACACAAAGATTTTATTTTTCTTTCAATATTTTTTTCGTTTTTTGTTTATTTTCTTCTTCAAAAAAATTTTATATAATTTTATTTTTATTAATGTAGGAAAACATTATTGATACATATGAAAATGAACTTAAAAACTTAAAAATAATATTGGTATTTTGAAAAAAAATCGTATTGTTTTCATAATGAAACAAATTATGTTCAGACGAATTTTTGACATATATTAATATGCAGTATTACCTTCCAAAAATATATTTAGTAATTGGTGTGCTTACAGTAATGTACTTTTTTCATTGATATAAGGCGTTAAAACATTTTCCTATGAGATTTTTTACTTTAACTTCTATATATATCGTGTACATATCTTTTGGGATCATCTTTGGAGAAGATATGTCGTTTATTTTTCTGCAGTGGTAGTCATTTGAAAACTTTGAATGCGTCTTTTTTTTGAGTTATGACAGCCTTTAAGTAAATGAGCGATATGTATGTTTCACGTAGGGTCTACACGAGAGATTTTTCTATTATGACAAACGTAAACTTGTTATCATGATAAGAATTTATCACGTGTAGACCACATTTATTTATCAAACAATAAGCGAGGTTTTCCAAATTTGTGTGAATTTTTAATTTTATCCGCTAACGTTGAACGTATTTTTCGACAAATAACGTAAACGAAACTAAAACAAGTAACAGAGAGAAAATATAGTTGTAGTGACCATAATCTAAGAGCAACATATTATGATTGGAACATATGATCACAGCTAAAAATATATATGATTATAAAAAGTAACTGTTATGATTCGAATTTATCATATTGTGTTCGATTTTTTAGTTCGTTTTTTCATGTTATGATTCGAGTTTTTCATAGTATTATGCTATCTTACTACATTATTATCCCATTCCATCAGATTATGATTTCATTTTATTATATTATTATTCCATCTCATATTATTATCCCATTTTATCATATTATTATTCCATCTTATCATATATTAGAATAAAACACATTAATTCAAAATTATTATATTTATAAATTTGTTAATTAATTGACTTCATTTATTTGTGCCATCATATGTTGTGCAAAATAACACGAAATATTTTTTATTCACTAAACCCTTTCATAGTAGTTAAAAACATCAAATATAACAAAACCTAGTCTACTTATATTATTCATGTATAAATTAAATGAGAATTATAATGAAGGTGGAAAACAAACGTTAGAAATTAAATATATTAAAAAACAAACAAGTTATTAATTTTTCAATCATATTTGTATTTGCACATTTCTTTAGTGTAACATTTTATTGTTATGGGAATAATAATATTAATATAGTTTGAAAGCAAAATATAGTTTAAGAAGAAGGAAAAAGATTGATAACATTTAATTATTGTAGAAATAATGATACTTTTTTTATATTAATAAAATTTTGTTTCTGGTAAAAATATTTAAAACATAAAATTTGTGTAGTCAACTATATTAAAATGTGTATGGAATGTAAACATTGAATGATAACACTGAAACAAAAACATTGTTATCATGAACATAGTATTGTTAAAATTGATGAAAATGAGCAATGAGAACATAATATTGTAGTGAAAATGCCGTAACCATGTTTTTTCTCCGCATGAATATTACAGATAATAATATTACTAATAAAATTTATTTAAAAAAACTGTTGCAACAAGGAAGAGTACATAACTAAAAAATTATGTTTACGTTTGAATTTTTTGAATTTAATTCTATACTTCGTAAATTCAATATCTCAAATTTTAAAATTTTTAAGGAGAGTTAAAAATCTGTTTAAAAAATCAAAAATTTTTGTGGAAATGTTATTTTTTTGTCAACTATATTTACAAAACTGATATTCGTAGGAAAATACCGATCAGTTTAATTATTGATTTGTTTAATTATTGATTAGTTTAATTTAATGAGTAAATAATTTAAAAAATGTTTTATATCGACTTAAGATGTTTTGTCAAAAGGCCACATATATAATTTAAAAGAAGAGTTTAGTGGTATAATTTATTTTAAATATTGTCTTCTTAAACTAAATTTAAATTTATTTATGAAAACAACATATTTTTTTTTTTTGCTATTTTTTTATATTTTTTTGTGACAATTTTGACCCATTTAGGTCTGTTCGAAATACCCCTCCCACAACTTGAAATATAAACCATTGAAAAATATTGATATTATATTCCACCCCTCATAGCATGTTCCCTGAGAAACAACTGGGTATACCCTATATAGTTCTGAGATCTACTCCCTTAGAGCTTTCACCCGATGTGTCACAACCCCATTCAGGTCTGTTCGAAAAGGCCCTTCCACAACTTGAAATATAAACCATTGAAAAATATTGATATTATATTCCACCCCTCGTAGCATGTTCCCTGAGATACAACTGGGTATACCCTATACAGTTCTGAGATCTACTCCCCTAGATCTTTCATCCAATGTATCACAACCCCATTCGGGTCTATCGTAAATGCCCCCCCACAACATGGAATATATGAGTCTGAAATATGAATGATTGTATTCCACCCCTCGTAGCATGTTCCCTGAGATACAACTGGGTATACCCTATACAGTTCTGAGATCTACTCCCCTAGAGCTTTCATCCAATGTATCACAACCCCATTCAGGTCTGACGTAAATGCCCCCCCACAACATGGAATATATATGTTTGAAATGTGAATGATTGTATTCCACCCCTCGTAGCATGGTCCCTGAGAAACAACTGGGTATACCCTATATAGTTCTGAGATCTACTCCCTTAGAGCTTTCACCCGATGTGTCACAACCCCATTCAGGTCTGTCATAAATGCCCCCCCCCCACAACATGGAATATATATGTTTGAAATATGAATGATTGTATTCCACCCCTCGTAGCATGTTCCCTGAGAAACAACTGGGTATACCCTATATAGTTCTAAGATCTACTCCCTTAGAGCTTTCACCCGATGTGTCACAACCCCATTCAGGTCTGTCATAAATGCCCCCCCCCACAACATGGAATATATATGTTTGAAATATGAATGATTGTATTCCACCCCTCGTAGCATGTTCCCTGAGAAGCAACTGGGTATACCCTATATAGTTCTGAGATCTATTCCCTTAGAGCTTTAACCCGATGTGTCACAACCCCATTCAGGTCTCTCATAAATGCCCCCCCCCACAACATGGAATATATATGTTTGAAATATGAATGATTGTATTCCACCCCTCGTAGCATGTTCCCTGAGAAACAACTGGGTATACCCTATATAGTTCTGAGATCTACTCCCTTCGAGCTTTCACCTGATGTGTCACAACCCCATTCAGGTCTGTCGTAAATGCCCCCCCCCACAACATGGAATATATATGTTTGAAATATGAATGATTGTATTCCACCCCTCGTAGCATGTTCCCTGAGAAACAACTGGGTATACCCTATATAGTTCTGAGATCTACTCCCTTAGAGCTTTCACCTGATGTGTCACAACCCCATTCAGGTCTGTCGTAAATGCCCCCCCCCACAACATGGAATATATATGTTTGAAATATGAATGATTGTATTCCACCCCTCGTAGCATGTTCCCTGAGAAACAACTGGGTATACCCTATATAGTTCTGAGATCTACTCCCTTAGAGCTTTCACCCGATGTGTCACAACCCGATTCAGGTCTGTCGTAAATGCCCCCCCACAACATGGAATATATATGTTTGAAATATGAATGATTGTATTCCACCCCTCGTAGCATGTTACCTGAGAAACAACTGGGTATACCCTATATAGTTCTGAGATCTACTCCCTTAGAGCTTTCACCCGATGTGTCACAACCCCATTCAGGTCTGTCGTAAATACCCCCCCCCCCCACACAACATGGAATATATGTGTATGAAATATGAATAATTATATTCCACCCCTCGTAGCATGTTCCCTCAGAAACAACTGGGTATACCCTATACAGTTCTGAGATCTACTCCCCTAGAGCTTTCATCCAATGTATTACAACCCCATTCAGGTCTGTCGTAAATGCCCCCCCACAACATGGAATATATAAGTTTGAAATATGAATGATTGTTTTCCACCCCTCGTAGCATGTTTCCTGAGAAACAACTGGGTATACCCTATATAGTTCTGAGATCTACTCCCTTAGCGCTTTCACCCGATGTGTCACAACCCCATTCAGGTCTGTTCGAAATACCCCTCCCACAACTTGAAATATAAACCATTGAAAAATATTGATATTATATTCCACCCCTCATAGCATGTTCCCTGAGAAACAACTGGGTATACCCTATATAGTTCTGAGATCTACTCCCTTAGCGCTTTCACCCGATGTGTCACAACCCCATTCAGGTCTGTTCGAAAAGGCCCTTCCACAACTTGAAATATAAACCATTGAAAAATATTGATATTATATTCCACCCCTCGTAGCATGTTCCCTGAGAAACAACTGGGTATACCCTATATAGTTCTGAGATCTACTCCCTTAGAGCTTTCACCCGATGTGTCACAACCCGATTCAGGTCTGTCGTAAATGCCCCCCCCACAACATGGAATATATATGTTTGAAATATGAATGATTGTATTCCACCCCTCGTAGCATGTTACCTGAGAAACAACTGGGTATACCCTATATAGTTCTGAGATCTACTCCCTTAGCGCTTTCACCCGATGTGTCACAACCCCATTCAGGTCTGTTCGAAATACCCCTCCCACAACTTGAAATATAAACCATTGAAAAATATTGATATTATATTCCACCCCTCGTAGCATGTTCCCTGAGAAACAACTGTGTATACCCTATACAGTTCTGAGATCTACTCCCCTAGAGCTTTCATCCAATGTATCACAACCCCATTCAGGTCTATCGTAAATGCCCCCCCACAACATGGAATATATAAGTCTGAAATATGAATGATTGTATTCCACCCTCGTAGCATGTTCCCTGAGATACAACTGGGTATACCCTATACAGTCCTGAGATCTACTCCCCTAGAGCTTTCATCCAATGTATCACAACCCCATTCAGGTCTGACGTAAATGCCCCCCCACAACATGGAATATATATGTTTGAAATATGAATGATTGTATTCCACCCCTCGTAGCATGGTCCCTGAGAAACAACTGGGTATACCCTATATAGTTCTGAGATCTACTCCCTTAGAGCTTTCACCCGATGTGTCACAACCCCATTCAGGTCTGTCATAAATGCCCACCCCCCCACAACATGGAATATATATATTTGAAATATGAATGATTGTATTCCACCCCTCGTAGCATGTTCCCTGAGAAACAACTGGGTATACCCTATATAGTTCTAAGATCTACTCCCTTAGAGCTTTCACCCGATGTATCACAACCCCATTCAGGTCTGTCATAAATGCCCCCCCCCACAACATGGAATATATATGTTTGAAATATGAATGATTGTATTCCACCCCTCGTAGCATGTTCCCTGAGAAGCAACTGGGTATACCCTATATAGTTCTGAGATCTACTCCCTTAGAGCTTTCACCCGATGTGTCACAACCCCATTCAGGTCTGTCATAAATGCCCCCCCCCCCCCACAACATGGAATATATATGTTTGAAATATGAATGATTGTATTCCACCCCTCGTAGCATGATCCCTGAGAAACAACTGGGTATACCCTATATAGTTCTGAGATCTACTCCCTTAGAGCTTTCACCCGATGTGTCACAACCCCATTCAGGTCTGTCATAAATGCCCCCCCCCCACAACATGGAATATATATGTTTGAAATATGAATGATTGTATTCCACCCCTCGTAGCATGTTCCCTGAGAAGCAACTGGGTATACCCTATATAGTTCTGAGATCTACTCCCTTAGAGCTTTCACCCGATGTGTCACAACCCCATTCACGTCTGTCATAAATGCCCCCCCCCCCACAACATGGAATATATATGTTTGAAATATGAATGATTGTATTCCACCCCTCGTAGCATGTTCCCTGAGAAGCAACTGGGTATACCCTATATAGTTCTGAGATCTACTCCCCTAGAGCTTTCATCCAATGTATTACAACCCCATTCAGGTCTGTCGTAAATGCCCCCCCACAACATGGAATATATAAGTCTGAAATATGAATGATTGTTTTCCACCCCTCGTAGCATGTTTCCTGAGAAACAACTGGGTATACCTTATATAGTTCTGAGATCTACTCCCTTAGCGCTTTCACCCGATGTGTCGCAACCCCATTCAGGTCTGTCATAAATGCCCCCCCCCCACAACATGGAATATATATGTTTGAAATATGAATGATTGTATTCCACCCCTCGTAGCATGTTCCCTGAGAAAACTGGGTATACCCTATATACTTCTGAGATCTACTCCCTTAGAGCTTTCACCTGATGTGTCACAACCCCATTCAGGTCTGTCGTAAATGCCCCCCCCACAACATGGAATATATATGTTTGAAATATGAATGATTGTATTCCACCCCTCGTAGCATGTTCCCTGAGAAACAACTGGGTATACCCTATATAGTTCTGAGATCTACTCCCTTAGAGCTTTCACCCGATGTGTCACAACCCGATTCTGGTCTGTCGTAAATGCCCCCCCCCCCACAACATGGAATATATATGTTTGAAATATGAATGATTGTATTCCACCCCTCGTAGCATGTTACCTGAGAAACAACTGGGTATACCCTATATAGTTCTGAGATCTACTCCCTTAGAGCTTTCACCCGATGTGTCACAACCCCATTCAGGTCTGTCGTAAATACCCCCCCCCCCCACACAACATGGAATATATGTGTATGAAATATGAATAATTATATTCCACCCCTCGTAGCATGTTCCCTGAGAAACAACTGGGTATACCCTATACAGTTCTGAGATCTGCTCCCCTAGAGCTTTCATCCAATGTATTACAACCCCTTTCAGGTCTGTCGTAAATGCCCCCCCACAACATGGAATATATAAGTTTGAAATATGAATGATTGTTTTCCACCCCTCGTAGCATGTTTCCTGAGAAACAACTGGGTATACCCTATATAGTTCTGAGATCTACTCCCTTAGCGCTTTCACCCGATGTGTCACAACCCCATTCAGGTCTGTTCGAAATACCCCTCCCACAACTTGAAATATAAACCATTGAAAAATATTGATATTATATTCCACCCCTCATAGCATGTTCCCTGAGAAACAACTGGGTATACCCTATATAGTTCTGAGATCTACTCCCTTAGCGCTTTCACCAGATGTGTCACAACCCCATTCAGGTCTGTTCGAAAAGGCCCTTCCACAACTTGAAATATAAACCATTGAAAAATATTGATATTATATTCCACCCCTCGTGGCATGTTCCCTGAGAAACAACTGTGTATACCCTATACAGTTCTGAGATCTACTCCCCTAGAGCTTTCATCCAATGTATCACAACCCCATTCAGGTCTATCGTAAATGCCCCCCCACAACATGGAATATATAAGTCTGAAATATGAATGATTGTATTCCACCCCTCGTAGCATGTTCCCTGAGATACAACTGGGTATACCCTATACAGTTCTGAGATCTACTCCCCTAGAGCTTTCATCCAATGTATCACAACCCCATTCAGGTCTGACGTAAATGCCCCCCCACAACATGGAATATATATGTTTGAAATATGAATGATTGTATTCCACCCCTCGTAGCATGGTCCCTGAGAAACAACTGGGTATACCCTATATAGTTCTGAGATCTACTCCCTTAGAGCTTTCACCCGATGTGTCACAACCCCATTCAGGTCTGTCATAAATGCCCACCCCCCCACAACATGGAATATATATATTTGAAATATGAATGATTGTATTCCACCCCTCGTAGCATGTTCCCTGAGAAACAACTGGGTATACCCTATATAGTTCTAAGATCTACTCCCTTAGAGCTTTCACCCGATGTATCACAACCCCATTCAGGTCTGTCGTAAATACCCCCCCCCCCCCACACAACATGGAATATATGTGTATGAAATATGAATAATTATATTCCACCCCTCGTAGCATGTTCCCTGAGAAACAACTGGGTATACCCTATATAGTTCTGAGATCTACTCCCTTAGAGCTTTCACCCTATGTGACACAACCCCATTCAGGTCTGTCATAAATGCCCCCCCCCCCCCCCACAACATGGAATATATATGTTTGAAATATGAATGATTGTATTCCACCCCTCGTAGCATGATCCCTGAGAAACAACTGGGTATACCCTATATAGTTCTGAGATCTACTCCCTTAGAGCTTTCACCTGATGTGTCACAACCCCATTCAGGTCTGTCGTAAATGCCCCCCCACAACATGGAATATATATGTTTGAAATATGAATGATTGTATTCCACCCCTCGTAGCATGTTCCCTGAGAAACAACTGGGTATACCCTATATAGTTCTGAGATCTACTCCCTTAGAGCTTTCACCCGATGTGTCACAACCCGATTCAGGTCTGTCGTAAATGCCCCCCCACAACATGGAATATATATGTTAGAAATATGAATGATTGTATTCCACCCCTCGTAGCATGTTACCTGAGAAACAACTTGGTATACCCTATATAGTTCTGAGATCTACTCCCTTAGAGCTTTCACCCGATGTGTCACAACCCCATTCAGGTCTGTCGTAAATACCCCCCCCCCACACAACATGTAATATATGTGTATGAAATATGAATAATTATATTCCACCCCTCGTAGCATGTTCCCTGAGAAACAACTGGGTATACCCTATACAGTTCTGAGATCTACTCCCCTAGAGCTTTCATCCAATGTATTACAACCCCATTCAGGCCTGTCGTAAATGCCCCCCCACAACATGGAATATATAAGTGTGAAATATGAATGATTGTTTTCCACCCCTCGTAGCATGTTTCCTGAGAAACAACTGGGTATACCCTATATAGTTCTGAGATCTACTCCCTTAGAGCTTTCACCCGATGTGTCACAACCCCATTCAGGTCTGTCATAAATGCCCCCCCCCACAACATGGAATATATATGTTTGAAATATGAATGATTGTATTCCACCCCTCGTAGCATGTTCCCTGAGAAACAACTGGGTATACCCTATATAGTTCTGAGATCTACTCCCTTAGAGCTTTCACCTGATGTGTCACAACCCCATTCAGGTCTGTCGTAAATGCCCTCCCACAACATGGAATATATATGTTTGAAATATGAATGATTGTATTCCACCCCTCGTAGCATGTTCCCTGAGAAACAACTGGGTATACCCTATATAGTTCTGAGATCTACTCCCTTAGAGCTTTCACCCGATGTGTCACAACCCGATTCAGGTCTGTCGTAAATACCCCCCCACAACATGGAATATATATGTTAGAAATATGAATGATTGTATTCCACCCCTCGTAGCATGTTACCTGAGAAACAACTGGGTATACCCTATATAGTTCTGAGATCTACTCCCTTAGAGCTTTCACCCGATGTGTCACAACCCCATTCAGGTCTGTCGTAAATACCCCCCCCCACACAACATGGAATATATGTGTATGAAATATGAATAATTATATACCACCCCTCGTAGCATGTTCCCTGAGAAACAACTGGGTATACCCTATACAGTTCTGAGATCTACTCCCCTAGAGCTTTCATCCAATGTATTACAACCCCATTCAGGTCTGTCGTAAATGCCCCCCCACAACATGGAATATATAAGTTTGAAATATGAATGATTGTTTTCCACCCCTCGTAGCATGTTTCCTGAGAAACAACTGGGTATACCCTATATAGTTCTGAGATCTACTCCCTTAGCGCTTTCACCCGATGTGTCACAACCCCATTCAGGTCTGTTCGAAATACCCCTCCCACAACTTGAAATATAAACCATTGAAAAATATTGATATTATATTCCACCCCTCATAGCATGTTCCCTGAGAAACAACTGGGTATACCCTATACAGTTCTGAGATCTACTCCCCTATAGCTTTCATCCAATGTATCACAACCCCATTCAGGTCTGACGTAAATGCCCCCCACAACATGGAATATATATGTTTGAAATATGAATGATTGTATTCCACCCCTCGTAGCATGGTCTCTGAGAAACAACTGGGTATACCCTATATGGTTTGAGATCTACTCCCTTAGAGCTTTCACCCGATGTGTCACAACCCCATTCAGGTCTGTCATAAATGCCCCCCCCCCACAACATGGAATATATATGTTTGAAATATGAATGATTGTATTCCACCCCTCGTAGCATGTTCCCTGAGAAACAACTGGGTATACCCTATATAGTTCTGAGATCTACTCCCTTAGAGCTTTCACCCGATGTGTCACAACCCCATTCAGGTCTGTCATAAATGCCCCCCCCACAACATGGAATATATATGTTTGAAATATGAATGATTGTATTCGACCCCTCGTAGCATGTTCCCTGAGAAACAACTGGGTATACCCTATATAGTTCTGAGATCTACTCCCTTAGAGCTTTCACCCGATGTGTCACAACCCCATTCAGGTCTGTCATAAATGCCCCCCCCACAACATGGAATATATATGTTTGAAATATGAATGATTGTATTCCACCCCTCGTAGCATGTTCCCTGAGAAACAACTGGGTATACCCTATATAGTTCTGAGATCTACTTCCTTAGAGCTTTCACCTGATGTGTCACAACCCCATTCAGGTCTGTCGTAAATGCCCCCGCCACAACATGGAATATATATGTTTGAAATATGAATTATTGTATTCCACCCCTCGTAGCATGTTCCCTGAGAAACAACTGGGTATACCCTATATAGTTCTGAGATCTACTCCCTTAGAGCTTTCACCTGATGTGTCACAACCCCATTCAGGTCTGTCGTAAATGCCCCCCCCACAACATGGAATATATATGTTTGAAATATGAATGATTGTATTCCACCCCTCGTAGCATGTTCCCTGAGAAACAACTGGGTATACCCTATATAGTTCTGAGATCTACTCCCTTAGAGCTTTCACCCGATGTGTCACAACCCGATTCAGGTCTGTCGTAAATGCCCCCCCACAACATGGAATATATATGTTTGAAATATGAATGATTGTATTCCACCCCTCGTAGCATGTTACCTGAGAAACAACTGGGTATACCCTATACAGTTCTGAGATCTACTCCCCTAGAGCTTTCATCCAATGTATTACAACCCCATTCAGGTCTGTCGTAAATACCCCCCCCTACACAACATGGAATATATGTGTATGAAATATGAATAATTATATTCCACCCCTCGTAGCATGTTCCCTGAGAAACAACTGGGTATACCCTATATAGTTCTGAGATCTACTCCCTTAGCGCTTTCACCCGATGTGTCACAACCCCATTCAGGTCTGTCGTAAATGCCTCCCCCCCACACAACTTGGAATATATGTGTATGAAATATGAATACTTATATTCCACCCCTCGTAGCATGTCTCCTGAGAAACAACTGGGTATGCCCTATATAGTTTTGAAATCTACTCCCTTAGAGCTTTCATCCGATGTATCACAACCCCATTCAGGTCTGTCCAAAAAGCCCCCCATTCAGGTGTGAATTTATAAGAATTTTCGCAAAGTTCCGACCCTCGTAGTATCTTCCCTAAGAAATAAGTGAATATTGTCTAAACAGTTTTGGGTTCTACTCCTCCAGACCTTTAATTTGATGTACCATAACCCCATTCAGGTATGGCCAAAATCACAATATGGCCCCCTGTTTCTTAGACTTATTGAATTTTGCTAAAATTCAGCACCTCATAGCATGTCTCCTGAGAAACAAACGGGTATACTCTGTGCAGTTTTGAGTTCTACTCCTCTAGAGCTTTCACGTGATATATCACAACCCCATTTAGGTCTGTCCGAACTGGCCCGCAATGTGGCCTAAATATGGGTGTTTTTGTTGCAACACAATTTTATTCTGGAGACATATTTTTTAATATTTTTTGTTTAAAATTTTAAACAGTTATGTTTTATTTAATAAAACATTAAAATGTATTTTTATAAACGCTTTTTTCCGTAAAAAAAAGTCATATTAAATAAACTCAACTTACTTTACAGTGTTTGGAATATATTTAACAGACATGTGGGACGTATCTAACTGACGAATTTATCAGGTTGAGAAGGGTTGAGACGATCTACCAGCAAATTTCCCATCATCTTTTTGACGTTGCTGCGACATAGATTTCTTGAGTTGATGATCCACGATTTTTGACGAATTAACGACATTATTGCCTTAGATCCAGCATGATAGTTGCTAATATGTCGATGGCGTACATAACAGCTGACTAAGTGATTTTTACTAGGCAAAATTAGAAGATGCTTTTGACCTTCCTAGATTGACGCTTACACCAAGCCACCACCAACTTTGGCCAAATTGAGGCCATTTGATGAATCAAGGAAGGGGTTGAGACACTTTAGAGCACCTTTAGGATCCTTTTTCTTTAGAGCACGATTTAAATGTTCTTGAAAAAGAAGTTTCTGGACGTTAAAGACAATACGAAATAAACATTTTCTAATTCTTGAGGCTGCAAAGAATCAGAACAAAAAATATTAGTTTTTTATTTATGGACAAAATGAAGTATTCAGGCGACAATACGAACGATTTTTAAATACGAACTATATCTTGCGACCGAATTCAAAATGTAGTTAGATTTTACTTCGAGGCACAGTGAAGTTTTACGTTTTTCTCTATCGATTTCTTGTTGATTTTCTTCGGATAATTTATCCATTTTATTAGGAGGCCATTGAGCGGGATTTTAAGCCAAGATAATAAATTGAGATCTGAGACAAAAGATTTCCAAGCTGAGTATAGTTTTTGAGGCGTAGATTCATCCCAACCAAGTTTTAGAATCCATAATTCTTGCATGATGATCTTTGACTTTATAATAAGTGGTGCCAAGAGTCCTAGGGGATCGAAAATAGATCACGAGAGCGACAAAATTATTCGTTTGGTAATTTTTTCCTCCATTTAACCTTTAGGCGAAAAAGAAAATAGGAAAATATCTTTTTGTTGATCCCATGTAATACCAAGAGCACTAGTAACAGCAGAGTCATCAATATTCAAATTTTTGGTAGTTTTATCATCTTGAAAATCTTTATGATTTGAGTGCCATTTATCTAATTGAAAATAACGTTTACTTAGAACTTCATTTACCTCCTTCTTAATCTGAGTAAATTCTTCTATTGTCCCAGCCCCATCTAGGAAATCATCAACTTAAAATGAAGACTTTGTTGTCTTTGCGCCAAGTTCATATTGGTCCATATAATGATCTGCAAGATAATGAATACACTTCATATAAGCTGGCATTCCGTAGGTAAATGTATTTTGCTGATATGTACGAATTTCTTTTTTCTCTGAATTTCTCCACACAATGTATTGAAATTTACGATTATGGGAGCCAATAAGGATCTGGCGACACATTTTGACTATATCAGCTATAATAACGTAAGCGAAAACGAAGTAGAATTTTGTACAACTTGTCTTGAATAGTTGGACTAATCATAAGAATGTCATTCAAAGATTTATGGAACGATGAGGGACACGAAGCATCGAACAGTAATCTTAGACCTATATATGTCCACAATCTTCATATGCCTTCATAAAAGCGACATATTGTGATTCTAGGATGTTGCCTCGAGCAAACCGTCTCTCCTGTGATGCAAATCTTTTAAAAGCCATATTTCGAGAGAGGCCTAAATTGTCAGGGGATTCTTTGAAGGGCAATTTAATAACAATTCTACCAGAAGCTTCACGTCAAACTGTATTATTAAAAAATGTTTCACAATCAACTAACTCTGGAGTCAAAACAGTTGGACCAGATTCAACTTCTTGGATTTCACACAAACGTTGTAATTTTAAATCGACCTCGAGAGCATACAAGAATAACTAGAACCTTTGGAATGATTTGAATTATAACGACCAGCAACTATCCATCCAAAAAGTGTTTTTTTTTTTAATTTGAACAAATTAGAATCAAGTTTTATTTGATCAATCAACAAAATATCGAAGAAAGTTTCAGTACCAATAAGTAAGTCGATTCATTTGGGTTTGAAAAAGTTTTCGTCGGTAAGCTGGGTGTTTGGAAGCAAATTCCAAGACGAGACATCTAATTCTGAATCAGGTTGATACAAAATATGAGGGGTCACACAAAACGAAAGAGGCACTTCAAAATCAATGAAAGGAGATTTGTGGACAACCTATATTTGCTTTTGCTATGTGTGTTACCATTACTAGCGACTTCAGTAGTTTGTTTTTTGTGACACCAGCAAAGGACAAAACGAACAACAGCTTATGACAAACCTTCAACGCCGGCACCCTCACGAGTGGTTCCCAGAGAAACAACGTCGATAAAGGTAAGGCAGGCAAGATGACAACAGGAAGAGGGAGCTGTGCAACAACGACGATAAAAACAGGAACAGCGAAGACGGAGCAAATAAATCGCACCAGTCCAGCAACTGCAACGATCATACACATACCCGCAAACCGGGGACAGACAACAGCGACAAGGAGAGCAACAAGAGCACTACTGCAAGGAACACCACTACAGTTGCTCATATAGGAGCCGCCTCCACTACTCATGTCTCCTTCTTCTCCTATTAAATACTTTCCGGGCGAAATCGCCCATCCTCCCGAACGTCCGCACGTCCTCTAAAGCCCTACTATAATCCCAACCTACCCCAGTATGAGCTATTCCCATACTATCTAAACTCCTAACGTCTTCATAATAATGGCATTCAGTCAGTACATGCCATATCTGAGAATAACGTTGCCAGTCCGAATGAGCGGAGGACGGCCCCGCGATAACTTGCCCTTAAGCAGCATTATCTCGGTTTTGTCCATCGCCACTTCGACGCCTGAACGACCGCTCCACTCACATACATCACGCATGGCCTGCGCACCCCTGCTTTCTAGATCAGCACGAGACTGACCCTCGACAAGGATGAGCAAGAAATCCGCATACGCACACACCTTGAAGGAACGCCCGAGCTGCGCCAACAGAGGATCCATCATAAGGTTCCAAATAAATGGACCACAGATGGAACCCTGCGGACACCCACGAGTGACGTCCCTCCAAACCGTGTCGCTGGCACCTACGACACAAGCCCGTCTGTCGCTGAAGTAGCTCCTCCAGAGGGCTAGCTCCCGACAGCCCACTTCCTCCAGCCTTCTAAAGACGCTACTCCACGACAGGTAGTCAAAAGCACCCTTGAAGTCAACGAAAATGCCAAGAACGTACTTGGCCGAAGACTCGCTAACGCTCCTACGCACGTGCAGCCAGGCATCCTCAACGCCCCTACCCTCCCTAAAACCAAACTGGAACTCAGAAGGTCCCTCGCTGGCGTCCTCCCTCAGTCGAGACACCATAATTCCTTCCAGCACTTTTGCAAGTACCGGAAGGAGACTGATGCCCCGATAAGAGCGAGGATTACTCCTCACCCTATCAGGAGACTTCAAGAGGACTACAACGCGAGCGCGCTTCCAAGCTCCGGGGAAATAGCCCTCACTAAGACACTTCCCAAAGACCGACTCCAAATATTCGGGTATGGCCTTCCAGATGCTTTTACACATCTCTCCAATCATACCGTCAACACCCGGAGACTTTCTACTTCTGACCCGACAAATACTGTCCACGACTTCCGATCTCTCCAAGTTTGGAGGATCGACCATCTCCCTAATGAGAGGAGAGTGGTCAACCGGTTCCGCACTTGGGAAGAAAACCCCCAGAAGTTCGTCAGTACATTCCCTCCAAGTCGACAATGTAACATTGCCTACCTGAAGAGAAGCTAAGTCAGCCAGCCTATCCTTCCTACCCCTACACACCCGGTAAACCCTGCCCCAGGGGTCATCCCTATTGTCACGTACGAAACTCCTCCAATCGTCCTCTTTCACCTTGACAATTCTGTCTTTGTACGTCCTAAGAGCAGACCGATAAATAGCTTCACGCTGCGCAAGATCATCAGCGCCGACACGTCTGGCCCTCTGGAAATGAATCCGGAGTTGCCTGACGGACCTTCGCGTCTGATCAAGTTCGCGAGTCCACCAACTGACCTTGCCCGGCCTTGTCTTTCGACGCCGGCCAAGCAAGGAGTCATTTTCCAAACACATCCACTGATCTATCTTACTGACCTGGTCATCAATCGTCAGTGCCCTAAAGTCTTCAATCGACTGTATCGCAGCAGTCTCCCTAACAAATTCCGAGTAAAGGTTCCAGTCCACCTCGCGATCCCTCCACCTTCTAAGAGGTGCTGTCTCCCCAGTTCGTCTGTGGTAAGAAAGCCCAATTCCTATCAGATTATGGTCACTAACACCCCAATTGTCACACACCCTCCACCTAGATCTAAAAACAGTCATCGCCACCCCATTTGCAGCTGTCACGTCTATGTCACTAACTCCCATCGGGCCATCAAAAGTATAATGGTCACTCGGCTCATTCAACACAACGACACTCTTTGTGACCAGCCACTCACTAAGCATTACTCCTCGTACATAGTTCTGATGAGCAGGAGCTAACCTACCCATTTTTGAGAACCACATACGAGAGCATGCGTTTTCGTCAAGGCCTAGGATTACAGTATAACTACTCGCGAGGAGTAGCACCGAATCCATATAACTTAAATATGGCTATAAAGGCCCCCCGAACCTACAATAGATGCTCACTAAGAACATCCTCCCAAAACCCCCCTCTACTGAAACGCATACCCCCCACTGACTACTACTAACGACTGTACAGTCAATGTCCCTGTCATTCACAATTACTGCTGAGTTTCCCCCACTGTCCGTAAAAACTCGCATACCCCCCGGCAAACCCCTAATAAGACCACCCGCAGTATACGGCTCCTGCACGAGTGCAAAAGTCGCTCCCAAGTCACATATCGCCTGCCCGAGTTCGCAGATCACCGTATATGACCGCTGACAGTTAAGCTGCAAGATTCCAAGTTCCTGATCCATTTCAGTGGCGTGTGTTCGCCCTGGCGACTATGGCGCTGTAGACCGGACAAGCGGTCGACATCATCAAGTGTCCGGACGGGAGTCCCTTAAATGCGCAGTTGCGACAGTACACGTCATTTGTGCAGCGTGACGCCAGATGGCCAGCCTCTCCACAAATGCGGCACACACCCTCCTTCATCCTGCACTCCCGTACCATATGGTCGAAGCCCAGGCATTTATAGCAGCTCGGAACAGCATCATGTGGTCGAACCAGGAAACTAAACCACTTGATGTAGCAACGGCCATTGTCCAGCGAAAGCTGCATGGCCTCGCTACACCCTTCCAGCACCACATTCACAGGACCACCTGTAGGCTTCCACGGACCAGTCACCAGGCGCACAGATTTGCGGAAGACCTCAGGAGACATCCTATGCTTGTAATTCCAAGCATAAAGCCCCTCCATGAACTCATCCGGGGTGATCTCCGGATGCACCCTCTGCACCACCACTTTCGGACCAAGTTTGTCCCTTATGAACACCTCCAACCCAACCTCTCCGAACTTCGCATTGGCAGCCACCTTCTCCCTTTCTGCGACTGACGGGGTCCTTATGACCGCACCGCCCTCACGTAACGGCCGTAGCTCGTGTACGCGTACCCCAAGAGTGGGGCCCACCTCCGAGACGACTTTCTCAACGACCTCCTTTGACGACAACCCCTTCACAACTACCGACCAAGTATCGACCGGTTTCGGGGTGGACACCTGAGCTGCAGGCGTCTGCGCCGGAACCTGCGCACGTCTGGGCACCATCGGCATAGAAGTGGCCTTTGAGGCCACCGCCGGAACACCACCACCTCCAGACTCATATACGTCGAGTCATCCTCGAAGTCGCTCGTTCTCGGCCACTAGTCGCATGAGGAGAGACTCATACCTCCCCGAGTGTTCAAGGACACTCTTCGCCAAGCCGGCAGAGACACCGTCAACCATGACCTCCTCCAGGAGGCTCGTCGTGACGGCCTTCATCTCACCTATTACACCCGGCTCCATAACAGTAAAACCTCTCTTCCTAGGCCTGCCTTCGCGCCTTTCTTTGCCGCCAGCAACATTAGCAGCAGGCGCAGCATCAGCAGCAGCCAAAGGGGCAACACCAGCAGCAGCAGCACGAGCAGCAAGCGGCGTACCCGGCTTAAAACGTTTGCCCTCATCGTCCGCCTCAGTGCTGGATAGCTCACTCTCAGTGTGCCTTACGCGCACTGAAAGAGTCGGCGGGCCCATGGTCGCGTCCGTGGCGGCCTCCGAATGATCAGAGGCATCGCCCTTCCCCTTCCTCCTTCTGGCAGGCGGCATAGCCGACCCAGAAACTACCGAAATTTCAAATTCAAATTTCCACCTACCTTACAATCTGCAGCTGGCGGGTACTCAATTGTACACTGCTGTACCAACAGGTGCGAAATAGCACTGTATTACCAAATAAAAATTGGTAATGCAGTTCTGTACTGCCTTACCCTGAAAATTTTCACACACAGCACGAACGCCTTACCGACAATGGTAATGCAGTTTTGCACTGCCTTACCCTTGGAAATGTCCCACACGGTATGAGCCGCCTTACCGACGATGGTAATGCAGTTCGACATTGCCTTACATACGGCCTTGGACTGCCTTATCTACGGCCTTGGACTGCCTTACCGATACACTGCCTTATCGACCTCAAGTGCGATTTCAGTCTTGGACTGCCTTACCGACACGTCCTTAATCTGCCTTACCGACACTGCAGTAGAGATACCCTCTGGCAACCCTGATAGTCTCGTCTATCTATACTGGCAACACTCACCGCCGGAGTTTGCCCTTCACGCCGGAGTTTGACCTTGAAAAAATTCTGTCCAGCGGAGCACCCGATCAGCGGAGTCTCAACTAGAAAAATCTCAAAAAATCGCACACGCACTAACACTACCGCACTTCAAAACCCGAAAAAACACTTTTAAAATTATCCGCACAAACGACCGATCACTTCAAAAGTTAACATTCGAATGACTAAATGTGGGCAATTTGATCTGGGGAAATTTATGGTTGGCAACAGAGAAACAAATTGCGGAATCCGACATCGTCGTAATATGAATATCCTCATCAAGCTGCGATTGTATATTCATTTTCGCTGCGAAGTACAAATCCTCAATTTCGGGCCTACAGTTGTCGTCTTTGTCATATTTTTCAATTTGGGTTTGATAAGTCAATATTTATTTGAAATATGACTCTAAGATACCCAAGCGGCACTTCAATTCAGCAGAAGAAAATGTCCTGCCATCACCCCTACCATTGATTTCAATTCGATTCTTTATGCGGGTTGTACTTCTTTCTTTATGCGGGTTATACTTTTTACTTCTTCCAACGACATCGTAATTTTTTTTAGCACTTGAACCACAAAAAGCACAATTTCTCTTTTAAAAAATTAACCACAAAATGTCCAAATAATTTTTTAGTAAAATGGCGACACGATTTTTTTAAGCACACGTATGGCGTAAGATTTTTTTCCAACAGGAAAGTATTCCAACGAAAAGTCTAGAGTTTTCCACGGACCGTACTACGAAAAATTAAGACAAATTTTTAAATTAACTCGTGCCCCACGTTGGGCGCCAAAATGTACGATAAGAAGTTGTTTTCTTATCGGCAGCAATGTAAAGCAAATCAGTTTCTTTGAATTGTTATTTATATTGCTACTGTTATTTATATTGCGCATGTTGGGTCGAGTAATTATTTTAGTAATACCAAAGAACTTGTGACCGCGAAACGCGAGAAAAAATAAAAGATGTTGCGCTTTTGATGTCAACTATAACAATAACTTTTTTATTTACAAAGTCTTAAACTAAAGTTAAACAAGCGATCATAATAATAAGTAAATAAATAAGTGTTGATATTCTATGTTGAGAGACAAATGAAAGATATTCACCACTGGTAATGTACATACATATGCGAAAAACAAAACAATAAATATAATATGTACCTATGTTGAATTCTTGTTTACAACAACAATAATATTAATTATGAGATGTAAATACAAAGCAAAATACGAAAACAAATATAAGCTAACGGTTAATTATTATTATTTCTATAAGTTTAAACAAATATTAAAATAATAATTATGGTGAATGAAATGCGCAATGTATTATGTCATAACTTTACAGGCGAAGCAAAAAAAAACTATCTAAAATCAAAATTAATTGTGCTACAAACAACATTTTTGAGTTTTTAAATTCTTAAATATCGCCCAGCAACTGGACGGCCTGCTGGATATCCGTTCATGCAAATCTTGTGCACAAAGTACAGGTCGCAATTTTAAAGGTAATTGGATGAAATTTGGCTCATATGATTATTTGGAAAAACGACGAAGCCTATTAAAATTGGAATAGTGTTTCAACACTTATAATTGCCTTATTTATGTCACTATTTCAATAAAAGTCAGCACAAATAAGTCTCACATAAGAGTGAAATGCAATGCTAAATTTCACGAAGATTGGTCCATAGATAGTCATAGCTCCCACATAAGGCCCGCTTTCGAAAATCCAATTTAACCTGCATAAATCCAACATAAATGACAGTATCAAAATAATATTTGACATAAATAAGGTTAATATAATCACAAATCATAGTATTCAATAGCCATAGGTCCCAGATAGATTAGGCCCATTTTCGAAAATCTCAAAGATCATTCTGAGGTACAAGCTTTCTCAAACAAACTTTCTCACATTTTAAGTTATGTATGTAGGTTACATTTTTTAGATTTGTATTTTCTGAAATCAAAAAAAAAAAAAAATAATAAAAAATAAAAAATTTAACATCAATACAAATTTTAGCAAAAATTATAATTAACAAGATTTTGATGTTTTCTTGGCAGCAAATGAAGCAGTAGTAAACTCTGAATATTTCCATTGTATGGCTTTTTTTAATTACTTCATTATTTTCTGTAAAAAGAGAAATTTATTTTATTAAACAAATAGCTTTGTAACAGGAAGAAAATTGTTGTTTTTCATAATTTTTTACAAAATTTTGAATAGCCTTATATATATATATATATATATATATATATATATATATATATATATATATATATATATATATATATATATATATATAAATCTAAATTCGTTTAAAAAAATTGTAACGTTCTGTTAACATGCACTTATTGATACGTTGTTTTGAATTTCATTAATAAATGTAATAATTTTTTAACGTAGTAGTATTTGAAAGAGGTCTACCTTGTAACGACAGGATTTTCCCTCTCAGCTGGGATATCTCAGCTCAGTCCAGGGTCGGTACAGAAATTTTTAATAAATATACACGATTATTATTTTTCATATTACGTTATAAAATGTATAATTTTATTTTAAAAGAATTTAATTTTTACAAATTCAATCCGAACGCGCACAAAGGAGAACAGAATTAAACAAAAGGCAGATTAACCAATTGTTCTTATTTGTTAGACATTCATGTGTTTAATATCACTAATATGTGCAGGTGTAATGTGTATAGTATTACAATAAATATGGCCCATGATATATATATATATGTATAGTTTTACAATGAATATGGTCCATCATATTTTGGAGTTAATTTAGCGGCAAATTGATCAACCGCTTTCGATAGTTGATGTTGATGGAGTAGTACTTGTTGATTAATTTCGGGTTTCCAATTTCGTCTTCTTGGATCTTACGAGACCTTAATCGAATTATTTTGGACAATTTTGAATATTTCCTGTAATTGAATGTCTTTCAAATTCGGGTCATTTACTACTGTTCCAGTTCCTGCAGTTATTTCGTCGTATGACGCATATGGTAACCGAGGTTCTAGACCTTGTATTATAAAAGCTGGTGAATAGGTTGATTCCGAAAAACTTTTGTTTATGGCCAATGATATCTCAGGAACTAGTTCATCCCAACCGTTATGCTTGTTCTTCGGCAATTGTGTTATCATAGTTTCGATGGTTCCATTCGATTTTTTTGTAGTGTATAAGGTGCTGTATACTGTAACTTTACACCAATGTCCTCCATGTATTTTTGGAAGATTTTACTGATAAATTGGGATCCATTGTCCGTAATAGCTACCTTTGGTACTACGAACCTTGATAATATACGTTCTCTGAATGCCTTAATTAAATTATCAGCCATTGCCTTGCGTAATGGTATAATCTCCCTCCATTTTGAAAAACGATCTATTATTACAAGTTTCACAGTGTTCCCATGTTTGGTGGGTGTTAGTAGTCCAACAAAATCTAGGCATATCGTAACCCAAGGTTCCTCGGGTATTCGTATAAGAATCTCTCCAGTTGGTTTTTGTTAATTTATTTTATACTTTTGACAAGATTGACAAATCCTTACGTAACGACTAATATCTCTAAACAATCCTGATTAGTAGTAACGATTACCGTTTTCCGGATTCCGAGGTTGCTAGCTGTTGGGTCATGGTTTTCCTTTAATACTCCTTATCATTGATTTGTTCCGACGCAGAGTGGTTTCGGAAAAAGAGTCTATATAGAGCGTTTTTTATAATTAGAAAATCAGAATACTTTTCAGGATTGTCTTGCACTTCTTTTATTTAGCGTTTCAACCATAGGCATTCTGTTGGCTGTTCATTAGTTACCATTCTATGAAAAGTTTCTAAAGGTTGTCGAGATAGATCATCGACGACCACATTTTGAGATCCTCTCCGGTATTGAATCGTAAACCGGTACTGTTAGAGTTCAAGAGCCCATCGGGCTAAACGGCATGTTTGTGATTCAATAGAACTTAACCACTTCAATGATAAGTGGTCCGTTATAACTACGAAATTATATCCTTCTAAATACGAACCCCACACCATGGCAAGACATTCCTTTTCAGTCGTTGTATGTTTTTTTTTCAGCTTAGTTTAGGTGGGGGTTAACATAGGCAATTACTCGTTGTGACCAAGACCAAAATCGCTCACATCAGTTTGCAGAAAAAATGTTTTTGTAAAATCTGGGCATGCCAGTACTGGAGATTCGGTGAGTCTTTGTTTCAATTCTTCGAAGGCTATATGCTGTTCCGGACCCCATTTAAAATGTTTACCCTTCTTCAATACAAACGTCAGCGGTTGAGATAATTTCACGAAGTCTGTAACGAAACATCTATATCAGGAGGTAATTCCCAGGAATCTTCGAACATCCTTCACATTTTTAGGTGGACACATTTTGGTGAAGTGACCAACGTACTTGATTTCGCGTTGGGAGAATGCGCATTTTTCTTAATTTATTCCTAATTTTGCTCATCGTAGCCTTTGAAATACCTCTTTTAAATATTGAATATGTTGTTTAAACGTTTTGCTTGTGATAATGATATCATTCAGGTACACGAATTCATGAGGCTCCATTTCTGCACCGATGACTTGGTCGAGGGTTCGCTGGAATGTTGCGGGCGCTGAATGAAGACCAAATGGTATAAATCTCCATTGATAAAGTTCACGGCCTGGAACGGTGAATGCAGTATACTTTTTACTATCATTTTGAATTGGTACTTGCCAATAACCATTCTTCAAATCAAGGCAGATAATAAATTTTGATTCTCTTAAACGGTCGATAATATTATGGATACGCGGTAATGGATAGGCATCCATTATTGAGCGATTATTTAATTGACGAAAATCCATGCACAGTCTCCAGGAGTCATTTTTCTTCTTCGCTAGGGTTATGGGAAAGTTATAAGGACTGGATGAAGGTTCGATAAATCCTTTGGTAAGCAGTTTATTTCAGCACCTATTACTGCCTGCATCGCTGGGTTACGGTTGGCATATCTGATTTTTATGGGACGGTCATCCTTCATAATAATCCGATGTTTTTCATCGTCGTAGTCGTAATTAGTAGTCCCATCTGTCATTGAAATGGGTACACTTAACAGATCAGTGGCATCTCGTAGTACATTTTGTTGGATGGAACTCACCTTACTTACCTTACTTCTGATGAAGTCTGGTTCTCTTCTCTGTTAAAGCTGTCTAGCATGACCATGCAAGTTAGGTCATTTGAGGCTGGATCTCATCTAGGCATAAAGACAGGTCACCAAATAAACCAGTTGTTTTGAAGATTTTTAATACATTTAGATAGATAGATAGATAGATAGAGAAGGTTGATGTGATACCAGAAAGTACCACATCTCCACTCAGAGACAGATCTCGGTCCATTGTGAGTCCCTTCGTTGAAAGAGCTGTGAAATATAGAATACAATACAGAAAATAGGAGAGTAGGAATAGAAGAGAAAAGAATAGGAGTGAAAAAAAATCATATAGGAGGATTAGCAATGTTACCATTCCCCCTAGGGTTATACCCCTGATTCTCCCTTAAACAGTCGATTCCCATGACGAAGATCTGCGTCCCGAACGTCACTTATCCCGCCGAGGAATTGGCTACCCAGCCATTTCATCCTACGATGCTGCAATCGTGGACAATGGCACACAATGTGCTCAATAGACTCGGTCTCGTCGACGTCCCCACACATTCCACAAGAATCGGAATTGCTAGCGTTCCATCTAGACCTCATCTTCCCTATCAAACAGTGACCCGTTATGGCCCCTATCATGATTCTTAAGCTCTTCCAGGCACCCAGCAGAGTCTCACCATGTAGTCCTCCATCAGCTCTCTCAGTGTCTTCTTACAGGCAGCAACTAGCCTGGATTTCACCAAATGTGTCCCCAAGGCCTTCAGAGCCGCTTGACTGTCCACATAGAGAGTAACTTCGGTACTCCTCACAACGTTCTGCCTGATTATTTCTGCGGCTTTCAGGATGCCGAGAATCTCAGCCTGAAAAACGCTGCACTCATCAGGGAGTCTAAATGAGCCTTTCAGATCCGTGCCCATAATATAGACCCCCGCACCAGTACCTATGTTCATCTTCGATCCGTCCGTGAACACTGCACAACCTTCATATAGTCTCTCAGTGCCGGACCAGATCCCCTATCAGGTATCACCACGACAGGATTTACCCCAAAGTCTGATTCAGCGGCCATGTAATCTGATGCCCCTGTGCAGTTCAGATTAACCTCACCGTAGTTGATCTCGTATATGACCCTGGAGTGACCTGCTCTTGATGAGCCTAATACTCCTAATTCCTTAAGTCTCAGCAGACTCTTTTCTGCCATACCCTTCACAAATTCTTCAATCGGTAAGAGATGAAGTATGACATCCAGAGCCGCCTGTGGTGTGCTTCTCATTGCACCTGTAATGCCAATTGAAGCACACCTCTGTGCCTTCGACAAAAGGTTCCTATTACTCTTTCGTTCCAGTGCCTGCCACCAGACAGAACAACCATAAGCAAGAATTGGTCTCACCACCGAAGTGTAAATCCAATTTACAGCTTTTGGTTTGAGCCCCCAACTCTTACCTATGTAGTTTCTACAAGTGTAGTAGGCATTGAGGCCACGTTTGAGTCTCTCCTGAACATTCCTCTTCCAGGTCAGCTTACTATCGAGGAATACTCCCAGATATTTCGCAGAGTCGGAAAGCCTCAGTTCAGTTCCACACAGTACCGGTAGTCTGAAATTCTCTACCTTGTACCTCCTAGTAAACAGAACCAACTCCGTCTTTCCCGGGTTCACTCACAGTCCCTTATCAGCGACCCACGTGGACAGCTCACCCAGCGCGGACTGCATGATCTGACTGATTGTGGGAAGAAATTTTCCCTTTACCAGTATGACCACATCATCAGCTTATGCCACGATCTTCCGTCCCCTGCTGTCGAATTGACGCAAAATCACGTCGACAGCCATTAGCCACAGCAAAGGTGAGAGTACTCCTCCTTGCGGTGTCCCCCTAGTTTCCTTAAGCATATTCCACCCAAACTCGAATTGACAATCCTGTTGCTTAGCATGAGGATTATCCATTCGATCAAGAAGTCATGTACTTTAAGATCCACCAGCGCCTGCTTGATAGCGTCAATCTTGATATTGTTGAACGCTCCCTCAATATCCAAGAACGCGGCCATGGTATATTCCTTATACCGAAGTCCTTGTTCTATATATCCCACCACATCACTCAGCGCACTCTCAACAGATTTACCTTTCAGATAAGCATGTTGAGCATTACTCATGATGTTGGTGCCAACAGAAGATCTTAAATATAGGTCTATCAGTCTCTCTAAAGTCTTCAAAAGGAAAGACGATAGGCTGATAGGTCTATAGTCCTTGGGTTTCGAGTGACAGGTCCTACCACCTTTAGGTATGAATATGACCCTTACCTCTCCCCACCCCTCGGTATATGTCTATGTAACAGACACCCTTTAAAAATCTCAACCAGTAGTAAACGAACCACCAACGGTGCATTCTGCAAAATGGCCGGAAAAATACCATCCGGGCCAGGTGAATTATAAGGCTCGAATGAATTCACCGCCCATGTAACTTTCTCAACCGTAATCAGGTCTCTCACCACTGTTTCAATTATCCCTCTGGCGGATTCTGTGAAGAAGTGCTCTTCCTCACCTGATCCCTCCATCAATGGATCCCTACAACCCGGAAAATGGGTTTCCAAAAGCACATTAAGTAACTCAGAACTAGACTCCGTCCATGAACCATCTGATCTCTGGATACTCCCAGGAACTAGGGTCCTTCGACAGTATCTTCCTGAATTTAGAAAGTTCATTGACAGAGTCAATGGTCTCGCTGTACTTAATCCACGAGGCTCTTTTAGCTCTTCTATGTCCTTTTTGCACTTATTGAAACACACTCTATAGGTGCCCCAATCTTCGTCCTTACCAGTTCTATGGGCTCTGTTGTACAGCCTGCCAACTGTGGTCCGTTGAGCTCTCAACTCCTCTGACCACCAGACCGGCTGTTTCCTTTTACCCGGATAGCTCACCGGGCAGTTGAGCTCATAGCTTCTGTTAATAGACCCCGTTACCTTCCCTACCACTTCGTCAAGATTACCTCTAGACATAAACTCCATCGGAGTTCCAGCCAGTCTTGACCTCAGATCACACAAGAAAGCGTCCCAATCAGTTCTTCTAGGATTCCTAAAAGGTTTCCCTTCAGAACCCAGAAAGTTCAGATTAAAGGTTATCCTGCCATGGTCAGAGAAAGTGCACCCCATAGCCACCCTCCAATCCTCAACTAGGTCCTTAGAGTTAGTCAATGTGATGTCTATTACCGAATTCCTATCCTTCGTCCTGAACGTAGGGGTAGTACCCTTGTTACAGATTAAAAGATCATTCGTAATAATGAAATCAAATGTTGACTCACCTCTCTTATTGGTATCCCTGCTACCCCATTGACTGTGGTGTGCATTAGCATCGCAACCGAGCAATAGACGTACTCCATTCCGTCTTGCGTACTCGGCTAGGGCCCACACCCTGTCATCCGGTGGTTCCGGCTCCTCATAGGGCATGTACACCGAGGCCAAGGCCAGTTTACTGCCTCCTAACGCCTCTCCTTGAACGACCGTTAGATCACCATAACTGAAAGAATTAAGAAGAATTAACTGAAGTTCATTCTTCACTAGAATACAAGTCCTCACCTTGTCCTCAGTGGACGGCCTGAACAATTTGTATCCTTTAGCCCTTGGACCACAGACCTGGTTATTATTTAACCAAGGCTCTTGGATTAGGGCCACGTCCACATTGGTCTCACTGAGGTAGGTTATTAAATCGGTCGAGGCCGCTTCACAATGGTGGAGATTTATCTGCACCATCCGTAACCTCTTTGGCTTTGTCATTTTTCGTGTAACGAAATTTGACATAGCCAAGCCCGAACGTAACAACCACCCCCGCCCAATGAGTCCAACTTCATAATGGATTCCCGATCTACTGCGAATCGGAAATCTTTTCCCTGGTTCTCTCTACAAGTCAATGAAGAGACAAGTTTCCATTGACTTGTATTGATTCTGTCCTTCCAATATTCTCAGTATGACTTCCACCGTCTTAATGGGTGGTGGAATCCACACCGTGACTATTGGCCGCAGAGGCAATTCCGACGCTGGTATAACCTCCAGTTGTGCATCTGGACAAAGATTTCCACATCTGCCAATCTCGGCTTTCAGGAACTTAAAGGTTCCTTTATTACCGCAACCAACAGTCTTGACACCCCTTGTCCAGTCTGCACCCATGAAGGCTATTTCACCCGGCCTCTGCCTTGCATGGAAGATTTCGTCCATAAGTCTGTCTTCAATCAGCCGCCACATTTCCGTACTGATTCTCCCATCTGAAACAGCACGGTCAATGACTGCGCCTTGAAGAATGTCCGACTTGGACGAATCGTTCCCCTTTTTGGACGATGAAGGTTGATCGTCACCAGATACTATCCGCTTTATGAGAGTTTTTGAGCGGGCCACTTGGTGCCTTACCAGCCTTCTTCGCAGATGGAATCTGCTGGTCATCCCCAGACCTCACTCTTTTTATGGTCCTCTTAGGAGGACCCTTAAAAGAGTCATGCGGTACATGACCAGCTTTCTTGGAGGTAGAGGGTATCTCATTTCCAGGCAGAGCTCCCCTAATGGACCTCATTTGAGATTCCTTAGCGGGGCTCGCAAGAGTTTGGTTTACCCTCTCTACTCCCTTCTTAATGTGTTTTGTCCCACTACCGATCCTAGCTGGCCCGTCCTTTCCCTTAAGAGAACTTACAGGACTGCTGGATGGCTTGTGAGCAACTCCATAATTGCCAGCGCCTACTTGTGGTTCCAAAGTGCTGGTAGACACGGACTCTTTACCCTTACGAACAATTTCCGGACCTTCCTCTACCTCCACTTTAAAACCCTCGGGATAAGACATTCCCAAGATATCACCGATGGAGCCATAGGTCCGTTCAAACCTGTAAATGCTCTTTCGGTGTTTCCTGCCAACATGCCTATCCTGTCCGTCTAACAGCGATGGGTCCTTCTTAGCCAACTTATTTAGTGCAGCTATGGAGGCCCTAACACCGTTCTTCGCCTTTTCGTATCTCGTTCGACTGTCGGCTGTGGCCTTCGCATTCATTGGATTTCCTACCGCTTCCTGCCGAACAATAGTTTTGGCCATAGGCCTTGACATGCCTGATGCCCCCGTCGAGCTCTCCTGCTTCATACCCAGTGATGACACAGTGACTGCAGTTCCGCCCTCCTTGCCCCGATCAAGAGCAGAGACAACTGTTGTCTCATGTTCTTCATCGGATCCAGTCGCTCCGTCGCACCGGATCTTCTTATGCAGTCTCAGCAAGTCAATGTCATCGTCCTCATCCTCATGCTTCCCCCCTTTCCTAACGTCGTCATTATTTTTCCCTACCCCGACCCTATCCCTAGCTCCTGTGTCAGCGTCCGCCACTTCCACTTCCCTAACCCAATCTCCTTTGTCCATTATCCCTTTGTCTTTTTCCTCCCTTAACCTATTTATTTTTGTATATGTTTCTTTTTCAATTTTGTCCCACGAGTAAGCACGTAAAATATAGGCCATCTCGCGCAGTAACGGCATACGCGGACTAGGCTGTAATACAACTGACCCTTGCCATCAGCATCAGAGGGGAGCTGCTCGATTGGTTTTTTTTTTGCACTAACTAATCAATCAGATCCTCGGTACTGCTTCCCACCACCTTGATCTTAAAAGTACATGATACCTGTTTATTTGGTTCACGGAAAACGTATGGCACTAAGACCGTACCCAATGCCAGAGATGCATTAATTTCGGTAGAATCACCAATTAGAATACATCAATGCACCGCATCCAGTCCAGCAAGCCTTCCGTTTCCAGGACTGGGTGTGATACAAAGGATGTATTAATGTCGGCAAAGGGAGAGGGTTCCAGCACCATACATTAGTGCATCCAGTGCCTCTCGCCCAGTCCCCCCTATCCGCCACCTGGGGACGCGTCCGATGGGAGTAAACAAGTAAAGACTCCACACGGATTTAATACATTTAATCCGATGATCATTTTTTTCTATGGCGTTAGACATAATTAGAAACATATTTCGTATCTCCTGACCAATTTTTACTGAGCTTTCGACAGCCATCAGTATTTTGTTAACCGATCCAACAGCTAGTGCCACTTCCAAGTTTGTAGCAACTATAGGATATGATGCAAAAATAGTTTCGGAGAGATTTTCACTTATATAACTATTGGTAGCTCCTGTGTCGATTGTGGCTGTAATGTTTTTTAGTCCTATTTTAATATGGGCACTCAATCTATTTTTATCACATCATAGATTTAGTAATTCCACGGGCGATAATAGTTGATTCAAATTCTTGGAAAATGTTGTTGCTTCTTTTCTTGTCAAATTATCGTAAATGATAGATGTATCATTTGTTGTTCGAATCGAGTTGTATGTGGATTATTGAGTGGGTTGTTCGATGTTGGTTTACTTTCCAAATCACCCGCTAGGGATAATAGTTCATTCAGATTTGTAAAGTCTCTTCGATGAATATACCATAAATATTTCGGATGAGCATTACGGTAAATGCATTCCAATTTTCGGGATTCATCCATCTCAGTATGTTTCATCAAATTCTGTATGGGTAGTACATAATCTTTAAATATTTATCTAGGTTGTTGCCATCTTCTCCGGTTATCATCTTCCAGTATTTCAAAATATCTGGAAGGAAGGAAAAATTTTAGAAAATCATTCCAAAAAGCTTTCCAGGTATCCCAATTTTTGTTATTATTTCGGATCCGTATTAATGCCCTTTCCTTGCACAATTCAGGCATGGTACTTGGTAAGACATTCTTACATACATCATATAATCCCGCCATTTCCTCAACCTTACGAAATTTTTATGCAAGGAAATTTTTAACATGATGAATTTTTTCCTTTGTATTTAATTTTTATTTATTTTATTATACGAAAATGTTGAATGATGTTTAAATGCTCAGGGTTTTCAAAATGTATTTCCTCGAAGATAAATTATTATTTAAATTAAATAATTTTCGACCCGACAAGTTTTCTGCTTTTCACGACACGTGTTAAATATTAATTTAATACGATAAACACGACCTAAACACAGTTCACGTAACAGTTCGAAATGAAGTGAGTGAAGATAAATATGCCGAGTTAAATATGTTTTGACGTAATGCTTTACGTCATGAAACATAAATTGCAAAAATTGCAAAAAGTCATACCCCTAGTACACACAGCTTTAATACACTGTACTTTCAAAAGTATTAAGTAAGATCTTGAAAATGTTTGAATTAATTTTGCATTTCATAATGCCAATTTCAAAAAATTTTTATACTCTCCACCATTATGAAAAAATTTTTACCTGGCTGAAATTGACATTAAGTACTATTTTAAACAAACGGATTACAGATCTGAACTCACAAGACTGAAACTATAGTGCAAAATTTTAGCATCGTATGGTAAATCATGATTGGTGTTCGAAGTTTAGAAACTTAGAAAAAGGGATAAAAATTGTTTAACTTTTTCCCATTCATGCAGACTTTTCGTTTGCTCGCTTATGTTTTTTGATCTCATTCGTTTTTAGATAAACTAATGGGACTTTGTAGATAAATTCTGCACTTCTTTGTTGTTTGCAGACTTTCAACACTTACAAGGTAGTCAAATTTTGATGAAAAACCATCTACTACGTGCATGTGGAGTCCAAACTTGGGACGTTGTTTACTCTACGACTACATGAAGAGATTTTTACTTCCTAACACAAGCAATAACGTCGTCGAAATAACGACGTTATATTTCTGATGTACGCGTTAAATTGTCTTTATGTACCGAAAATTTTATTTCTTTCAATTTGAGTCATAAATTTGTTCTAAAATATTCTCTGTATTCTATACGAAATTCCAAAAAAAATTTTCTGCAAGAATCATGTACCTACGCTGTTCCGATAAAAAGTTATATTATTTTGGATTAGAAAATTAAAAAAAATTATGATTTTTCTCAAATAGGTGCTGTAATTTTTTCACTTTAAAATCATTATTTTCCTCAGGACCATACATTTTTTTTATCCGATGGCATTTGGCTAGCCCTATCAAAATTTCGTTAATTTTAATGTTTTTATTTATTTGTGGAGCTCAGAAATGTCAAAGCTGAAATTAAAAAAAAAAATATCATGACTACATACCTACTTATGTTTGCTAAACATACAAAAACAATTTAATAAGCCACTCTTCTAATACGACAATTTACTGAAAAAAAAAAAAACAAATTTTTAAAACAAGTTTTCCCCGATCTGAGATTTTGAGTATTTCGGAATAAAAAATTGGGAATATATTTATGTTCTTGTTTTAAGGACTAAAATTTCGTAATTTTATTTAGGTTCAAATATTATTTTTTTACAAAATAACACTAAACTAAACTAAACTAAATGAAGAAATTTAGTCCTAATACTTTACTATTTGTATATAATTTTTCAAGTTATATCGTTTCCAATGATACCAAATACTTGCATAAACAAGTTTACATATTTGTATAAAAACTAACTGAAACTTGACCCCCTTCAGCAAAATTTGCACATTTTCCTTCATTTCTATGGTAAATGTGTGCTGCAGCATCCTATAGACTTAAGTGCACAGCTGTTTTAATTTAATTTTAATTTTGTGTAACTTCAAATATATTTCAATGAAATTTTAAATAGTTATTGCTGAGGTATTTTCCAACTGCTTTAGAGGAGCACAAGTTTCCAGCTGGATTCGTGACAGGGGGAGGACATCCGAAATAAATTAATATAATTACTGTTTACTGGAAACGGAATAAAGTTCTTTGCAAATATTTGGATTTCTTAAATGAAATTCCGTTATGAAAAGAACAGCAGACTTCAGGTATTTTTTTCATTCTTCTTAATAAAATTTAATGTAATAAAGTCATTTTATTCAGCATTTTAAAAAATGAAACAATCAGGTATATCCAGCCATTTGATATTCCTTAGAACAGGTAAATTAAGTAGGTCAATTAATTAGATATATTTTCTTAGAACATGTAATATACCTATATAAATTTTGCGTAGTTTTATAGTACCTAGAAAACGTTATTCAATAAAAAAAACGTATGTTTTATTTACATTTACAAATTTTATTGAAGCGCAAATGGATTCAACAATAGTTACTGGAGAATTGGATAAGGTTGAAAATTTTTCAAATTATTCGAAAGAAAAATTAAGACAGTAAATAATTGAGTACGAAAATATTAATTGAAGTATGACACCTGGAAAGCATCATGGAAATTAAAACTACTAATGCAGGACCACCACTTAAGCAGTATGATTATCTGGGACAGAAATCAAAAAAGTAGACTGTCGGAAATACTGTCCATGCAATCCGAGTATGAAGTTAAAGATTCATTCTAAGCTGTGTTACGAAGAAATAAATAACCAGCTGAAGCAGCAAAAATAGCGGATTTTCCTTCTGATGCAATCCAAATCGACTTAAGGGGGTGATAAAAGGTTTTCCAACACCCTCACCAGCTTCTGAGTTTTCTGAAGATTATTAAGAAAAAACAAAATATATAAAATTGTAAAAGGAGACCCAATTCTGCCATGCTACAAAGATATACTGGAAAAAAGCAAAATATTATCCCACTACCAAGTGAAATAGACAATGAAAGAGCATTGACTTGTCGCAGTTACTTGAAAATACCGCTTTAAGCTTTCTCTCAAGATTAATAATAAATTTATAAATCGGATCTGACGTTATTGCATATTAATGGGGATGTGATGGATTGTCATCACTATCCGAATACAAACAAGCTTCATCAGGGGAAAGTCTACAAAAGTGTTCTTATGGCATCGCTGGTTCCACTACGCTTAAGAAAGGATTCGAATGATCCATCTACGTCAACTGATAATAAATATGTTTGGAAAAACCCAACTCCGGAGACAAAGGTATATTGAAGACCAATAAGATTTCAATAAAAGAATAAAAAAAAAGAATAAAAGAAAGTATACAATGCGCACAAAACTGTGTTGATACAATCAAACAATCAATTGAAAATTTATGTCCGGTTGGCATTGAAATATTTGGCTATTATATCAACGTACACTTTGAACTTCAATTAACAATGATTGATGGAAAGGTATGCAATGCCATTACGAATACTTATTCAGACTGGGCATGCACTTTATGTGGATTGAAAAAATTACAATTTTCACAAACTATTGCAGATAGCTCTACAAATATTAATAAAGATTCCTTTAACTTTGGTATATCTCGCCTTCATGCCCGTATACGCTTTTTGGAATATATTCTTCATATTGCATATGATTTCAAATATGGAAGTATGCATGGAAACCAATAAAAAGTGTTAGGTACAAAAAGGAAAGTTAAGAAAAGGTGAACTCAATTTGAATCTAAAAAGAAAGAAAGAACCTGTGCTTCTCCAAATCAATTGGAATACATCGCAGGATTGGCCTTTTTCTAGTAGTTCTAAAGTTACAGAATTATTTCCAAAAAACTTCGTTTGGAACCAGTGTGTGGTCTACATTTACTATTAACATGATGTTAACGTTAGTGTTAAATGTTTTATGTTAGGTGAGCAACTCGACTTAGTTGTGAATAGAATCCTCTGTTGTTTTCTTGTTTAAGCAAGCGATGCGCAGTGCTTTGTCCCATGTAGGTAGGTAGGTAGAGAAGGGTTGCACATTACTCGAGTTCCTGTGCATCCACTCGGTGACCTAGAGGTCCATTGTGAGTCCCTTCTTAGAATTTATAGAAAATGTAGAAAAAGTGGTAGTAGTGTTAGGGTGATTTAAAAAGGAAAAAGATTAGAAAGCTGACTAAGCAACGAACAGAAAAGAATAGAATATACTTGGATAGAAGGAAAAATACTACCGCCCTATTTCGTTCGCTCTAAGCCAACGACACTCTCTTAGTCAGCCTATTCCCATGACGAATCCTATCAAGCTACCTAGATCGATCCTTGATATGCTATCTAATTCGTCAACGAATCGACTGCCTAGTCATTTCTGCCTACTTAGTTGTAGACATGGAAAGTGACATATAATATGCTCCACCGTCTCTATCACCTGATTGTCTTCGCACATCCTGCAAAGACCGGAGGAACCTATCTCCCAATTCCCTGTCATTCGCCGTTAGAGCACCTATCATAGTTTTCAGGTTTCCCCTTTTCATGCCTAATAGTAGATTTGTATCTGCTGTATCAAGTTTAGGACATAAGACCCTTGATAATCTGCAGTTCGTTCTACGATTCCATGCGTGATTGGTTCTATTCCGAATCCACTCTCTAATCAAACTAAAGCAAAAGCCTAGAGGTGGTCTCACACCACTTTCACTTACAGCACTATCCAAAGCTGAGCCGTTTCTAGCTAATTCATCAGCTACCTCATTGCCAGTTATCTCGCAATGACCCGGTACCCAGTAGAGTGTAATATGATAATTGCTCATCAATCTCCTCAGAGCCTTCTTGCAGTCGCAAACTAACCTAGACTTGACAAAATGTCCTTTCAGGGTCTTTAGCGCCGCCTGGCTATCTACATACAGAGTTACCTCTGTATTCTCTTCAATGTTCCTTGCTATCAATTCCGTAGCCCTAAGAATACCCAGAATTTCTGCCTGGAACACACTGCAACTATCCGAGAACGTCAGGTATACGATACCCTGACGTTTTCCTCAAACAGGTAAACACCAGCGCCTATATCCAATTTGGACCCGTCAGTGAATACCGATGTTCCACTGAATAGTTTCTCCCTACCTGACCATTGGTCCCTATTTGGGATAATCAGTGAAGGATTTTCCCCGAAATCAAACTCCGTGCACATATAATCCGTGGACCCAGAGGGAGCCAGGGCATGTCCACCGAGGTTGATTTCGTTTAGAAGTTTGGAATGTCCTATTCAGATTGATCCTATAAGTCCTAGTTCACTAAGTCTAAGCAGGCTCCTTGCAGCCATTCCCATCACGAACTCCTCAATGGGTAGGAGATGCAGATTGACGTCAAGTGCCGCCTGAGGTGTGCTTCTTATGGCACCTGTGATGACAATCGAAGCACATCTCTGGGCCTTAGACAAAAGATTCATACGACTTCTTCCTATTCTCATTGCCTCCCACCAGACTAGACATCCATACGTCAGAATTGGTCTCACTACCGATGTGTAAATCCAATTTACTACCATCGGTTTGAGGCCCCAATTCTTACCTATGGGGTTCCTGCATGTGTAGTAGGCGTTGAGACCTCTTTTAAGCCTTTCCTGTATATTCCTCTTCCAAGATAGTTTACTATCAAGAAACACTTTAAGATATTTTGCTTCCTTTGCTAGTCTTAGGTCATTTCCCCCTAGTACCGGTAGCCTAAACTGCCCAATCCTGTACCTTCTGGTGAAAGAACTAGCTCTGTCTTCCCCGGGTTGACCCCAAACCCATACTAGTGGCCCATGAGGACAGTTCGTTAAGTTCATACTGCATGACGTCGCTGATCGTGGAAAGAAATTTACCTGTGATCAGTATAACAACGTCATCAGCATAATCAACGATTTTTCGCCCTCTTGCGTCAAATTGTCCTAGAATGACATTGACGGCTAAGAGCCATAGCAAGGGCGAGAGAACTCCTCCTTGCGAAGTCCCTCTAGTCACTATCTTCCTTATGCATGCATCTCCCAAGTTCGAGTTAATTATTCGGCTATTCATCATCAAAGTAATCCATTCGATTAGAAAGTTTTGAGCGCATAGTGATTCTAGTGATTCTCTAATAGCCTCAGTCTTAATGTTATTAAAGGCTGCTTCTATATCAAGGAACGCTGCCAAGATAAAGATCGATCAATCTCTCTAATGTCTTCAAAAGAAAAGACGATAGGCTGATCGGTCTAAAATCTTTAGCTTTCGTGTGGATAGCCTTGCCTGCCTTAGGTATAAAAATTACCTTAACCTCTCTCCACCTCCTTGGAATATATCTCCTAATAAGACATACACTTAAAAGCTCCGTAAGAAGTGTTAGTGCCGTGTCACTGATGTTCTGTAGCATGGCTGGAAAAACACCGTCTGGACCAGGTGACTTGTAAGGTTCAAAGGTGTTCACCGCCCATGCTACCTTATCCATCGAGACTATGTCACCGACTACTTCACTAAGTTCCCTATCAGATACACATTCTGAGAATCCCAAGATTCATCCTGCCTGTGCATCTGCCTCTAAGTTCCTAAAGCCTTTAAAATGAGTTTCCATAAGTAAACTCAGAGACTCAGAGCAAGACTCCGTCCATGAGTTATCTGCATGCTGAATATATCCAGGAGCACTAGGATCCTTGGATAAAATTCGCCTGAATCTGGATAACTCATTAACAGAGTCGATGGACTCACAGTAGTTCCTCCATGACTCCCTTTTTGCCCTCTTAATGTCTGCCTTATACCTATTAAAACTTTCCCTGTAGCTGTTCCAATCCTCACACTTGCGTGTCAGTTTCGCTCTATTGAACAGCTTCCTGACGGTTGACCTTTGGTTCCTAAGTTCCTTGGTCCACCATTTAGGCTGTTCCCTCTTTCCCGGAAATATTACCGGTCAAGTTAGTTCATAACTGTTCCTAACTTTCCCCGTGAAGTCCTCCAATAAACTCTCAACTCCCTCTGATGACAATTGCCATCCTGGAGCGGCGTTTAGTTCCCTATCCATAATGTCCCTAAAGGAGTTCCAGTCGGTTTTCCTGGAGTTCCTATATGGTTCTCCCATTGGCCTCGCGAAATTTAAACTAAAGAATATCCTGTTATGATCCGAAAAGGAACATTCACTATCTACCCTTCAGTTCCTAACGTAATCGCTTCTAAAGTTTGTCAGTGTTATATCTATAACTGCCTCTCTATCCTTAGTTCTGAATGTGGGCAAATTGCTCAAGTTACAGATAAAAAGATTGTTAGTAGTTATAAAGTTAAAAACTGACTCACTTCTCTCATTGATATCAGCGTTGCCCCACTGGCAGCGATGTGCGTTAGTATCTCAACAGAGTACCAGATATACGCCTCTTTTCTTTGCGTACTCCGTTAGTTTGCGCACCATGTCGCCCGGTGGGTTGGCTGCATCGTAGGCATATAAACGGAGACGAGTACGAGTTTCCTCCCGTCTCTATCCTCTCTTTTCACGACCGTTAGGTCCTCCATTGCTGAAAGAATGAAAATTTATAAAATTAATCTCATTCTTAGCCAGTATACACGTTCTTACCTTATTCTCAGTGGATGGTACAAAAAGTGTATACCCTTTGACACTTAATCTACATACCCTGGTGTTGTTGATCCATGGCTCTTGGATTAAGGCCACATTCACTTTGGAGTCAATAAGGTTCGTTGCTAATTCGATTGAGGCTGCTTCACAGTGATGCAAGTAAATTTGCACCACTTGCAGCCTTGTTGGTACTGTCAGATTTCGGATACCGGAACCTGATAGTGCCCAGACCGAAATTAGCAATTCCCCCCATAGACTCCAATTTCTTGAGAGACTCCTGGTCTATAGCAAACCTGAAGTCCCTTCCGAGGTTCTCTTTACAAGTCAGAGAAGCTAACAACTTCCACTGACTTGTATCCAGACCCTCGTTCTGGTTGACCAACACTGTCAGATAGTTTCCACCGGTTTTATGGGTGGTGGAATCCATACTGTCACTACCGGTCTCAGGGGCAACTCAGATGCGAGTATCACAACCAGTTTCGCCTCTGGACAAAGGTTGCCACACTTGGCAAACGTGGCCTTGAGAAATTCAAGCGATTTCTCATTACCACAATTGACAGTTTTAACTCCCTTTGACCAGTCAGCGCCTTTGAAGGACACTTCATCCGGTATTCCCTTCATTAAGGCGATCTCGTCGATGAGCCTATCTTTAATCGACCTCCATAGATCCGTGCTAATCCTCCCATCTGGGTCAGTACGGTCTGTGACAGCCGCCTGAAGATATGCCGCCTTTGTCGATTCCTTCGCCTTCTTCGATGTAGAAGGCTTGTCGTCACCAGATTTAGCTCTCTTAATGACTTCCTTTTGAGGGCCCTTAAGAGATCCAGTCGGTGTGCGACTCGCCTTCTTAGCGGTAGAGACTGGTTGGTCATCGCCAGACCTAGCTCTTTTAACGACCTCCTTACGGTGATCCTTAAGAGAGCCGGATGGCTTATGACCAACCCCACTTCCAGCATTCTTTATCATCTTCTTTTGAAGACCTTTAAGAGAGCTGGGAGTGTTGTTTGCCCACCTTTCTTGCTTGTAGAGGTTGGTCGTCTCCAGGCCTGGCTCCTTTAGTGATTGATTCACCAAAGTTGCCGGATGGTTTGCGATCAGCCCCCTGTTTGGAAATGATAGCCAGCTTCCCAATTTCAACCGATCGTTCCAAAGATGTGATAGGTTTATTTGGTCGGCTGCTGTCATTATCATTATTTTTAGACTCCAATGCGTCCCCTGACACGGTTCCTGTACTCTCACGAGTCCTTTCCGGAACGGTGTCAAACATCGCATTTAGTCTCTCAGGATAAGACATTCCCAAGATGGCGGTGGTAGAGCCGTAAATTTTTTCGAATCTAATTACACTCTTTCTATGCCTCTTGATAAGGTATTTATCCTTACCACTGACTGACGACAGATCCCTCTTGGCCATCTTGTTAAGATATATCAAGGAAGATCTGACGCCATTCTTTGCCCTCTCCTCCTTTTGTTCGGCTGTCGACGACGGCAGTTACACTTGGTTTTACCGCGTCTTGCCGAACTAATTTTGAACCCACCTGTTCACTATCCCGTGCGGATGACGCTTCGGATGCTGGGAGATCTTGTTCTTAAGCATGAACTGAAATCATGGTGATTTCGTGTTCCTCATCAGAACCAAGGGAGAGATCCTAAAATTTCTCCGTAGTGCACGTCTCCCCGAGAGAGTCACTAAGTGAGCCCAAGAGGTCGTCCGTTCACTCAATAACTGTCCCTCCTGTGCAATTATGTCATTGTGAATTCTTAAAAGGTCAGAGTCAGTGTTCGAAACTCCTACTGAATCTACCACATCCTTAATTTTATAATTTTCTTGCCTAATTTTGGTCCCACGAAAATGCGCGTTCTAAGTAGACCATCTCGCGCAGTGACGGCGTATGCGGACTAGGCTTTTAAAGAAATTACAACCAATCCCACCATGGGCGTTGGTTTATTTAAGCACTAACTAACCATGCAGATCCTCGGCACTACTACCTCTCACCTTGATCTTAAAAGTGCACTTGATTTATTTGGTCCGTGAGAACTTCCATGAGTTTCTAGGTTTAGATGTAATGCTTACGATCGGACTATAGTCAGTGCATGGGGATCGGTAACCAGTGGTAAGTGATCTCCAATCTACTGACTACAATCGGATCGGAAACCTTACAACCGAATTCCCTTATCCGCCACCTGGGGACACGTCCGATGGGAGTAAACAAGTAAAGACTCCACACGGATCTAACCCATAGACAAAAATCAAATTAAAAATATTATTTGTAAAAATTAGCACTATAACTCATATAATTTTAAAAGAATTTTCTAGAAAAAATTATTTTTGTGGCCACGAAAGGACGCTAAAGTCATAGAATTTAAGGCAAATATTGTTGAAGAAGTTGGTTTTAACTGTCAGTATATTTGTCAACTAGAATTCTTATTTCTTAAAATAATTTAGTCTTTCGCATTATTACTTTTTTCCAATTGCAAATCGGAATTATTTACGATTTTAATTTTTATAGAAGTTAAAAAAGAAGAGGTTAATAGAGCATTCAGACCGGCGGGAAATTACGTAATTTCAATCCTAAATTTCAAACAAAATCGAGACTTTTCATGCTGGATAAATGACACTTGATGTAATTTCGTGAACAGCTGATGCTTTTTGATGTAAAGTGAAGTGTATATTGATTAAAAAATATTGTGTTTGTCAATAAAATATTGTTTTTTTATTTATAAAGTCACTTTATTCATGTTTATTTTTTGTTCTTTTGTCATATTTTTGCGTAAAAAATAAACAAACTAATTTTTCAATTTTATAATTTTTTTTGTATATGTGCAAAAAGCTGTCAGCTGTTTCTTTTTACATCTCACTGTTGAAATATGTTGTACACAATTGAAAAAAAAAAATTTTATATATGGGAAATTATGTAAATTCAACATGATTTCGACAGAAATCACGAAAGAACGTAATTTTGCACTGGTCTGAATGCTCTATAACTTGAAATGTTAATATCTCTTTACGATGTAGACGGATTTTAATGATTCAAGGATCTAATGAAAATGCAAAAGTAAATTGTTGTAATGCACATGTTATATATTTTTAATATGTATGTTTTATATATTTCTTTTATAAAGCAGAAAATATGGTAGCTGTAAATGCATAAATCTTGCGATAAAAGTTAAAAGTCAGATGTTCTGTCCTTTAGCTTATCGGTCACATTTTGCTTAATTATACCTATAATAACCAAAAATAGTTAATGTGGCCGGTAACTTCCTAACTATTTGAGTTATAATAACGGGCCTAAGTATTCAAAAGTCTTTTACAATACCTCGAATTTTATTGATTTAAAAACCAGTATATAGTTTATTAAATAAATACTTGGGGGATTCAAAAGGTGTGCTATCATGTCATACTGTTCTAAAATTTTACGATGGTTTAAAAATATGTTGTTGCTTTTCAAACAAAAAGTTAAAACTTTGTATGCTATGTTTATTGTGTTGTCGTATTTAATCATAAGATATGATTTTATACAAAAGCAAATAAAAAAATATTTATTACTTGAGTCTGTCAACATCTAAAATGTACTTTTCTCACAAACTGTCTATTATTTTGGTTTTATCACTTATTTTTGGCTGATTTAAATTCAAAATAGTGCACTAAATTATCATAAATTTAATATGATTTTAGGACACTATGTGAATCCCTTAATTGTAAATGATGTGTATAATTCAAAAATAACGCCTTTTGTTAAATTTTTAAAAAATTTTTACCCTTTTTATTTTAAATATTTTTGATTAATATTGAAGACAAATATGTTTATTACACAGCACATTGGCAATTATTCTGGGACAAACAGGTATTATACCGCAAGTAACAAATGAGGCATAATACCACAAAGATACCAAGATGGTACTAGTGTGAAAGTCATTAGTACGTGCAGGAAAGGTGTCTCTATTAAATCTGAAAAACTTACTAGATAAACTCTATAAACAGCATTTTCACTGACATAATTTAATACATAAACTTTTTGTTCACCAGTTAATTATATTGGACGGTGATTAACACTATTTTTACTAAAGTTCTTTTTGTTATAAATATTGCAAATTTTTAATTTAAAAAATTGTGAATATTCTTAATTATCATTACAAAATACTCAATTTATGATATAATCCATAGATTAACATAGATATGAAGCTCAAAAAAAACTTAATTAAAAAAAATATATTACTCAAAAAAACTCACGTAACTAGAATTGGTTTTTCTTAAAATAAAATCTTTTACTCATTCTTAGACTTTGGTTTTTTTTTGACAACCGATTTAGATTTTTGACAACAAAGCTTCATATCTATTGTTACGTTTATACGCACGATTATTGCAAATAAAAACAACTTGCAAATAAATAACTCACTGTTTATACGCAAATTGTATGAGGAAATATATTTACTTATTTGTCGTGCTGGATAGGAAAAATACAAATATAATAATTGAAAATTCTATGAACATGAAAGGAAGTGGCAACGCCGTACGCTTTATTTGAAATTAGTTTCACTAATCATGATTTGTTTTCGTGAGTTAAGCCCTTATGACACTACCCTTTTTGTATTTTATTGATATTGGATTGATAAAATGCGACAGCGAATGATAGAAAGGAAAAATAGAGAAAAACAATACAAAATATACAAACACACAATGTTGCCTACTTCCGTTAACAAAGCGCTGAAGCCAAAATAAAAAATGCTTAAAATCAGTGATTTCATCTATGAACCGCTAGAATAGGCAACACTTTTAAGAATTAATCTCAAATGTAAATTTTAAGTTAAAAATTTGTACATTTTTTTTATGACAACTTTATTTATTTATCGATAACTTTGATAAATAATTTGCCATCTTTAGATTTTTTTACTCTTTCCACTTAGTAAATTTTTTTGTAACAGTATATTTGTACTGTTCCATCAATCCAAGAAAAATACTAAAAAAGCTAGTGTCGTAAGGGCTTTATTAACTTGCAAATAAAGTATTAACTCACCATTTATGCGGCAACATTTTTAATTGCGAGTAAACGCTATTTATGTGTGTATAAACGCTATGTATGTTAATCTATGATATAAACAATCATCTGTTTATTTTTGTGTCAAAACGGTATTGCCATTCATTGTTTCTAACTTAACAGTGTTGTATTTATTAAGAATTGCATTATCAATTTACTGCATTTTCAAGTTACTGCACTATTAATTTACACTGAGCATTAATTAAATAAACTGTTTAAATAAAAATTGTACTATTATTTCTGATGATGAAAGATATATTGTTTTCTTGTTATGTTATTTCTAACAAAACACAAAGGACTTCAGTGGTGTTGACTTTTACCGATTTTTTCAAGGCACTAAAACACATTTTCTTGAAATTTAAAATATTATTTCTGATTTATCTAATCGCGTAAATTCATTTGGAAAGTTGTTTGAAGACTATAAACCTTTAAATTCCATAAATTCACCAACTTAATCTTCACCAAAACGTCGGAAATCAACAAGAAACCTAAATAAAGTTAGTTCCTCTCAGGGTAATGGTTCATCTAGTTCAACATCTTCAAATGTCGAAACATTAAATTCTAATAAATCTGTTACTGTTAATTCTGATACTACACAGTCATCTACAAGTGCTATTTCTATTCCAAATGAAAACGTTAAAGTATCTAACACATCAGATTTTAACTTACAACCAAGCGCCTCCGTTTCAAAACATAATAGCTATATCTCCAAGAAAATCTATTTTCATCGCTTTGCTTTTAATACCACAACCGATAACATTGACAACTATATAAAATCAAAGTTAAACTGAAATACGGTATATTATTTGTGTGCTGCTCCTATGCTTGAATGTAATTTATGATAAACACATAAACGCACTAAAATATATTGTAAATTCAATAAATTTACTGATTATGTATGATGTGATTTTAACTTACCATATATTTCATGGAATATTTTGCAGGATTCTCGAAATCTGATTTCACTGAATTCAAATAGCTTTCTAGACAATATAATTGATTTATGTATTTATCAAATAAATAATATTATGAATGCCAATAACAAATTGCTAGATTTAGTATTTGTAAATGAATCAAATGAATGCAGTGTAACTCGTTCTAGCTCAATTACTAATCCGGAAGATCGTCATCATCTCATGGAATATTTTACAGGATTCTCGAAATCTGATTTCACTGAATTCAAATAGCTTCTTAGACAATATAATTGATTTATGTCAATAACAAATTGCTATATTTAGTATTTGTAAATGAATTAGGTGAATGAAGTGTAACACATTCTAGCCCAGTTACTAAATCCGGAAGATCGTCATCATCCCACTTTGGAAATAAGTATAAGCAACACAGTTACAAATAACAATAAACAATTTTACTTCAATAAAGCCAAATTAACACATGATAAATAATTATTGAAATAATGTTGATTGGAATAATTTGTTATATATTAAAAATAGGAAAATAGGAAAATTATTGATATTATAGCTGATAAATTTTATAAATCTATTTTTCCACATTGAAAAAATTTATTCCAAAAGGTATTGTTCATAAGAGAACGATATCTCTTATGAACTTCAAAAATAAGAGTTATCCCTCTTATAAAAGTAAATATATTAGAAATAGCTCTTTATAAAAATTATATTAACAGAATAAAAACAAACTTTAAAAGTTATCAAAAGTTTCTACAACTTCGTAAACTTAAAAAAAGATCTAATGAATTTCCACCTGTTATGAAACTTCAAAATAGCAAATCTGATGATGAAACTGTTATTGAAAATATGTTTGCTGACATTTCTTCTTCAACATATTCTGATGCTAACAATAATAACAACATTCACTATCCATATAATATTGTTTCATACCATATTATTAATATTCCCCGGATTGATTGTGTCGAAGTAGAACTAGAACTAAAGTGTCTTATATCGACAGTTAACCATGGACCCGATGGCGCACAGAGTGCGATCCGAAAAATGAAATGGAAATAATTATGCAGTTTAGAATAGATAAAATCGTACTTGAATGGCAGAATACAATATGTTCGTTATAAAAATTGCAATTCTGAACATATTAATGTTACTTCTAGAGTTCCCCAAGGTAGTCTTGAACCATTACTCTGCTCTCTATTAATAAATGGTTTGCCGGAAGTTTTGACCCACTGTAACATACTAATGTTTGTTGATGTTAAAATATTCCCTACTTTTAATGATAGGTCCAACCACATATTTCTAAAAGAATACTTAAATAATTTCTAGACATGGTGCACTATGAATTTTATGGAGAAAAAAACGCTGTTTATGTAAATTTCTCGTTGGGTGGACAACCATCAAAATTATTCCATTCTTTTCTAGATCTGGGCATATACCAAATATAAATATGACCATCGTTAAGGTCAGAGGCGTTCCTGCTTTTGTAAAAAGATGGCCAAAAGAATACTCTGATCACTACATCACAAAAACTTTATATAGGGCATTGGTTAGACCAATACTGGAATACGGTTCAGTTGTGTATAATATATAATATATAATATATATATATATATATATATATATATATATATATATTTTTTTTTTTTTTCTAAATATTTCGTATTTATTTTTATATAAAATAAAAGATATTGAACATGAAAGCTAATTTTCATTTTCAAGAACAAACTGTTATAGTCAAATTAATAACAATTGTTGCTCAATTACATTATTTTTTGTTGTTTTCTGAGATACATTTTTAAATTATATTTTTGTATTAATTTTCGATGTATTAATAGTTCATTCTGGGGCCACAGTCCCTCTGTTGTTATAATAAGTAAATTCGTATACCCAAAAATTTGTACTGTCCAGTAAAAACTTTTGCTGGATTTGCGTTCGCGTACCCAAAATTAAGTAGAGAAAAAAATGACGGTTTATAAACTGAGAATTTACAAATTTTACTATTTTTATTTTGGCTTGAAAATCCAGTATATCATATGGTTGCAAAAAGTAAACAAAGCGAAAAGTAAATAAGTGTAAAAAAATGAAAGCAAAATGTTAAAAAAATAGTATTTTTGCGTTAAAATTTGATTAAAATGCATTAAATAACAATAAATATATTTATAACAAAAAGAAAAATGTAGTTGTTATTCACTAAAGTGCAAATATTTCAGTAAAAACTCTGATAATTGTTATTGTTTTATGTTTATTAGTTTGCAACCAGCTGTCGTGATTATTCGTGGTTAAAACTTGAGCTTTCAATTAAAAAAATTTACATACATACATACAAAAATCACTTTTTTTTTAAATAAATATTAATACTCTGGTTTTATTAAATTACAATATGTTTCTTCTTCGAAACACTTTGTGCTTTTTACTTAATGCTATTTATGAAATATGTATAAGTTCACGTACATATTTTATGTGAGTGAGTGTACATATAAATTTAAGTAAATGTAGTAATAGTAATTGTATTTTATTACTCTCAAAAAGATTTACATACATAAGTACATACATATATGTATATACTTCTTATAAAACTGATCAATATTTTTCTGCTTATTTCAGATGTACAGTGACGCGTACCTAAGGGCATTTTTAAAAACATCAAACAGAATAATTATAAAATACTCCGGATAACATTTTTTTTTTTTTTTTTTTTTTTTTTTTTTTGTGCTACCACCATTAAATTTACTACACTTGGCATTCCCAGGCAACTATAATCGACAACTACCTACTTGTAAACATCAGACATACATCTAGCGGATCTTCAAAATCTCTCATTTTATACTTAATATCTATTGTTTTCCCTCCTACATTCGCTACCTCTCACTCTATCTTTTCTATTTCATCATTTACATTCCCTCTTATACTTCATTGACAAAGAAAGAATTGAAGTGAGAGCAAAGAAAACTAGTATGTATAGAGTTTGTACCACTATATAAAATATTTCAAATGTCAGTATACATAAAGTGCGTACATTCATCGGTTGTGATATAAATTAAAAATAAATGTGTGTTAAATTAAAACAAGCGCAGCAAAAATAAAATTCGTAGAATAAATAAAGTTATCAATTATTCCGCTCATCAACATAATTGCTTTGAAAATTTAATGTGAATGTTATAAAAAGTGCGAGTTTTGATATATTAATTCTATAAAAGAAATATGTGTGCACTTACTCTATAACTAAATGCTGCGTTTTTAAAATTGAATTGATAAAATATAGATAATAATGACTCAAAAAAGCTAAATTTGGAAACTAATAAGCTAAACAATAAAACTAAAATCTAATAAACAATAAAAGAAAATTTAAATATTTTCCATCGTTATTAGTGAGCTAAACGTATACATTAATGATAAATTATGACACATTATAAACCCCCATTACGATGTAAAGGAGGAACGCGGTACGACTGGACAAGCTCGCATGGGAAATGGCTATTCTTCCGAATAATATTTGGTTTTGTAATACTGATACCATTCATTATATCACCGATATCAGCAGATCCTTTTGGAGGAACTTCTGTCGGAATACATATACCAGGTGGAAGTTTAAGTGCTATTAGCGAATCTCGATGTCCTCGAGTATGTTCATGCAATGGATTAACTGTCGACTGTTCACATCGAGGGCTTACACAGGTTCCTCGAAAAATATCGGCTGATGTAGAAAGACTGTAAGTAAAAATTTCAACCATAAATTTTCATAATTACAACAATTAATGGATCTATATATCGTCACCGAAAATGCAAAAGAACACAACATTGAATTTTTTTAAATTAAGGTTTTTGATGTAATATAAGTATTGTAGTTTATTAAATTACTAAAGATATGAAAGCCATTAAAAATTTAGAAAATAATAATGAAAAGGAATCATTTTCTCCTTGTTATTTATTTGGTAAAGTGAATTTGCCTTTATACACAAACTAATGATAAAATTCAAAAAATAACCATATAATTAAAAAATTTGCAACCAAGAACACAACAAAATCTGAAATAACTTGAAAAATATTTTTAACAAATAAAAATAATCTTATATACATATTTTGCGATATTTAAAAATGTAAAACCTTCGATTGTAGGACAATTAACTTTGATTTTAGAGTCTTTTGTTCCTCCTATAAGTTATGAGAAGTAATGTTACGTTGTTTTGCATTTTCGATGACGATAAATATAAACAAATTCCCACAGAATTTCTATGTAAAGTAAAAAAAAGAAACTTAGGAGAGATCTTTTGAAAGCGTAGATTTTTTAGTAAATATCGCTCATTTATTTTAAGACTGTCATAACTCAAAAAATTTGCAGAAAACGCATTCAAAGTCTTAAAATGGCTATCACTTTGTAGGAAAATTAACTATATATTAAATTCTTCAATAGTTGCCATAAAATATACGTACACGATATTTTTTACAGAAGATAAAGCCTGATATATTCTAAGGTGTACTCGTTAGTGAGACGTCCAATCGTGTATTTTTTATGCAGTTTGGCACTGCAGTTAATATACATGTTTCTCGAAAAATTCGTTATTTTGTGCTTGTAATGGAAAATATCATTAAATTCTTCCCCATAGGATTTTAGCCCTCGAGAGGCCTTTTCATGGCATTTTTACAAATTTTTTTAAAACTATGTTAAGATGAACCGTAAATTTTGGCAATTTTTGGCAGAAAACTTAAAAGTTTTTTTGGGGCCAAAACGTACTAGGACCGTGATCTGAAGATAAATTTTTATTTCTTTGTTTTTTATTATTATTGGAAACTCAGAAACCAAGAATTTGCGTGATCCATTCACTTAACCGTCCACTTCCATATACGGTAAAATTTTAAATTAGGGTGGCATAAAAAGTTGCAGATGGCAAGTATAACAGATTCGGCCAAGCCGAATATTACATTCTTACTTGTTTTTGTAACACATTGAATAAAATTTCATTGATTTTATGTTATTTTTTTTTAACAACACTTCTTTATTTGCAATCTATTTTACAATTTCAAATAATAAGCAAATCATATAATATGTAAAAATTTAAAGCTTAACTTAAGATATTGAGCCTCTATAAACTCAATAAAAGAAAAATTACATTATTCGTAGTATTAATGTATTTACATAATTTGTAGAATTAACATACATATTTACATTTTCATTTTCTATAAGGGAGGTCAAGTACATGAATTGGAGATCCATTTATAAATAAAGGTGGGCAATCATTTTTTCTTAAAGAACATGGAACTTGAACTGATTTTTGAGCATTGACTTTAATATTCCACTTTAACAACCATTCTTGAATTAGATTTAATTCTTCCTGAACCATTCCGTTCCGTATCATCAGCATAAGTGGCAATAGTTAGTTCATCTTCTGTGGGCATATCAGATGGAAAAATCGTATAGAGAACTGGTCCAAAAACACTGCCCTGGGGGATACCAGACTTTATTATACCAAAATTTGAGTTTTCTTCATTGATATTTACAAAAAAATGCCTTTGGTGTAGGTACGACTTAAACAGCAAATAGTATGGCGCCGGTATTAGTGTTTTTAATTTGTACAGCAGTCCATCATGCCATACTTTAATGCTTGCTGTATATAAAAAAAAAAAAAAAAAAAAAAAAAAAACAGCTGAACAAAATAGTTTTTGCTTTAAAGCATTAGATATAACTTCAACAATTCGGTGGCATTGCTCCGGTGTGCCGTGTTTATGAATAAAACCAACTTGTTGTTCTGGAATTATATTTTTTTCTTCTAAAATAGGATGCAGTCTTTTAAGAAAAAGTATTTCAAACATTTTTGAAAGCGTAGGCAACAGACTTATAGGTCTGTATGAAGAGACTAGTTGTTCAGGTTTATTGGGTTTTAGTATCATTATGATTTTAGCATATTACCACTGTGATGGAAAATTGTTTAATCTGATCACAGAATTAAAGATTGTTGTAAGAAAAATTAAAGCTTTCCTTGGTAAACATTTTAAAACTTTAGAATCAACGTTATCATATCCTGGTGTTTTTGAATTATTAAGCATTTTTATAGCAGTTTACACTTCATTTGGCGTTATATGCTTAATAGGTCTGACCATTTGGCATGGTACATCAAGGAATTGAATATTTTTTTCTCTCTCAATAGGGTTATTTAAGTTATAAGCGTCATTTCAATTTGCTTTGCTTTTATTATTTCTATGCCAATCCGCATTTGTATCTTTTAGTGGTACATTTCTTTTGGTTGGCCTTTTAAGATACTATGTAGCATTCTAAAGGCTATGTTCATCATTCTTTGTAACATCTAATTTATTTAGAAAGTTTTTTACTGAGTTGTTTTTGTAGTCCTTTAAACGATTTGTAAGGAGTTTAGTTATTCTATTCAAATTTGCTTTATCTAAAGGGCTTCTTGTTCTATGAAATATTCTTCGCAGATACTTTTTGCATGCTATAATTTCTCTTATTTCTGTAGATATTCTTACATTTTGACCACGATTTTCGGTCTGTTGTGGTGTTGCTAGGAATGATCATGAATTAAACAATTAAATGACTCAATTGCATCTTCTAATTGACATCCTGTTGTAATTCGAATATTTAATTAAGTTTTTGTTCTATCCAGTTGGTATAAATTTTCATATTTGAATTTGAGTTAAGAATTTTAACATTTCTTGCCACAGTTTGAAGCACTGTGTTAAATGTGACAATAATAGGATTATGATCAGAATTTAAATCGTCACAATCTGAAATATCCAATAACATATCAGGAATTCCGTTATAAATAATAAAATCTAAAAGGTCATTTATTTTTAAGGGATCCCTAGGCCAATAGGTAGGAGTTCCAGTGGATAAAGAAGAAAAATGATTTTTATATAATTCTCTACCTTTTGGATTAGTTAAACGAGATCCCCACCAAGGGTGTTTGGCATTAAAGCCACCACCAACGATGAATGTTCGACCAATGTTTTTAAAAAAGTCTTCGTATTGTTGGCATTTAACAATGTGTTTCGGTGGAAAATAAATTGAAAAAATATTTAAATTTCTGTTGTCACATGTAATTTTAATACCAGCAGCTTGTAAGTATGGTTTTCTTATAGGATCTAAAATTTCATATTAATATTTCACTAAGATTGCTGATCCTCCGTGGGCTCTATCATCGGGATGATTTGCTGTTATAATATCGTAATTATAGATTTTAAAAAAAGTTTTTTTGTAAAGTGTGTTTCAGAATCTAAAAATATATCAATGTAGTTGTTTTTGAGAAAAGTTTCTGTTTCATATGCATGATTGGAAAGGCCATTCGCATTCAATATTCCAAGTCTTATATTTAATTCCATAATTTATCCATTATTTTTGTCATCATATTCATACGATTTTCCATCATTTTTTCCAGTCTTTCAATACGAGAATTTGCATCTGATTTCTCTACCATTTCTGCATATGAAACATTGTAATTACGTTGATTGTTTGATTATTTGATATGCCATTTAACTGCGGATATTCAAATGATTTTATATTAAAAATATAATTTGTTTGATTATATGAATGTGTACTTTGTCTAGAAGATCTTTTTGAAATAAGATTTTGATAAACTGTACAGCCTTTGTAGCTAGCAGTGTGGTTTGATAAGCAATGCACGCATAGTGGTGGTGTATTTAATGTTTTCTTACATTCAGATGTAGGGTGGTCCATACCACACTTTACGCATCTATAAGGTCTTTTACAATAGGTTTTTGTATGTCCAAATTGTTGACATCTATAACATTGTACTAACTAATTAGTTTTCTTTGGTGGCTCAACTTTGATCACTGCATGATTTAAGCATTTTAAGTCATATATTGGTTTATTATTAGAGTTTGGATCTAAGACCACGAAGAACATAGAAAGAAGTTCTTTTGTTACGCGACTTCTAGCATTTACGACAAACCTGACTCGATGACCTAATAGAATAAGTTCAGCCTTGATATCCTCAGTAGATGTAGTATGGTGAAGTCCCTTTAGAACAAATCTGTAAGACCTTTCTTGCTTAAGTTGGTGTGTATGAAAATTTATTTTTGAATTCTTAAAATAATTTATAATTTTTCTATACGACTCTATATTCTTAACCATTAATCTAGACCTTCCCTTAAAGACTTATAATTAAAATCAGCACTAGGAATTACAGTTACAAGTTTTTTTTACCATAAGATTAATATTTTTAACGTCTGGAATGTAAATAGCTGGTGGTTTTGGTATTCTCTGTTGATTTTCGTCAATTTCTTCATCAACTACATCAAGAGCTGCATACTTGTTGTTAGAAGTACTTGGTTGTTGATCATTTGAATTTAACCTTTTTTGTTCTTTTAGTTGTGGGGATTCTACTCGTTTTTGCTTTGTTGGTACACATTGCCAACTTAACTCAGCATCATCAGAATCAGCATTACATTGATTTATCATCTCAACAGCTTCATCACTACTTTCATCACTTATGTTTACCATTTCAGTGTACACTGTTGTTGTTAACCTTCAGTAAATTATTTTATGTGTGCATTGTTAGCACAATAATTGTTTATGTGGGTTTTACAATTCTTAAAGAATATAATAAGCACTTTCAATTTGTTTTTTTTAACAATTTGTTTTTTTACAATTTGTTTTTCGTTATTTTTTTAACAATTAGTTTTTTTTGTATTATTTTAAATATTGTAGTCACAAAATATGTCCGTATATGATCGCGGTCAAACAGAATATTTTTTTTTTTTTAATTTATGTTAGATTTTAGAAGGGTTAACAAAGTAAATTTGACAAATGAGGAATTTTGCAAATTATAGTAAATAATTAGTTAACTGGGAATATCCGGAGTCTACAAGGAAACAAAGTTTTTTATTTAAATTATTTAACCATGACTTTTTCAATTATCCGGATTGTAAAATACATACATGAGGACCATTATCAAAAATTTTTAATTTTAGGCCTTCAAAAAAATTTTTTGATGGCACATTAAATCCATTCGTATATATATAAAGTGACTCGAATGCATGAGAATCAGTTCGCGTTAATCATTTCGTGCAGGATGCGCGAAAGTTCAAACACCACCTATTTATACCAATTACGGTCAATTTCGTGCTGTCCATGCGATGTGCCTTAGCAAAATCTGTTTTGAAAGAAGTGTCCCGTTTTCAACTATCAACGAAATTTGACTTAAATTTATGGTCTCGATCAATTACATTTATCGCCGTTCCTATGTCTATATATCTGATTTGTATAAATTGCAATTTTCTATATAAAAATAAAAAAACAAAAAGTTAAATTTTTCCTAATTTTCGAAAAGTCCATAAAAATTTGTATTAAAGTTATATTTAATGCTCCTCCGATTTTAATGTGTAGAATAACAAAAAAACTAAATTTGCGCAGTAATCCATGCTATTATATATGAAAATGTGAATGTGCCTCGCGAAAAACTGACTTTTTGAAAAATTTTCGTTCTTGATTTCCATTGAGATATAGCGCAAAATATGAGTAATTATGACAAATATTTCAAAATTTGACCCTGCGCAAAAACTAAAAAAAAATTTTAAAAATTCAAAAATTTTGTCCTGTATGAAACCGTTGAAAGTCTGCAAAACAACAGTGAAGCAGAATTTATCCGCAAAATTCCATTAGTTTATATAAGAACGAATGAGATTAAAAAGTATAAACGAACGAACAAAAAGTGTAGAAGAATGGTAAAAAGTTAAATAATTTTTAGTTCTTGTTTAAAATAGTATTACTATAAAACTTATTAAGGATTAAAGTCAGTTTCAGCCAGGTTAAACATTTTTGATAATGGCCAATAAGTATTTGCCGACAATTTTTAAGATGCAAAACGTTTATGTGAGAACCAAAAAAAAAAAAAAAAAATCCAGGAAATATCTATTATACGTAATGTGTCTGGTTCCAGCTATACCTAATACTTGATGCTCGACTGTATTGTACAATACTGTGGATTTTATCTTCAATAGCGCGCAAGAAAGCGACACTAATATTGATGAAAAAGTACTGACATCCAGGGAGAGGTGAAATCTTCGGCAGATGTAGATTATGATCAGTCAGAACTTCCCAATTTAACGCAGTCTATTTTTCTTACAAATGTTTGGACTTCATTTGTTTCTAAGTTCGGTGGGGTTGTATAAATCACAAAATTTTTGGAATTTCAAAGAGTTTGTGAAAAAGGGACATTTTTCAGTTTAGGAAAGTGTTAAATTTAGAGCAGGTAGTATTATGGTGTTTCAAAAAACCTGTTCACCAGTTTTCAATAATTTTGATTTTATAATAAAAGAAATATTATTTTAGACATTTGCTTTTTTTTAACAAAAACATATATGTATCCAAAACAGTTTTTAATATTTTCAAAAATTAGTTTTGAAAACGTTTGATATTGGAATAAGGATTTTTGGAAATCGAATTAGAGTCTAAGTAAAGTTGAACTAAATTTTCAAAGATGATTTTTTAAAGTCCAAAAAATAATCATTGTCGAGAATTTAAGTTTAATTGTATAAAAAATAAATGTAATTAAATTTATATTGAATAAAAATGTTCTAAATTGCAATAAAATGTATAACTTTTTTATATTCAGATATCATAAAGACAAAAGGTCCATTTTTATTAAACAAATTTTAGTTCCTTTATTCTTATGCTTCTTAAACCTTTTTTAGAAAATTAAATAAAAAAAGGAAAAGAAATAAACTTTTAAAACTTTAAGCGCAGTTTCCTTTGGCGACCCCGTACACATCCTATTGAATATACAATATTAAAAAACCAAAATATATATGTCTGGGGGAAAAAAGATATTTCTGAAAAGGTTCATGAAGAAATACAGGGTAGGAACCACTAGTTCATATATACCTATTAAACACACATTTTCTTATTTTATAACTATGATTTTTATGTCGAATTTTATACTTTCATATCGGCACCTAAAATGAAAAAGGACGTAACCACACTTTGACTTTTTTGGAGCAGAAGCAAAAAACTTTATGAACATAAAAAGTCCGTAACCACAATTTTTAATTTTTTGCTTTAAAATTAAGCAATTAAGTAAAACTTTTTAATCGTTCACTTAAAGCAAAGATAAAGCATAAAGCACTCTTGAAACCAAATTTTTCTTAAATGGAAAAAATTTAACGACTGTTTCGTTTAAGAAGTTGTTGCTACAGCCTTTTGACTTTTGTTAATATTTATGACATTTTTAAAGATATGAATATGAACTACAAAAAAAAAAAAAAAAAAAAAAAAAACACTGAACACTGCATTTTTGGTGTCGATAAGTTATTTTTTATTTAATCTTAATTTTTTCATTATTTACTTTTAATTAAACTATCAAAGTTTTAAATTACATTGATATTTTACAACTTTTATGAATAAATACATCATAAGATTTTAAATTAATATATTTATTATATGTTTTGTTTGAGTACTTTTCTCTGTAAAATAGAAAGTGCATATACAAAGGGAGAGCGATCAATGTGGTTTCTAAGATGCAATATTTTTTTTAATATATTTTCAAAAAAAAAAAAAAAAATACATATTGGAACTCTTTTAGACGGAGGAATGCCTTTAGTTCTTGCTAATGCTCTCGCACTCTAATTTAGGGAAATACCAGAGAGACGGAGCATTGGCAGAGCAAATTGACGAATCCACCTTCAGCACACTTAACGACAATGCCTCCTGGGTGATTGCGCTAGCTCGCCCGACATTACAATGGCGAGTACTGGTCTGATCAACTGTGCAACCTGGCGAGCAGTAGTTTCTCTAGGATCAGATCACCTACCCATAATCATCACTCTGGATCGACCCAACGATTTCATCGTCTTTGAACGCAGTAAATAAACCAAAAGAAAGCAGACTGGTACGGCTTCAGAAAATTCACCGACCGCTACTTCAGTGATCTGCCTATTCCTTCCAACCTTCCATCAGCAGGTTGATAATTGTGGATAAGCGAATGAGATGGTTATATGACCTGAAGAACTGCAACTTAAGTACAGGAGTAGGTAAGTTGTGGTCAACAGTTCGGTCTCTCTCCAACCCCACGAAGAAGGATGACAGGGTTGCGATTAAGTTTGCAGATAACACCATATCCGTCCTTACAATTTATTGAGCACCCAGTGAGAGACAAGGCGAAGAGAAGTATTGTTCGCAAACTTCACAATCTTCTAGCCACGAAGACGCCACAACTCTTTACACCAGTTGCAGAAGCCATCTACGCTGCCAAACCATCCAAGGTGATTAGCACAGACAGTATATCCACCTTAGTGAGCGAGGATTCGGGTACCTGAGTATGGTCTTTAACCTATCCGTTGGGAGATTAACTATACCCTATGCTTGGAAAATGGGTTGAGTGAATCCCATTTTAAAACCTGGGATCATATTACAGGCCGATATCCTTCCTGTAACCCGCAGCGAAAACACTTGAAATTCTTCTCTTCCCACAGCTAACCCGCCAACAGCTCATCACCATTAGCATTGGCCGTCATTACCACTCGGACCTTACAGGGCTTAAACCAGCAGAAGCATTGTGAAAGAACGATCCTCGTAGCGCTAGACTTTTCAAAAGCTTCTGACACTGTTAGCCATGCTACACTCTTCCAGGACATGCCGCAGTCCACAACGCCCTACAACATGAAGAGATGAATCGTGAACTATCTGAGTGGTCGTCAGTTGTTCGTGGCATTTAGAGACAAGAGATCAAAACCCCGCAGAGTTAAATAGGAAGTTCCGCAAGGCGGAGTCTTGTCTCTAATCCTGTTTAACTTACTACTTTTCTAAACTCCCCGCATCTCTTCAAGGAGTTGAGGTGATTACATATGCGGACGACTGCACCATAATGGTGACGGGGCACAACGTTGATGACCTATGCGGCAAGTTGAATGGTTATCTCAACCAGATTCGTAATTTCTTTGCTGCGTGTAACCTGCATGTCAGATATGATCTTCATCAATACGAGGAGAACATTCAGAGATATGTTCAGTATCACTTCAACTGTAATTCGTACATGACAGTTTTGAACGACATTCACAGAGACGCCATCTATTCCGCGGCTTCAGGTTACCACATTAAAGTCATATTAGGAGTACGCACACCGCCATTGAAGACGAACGAAAAACAAGAGTATTTCTGGCTTTAGTGAGATCGGGATGGAGCAACAGGCTTAATCCTTCTGGTCCCGCATAGACTGTGCCATCCTTAACTTATTACCAGAATGTGGAAAGGCCCCCTCACATCGTACAATATATTAATGGTAATAGCAAAACTAAAATAACCACACACAATTGGTGAACTTGCAATAAAGTCTTGTTTTGCTGTGGTTAGATAAGTGCACAAAAGAAAAAGTCATGAGAATCCGTCTTTCAGATAACACTGAAAAAAAAGAATCGATGGCCTGCAGTGTAAAGAAACGAATGATGTTTCTAATTTAAGCCAACTTTTATTTTATTGTAGGAAGTGAAGTAAAGGAAGAATAATTGGTTACTAAACCTTTGTTTACGACTTCCATAGGTGTACAGATAGAGCCGCATCAATTATAGGATCGCGATTAAGTTTTTTAAATCACTTAACTCTCATTGCGTAATCCACCGACAAGTGAAATATGTGTCTATAGGCGGCTTTAGCATAAAATATTTAAAAAAAAGTTTATTTATTTAGCTATCGTTTTATATATATATATATATATTAGCTATATTTTGTTGCTCCCGTTGAGTGTTAACGTTAACTTTTAGTAGAAAAAAAAAACGATATTAACTAGATTTGGGAGCACTTTATATTTATTTGTAAATTACACTACGAAATTTACACGTTTTTCTTTATAAAATTAAAAAATTAAAAATTTGGTATTTGAATTTAATTTTATTTTTATATATTTTTATTTCTTGTCATTCTTATACTCATAATTGTATTTTTGTTCATAAATTGGGAGCACCTTTATCAACGTTTAAGTTAACATGCATAATTCTACACATAAACTCCTAACGTATATAAACTTCAATTTTGTATAAAATTGCCTATGAACGTTAGCAATATAGTATAATTAACTAGTAAAAAACTAGCTCTCTTTTTTACAAAAACAAAACAAACAATTAACAAAATTATCCCTTCAAATAACATTTGTATCACATTTTTTCACACACACATATAATATTTAATTCCTTTTTTAAACACGTTTATGACATTTTAATTTCCGAAACGCATTTATTTTTTACAAACAACAAAAAAATAATAATATTTGAATTTTAAACTAAACAAAAACAGTTGCAACTATTGACATTAAAAATGTAATACATTTTCCAATAATTTCCATTTTTGTTGATATTTAGCAAAAAAAAAATAATAATCAAATCATTATATTATATTTTATTATATTATGTTATATTATATTATATTATATTATATTATATTATATTATATTATATTATATTATATTATATTATATTATATTATATTATATTATATTATATTATATTATATTATATTATATTATATTATATTATAATATATTATAATATATTATATTATATTATATTATATTATATTATATTATATTATATTATATTATATTATATTATATTATATTATATTATATTATATAATATATTATATTATATTATATTATGTTATATTATATTATATTATATTATATTATATTATATTATATTATATTATATTATATTATATTATATTATATTATATTATATTATATTATATTATATTATATTGTATTATATTATATTATATTATATTATATTATATTATATTATATTATATTATATTATATTATATTATATTATATTATATTATATTATATTGTATTATATTATATTATTATATTATATTATATTATATTATATTATATTATATTATATTATATTATATTATATTATATTATATTATATTATATTATATTATGTTATATTATATTATATTATATTATATTATATTATATTATATTATATTATATTATATTATATTATATTATATTATATTATATTACATTATATTATATTATATTATATTATATTATATTATATTATATTATATTATATTATATTATATTATATTATATTATATTATATTATATTATATTATATTATATTATATTATATTATATTATATTATGTTATGTTATATTATATTATATTATACTATATTATATCATATTATATTATATTATATTATATTATATTATATTATATTATATTATATTATAGTATATTATATTATATTATATATTTTATATTATATTATATTATATTATATTATATTATATTATATTATATTATATTATATTATATTATATTATATTATATTATATTGTATTATATTATATTATATTATATT